>WOXC01006534.1:227500-255000 GCA_011680675.1 Gymnobelideus leadbeateri
TTTAAGTGAGAGATGATTGGGCCATGAACTGAGGTGATGAATGCATGAGAAAAAAATGGATATATGAAAGAGATGTCATGGATATAACAAGAGTATGATTTGGCAAATGATTAGATATGAGAGGTGAAGGAAAGTATCAGGTCAAGGATATTGGGAACGTTGAGAACATAAGGTGATTAGAAGGATGTTAGTATGTTCAATAGAAATAGGGATGCTTATAAGAGAAGTATGTTTTAGGGAAAAACTTATGAGCTCTCTTTTGGACATGTTGAGCTTAAGATATTTAAGGGATATCCAGTTGAAATGTCCAATAGGCAGTTAATAATGTAAAACTAGAGTTCAAGAGAAAGATTAGGTTGTATGGATCAATCTGAGAGTCATGTGTATAGAACATATAATTAAAACTGAGGAAGATAATGAAGTAATGAAATGAGACATAGTGAGAGACAAGAAAAGAGGGCCCAAGACAGAGGCTTGTGATACTCTCAGAGTTAGTGAGCGTGATGTGGATGATGGGTCAGAAAAGGTGACTTGAGAGTTTCAAACAGAATAATCAAAAGAAAAGAGTTATCGGTACAAGACAGAAAGGAGATAAAATTGTGTCTCTGAGTAATGGGTGCTCAGAATTATCAAATGCTGCAGAGGTGAAGAAGGATTAAAATTGTCTGATGGGGCACATAAGAGATCAGGGTGACTTTGAATAGAGCAGTTTCAATTGAACATGGCTCAAGGAAAAGGAGGAGGTTGAAAATCTAGACTAGAAGCTTGGTGGTACTCTATGGAAATAGGGAAGTTCAGAGGAAAGGTTGTAGTCGGGGGAAAAGATCGCTTACTCTCACTTTCCATGGCACTGGATCACAGTTTTCCACAGTGGTGATCATAGGATAGGATATTGAGAAGCAAGAAGGAGGGGTATTGGAAATTTGCCTGTACTGTCCTAAGGTGGGAATGGGAGGGTGTATATTATACTTTGAAGCCAGTGAAGGCTAGATGTAACTGGGAGTGAAGTGGGGGAATACAGAAGGGAATAGTGTAGCAGTGCTGAAGACAAGCCCACAATTGGTTGAGTAGGGAAAGCAGAATATGACTCATCTTCTCACTCCCAGAATGACTGATCACCCAACATTTTGGATCAAGCTATGACACTCTTGGTATTATTCCATAGCACCCCAGAGATACACAGCCCTAACTTTGGAGACCATTGCTCTATACAATGTAAATGGAATAATGGTTGAGTCCTTCTGTCTTGAAGGGTCACAATCTGTAACTCCCAGCCTACATCTGTGAGTCAAAGAACCCTGATAGCAGCACAAAAAAATTAATGCACAATTTGTTCTTGAAACTGATTTTCCTTATGAGAAATGTATGTTGTCAGTTGCTTCCATTACTCTATCTTTTCTAAGAAAAATGTTGTCCTGTAATTGGGGTTTGCATAAGGAAGAAAGAAGACAGGTATAATGCATCATATAACCAGAAAACAGGTTGCTATAACTTCCTGCAACATGCTTGAATGTGTTGGATATGAGAAGATTGACCACTGGATTGGAAATTGAAAACTGTTTTGTGGAATAGTGTGAGTGAACAACTTAAGATTACAGTGATAAAGTGCTAAGAATATATTTTTCTGTTTATTTCAACCTTTAGAAAGTGGTAGTACTGAAGAAACAAAAGTACAAAGAACAGTTAAAATAGAATTTAGGCTTTGCATTGGAACACATTTAGAGAGAACCTAAGATTTTGCAACTGACATGGACTTAAAGTTTTCAAAACTTATAAAAATGTTTCAAAGTTTTGCATATTTTCTTTAGTAAAAGGACAGACTTGATGATAAAACTATATTTTGTAATACCTTTACAAGAGGGGTGTGTGTGTGTGTGTGTGTGTGTGTGTGTGTGTGTGTGTGTGTGTGTAGTCAGGAGAAGTGAAACATTATTAGTGTGTCATGGGGCAAAGAATTAAAAATTATACAATTTATGATACAAATAAAAATTATAAACCTTAACAGGAAATGAAATAGATCAAAGATTCAGGGATGCATTCAACAATGAAACACAAGTCATCTTTAATATAGAGATCTGAAAGAATATTTCAAAGATTTTTGTTATGTAAATATCATTTCACAAATCTAATATTACCATGATTTATTAAAATTTCTTTTAAATGGTGTTCCCCTGTTGAGAAACTAAAGAGATTCTAGGGACACTAGTCCTACCCAGGGGAACATTACCCCTATTCAGGGATAGCCACAGATATAATATTTTGGAGTTGAAAAAAAGTCACAAAGCAGTCCATCACCCATTCAACAAGCATTCATTAAATGCCTACTATATTCTCATTTGTGTGTAGAGAGGGGAAAAGATAAAGGTTATCATTGTACATCTATGCAGGAAAATTCCCTAATTGTTAACATGGGAATAAAAGAGCAATTAGAAAACTAGTTATAGGATCATAGTTCCAGAGGTAGGAGGAGACTCAGAGGTCATCTGTCCAACTCCTTCATTTTACAAATGAAGATACTAAGCCCAAGGTCACACAGATAGTAAGAGTAAGGTAGGATTGGAACTCAGGTCTTAACCCTAATGCCAGTGTTCTTTACATTGCACCAGACGTTTTCCTGCTGTCTTATGAAAAATGAGGAAGACATTGTGTCTCCAGAATATAGCACAGTGTCTTCCACATGTTAGTTGATGCTTGTTGGATTGAATTATAGTTTGACTAAATATTCTCAAATATTTTCTAGTTATAATTATCAGAACCATTCATATATATATATATATATATATATATATATATATATAATTTTAAGGTTTGTAAAGCACTTTATGTATGCTATTCAATCCTCACAATAATCTTTTGAAGTTGGTGCTATTAATATCTCTATTTACATATGAGGATAAGGGACATTAAGTGGTTTGCCCAGGATCACAGTTAGTAAGAAACTAGGGTATAATTGAACTCATGTCTTCTTCCTGAATCCAGATTAAGAACTTCCTAACTGCTTATAGAATTTTATTGTTATATTTTATGCCATAGAAATAGAGCAATTTTTAGTAATGTCCTAAGGTGGGAATGGGAGGGTGTATATTATACATGTTTGTTCCATTTTCTACAGGCAAATTACAGAGATATGTTGAAATTATCTTGGATTTGGAGTGATGATCTCTAAGGTTCCACATTATCTCGTTAGTGCTTATCTTTCAATAATGGGAGAAACAGTATTAAGGAACTTAGAACAGAAATTGGGGAGATTTGTTTGAAGTTATGAAGGACAAAATAATGAGAGAAATTATATACAAAATGAGGAAAATAACATAATTATTTAAAAGGATCATAAAGATGCAATGACTCATCTTGGTCCCAGAAAACAAACACCCTTCCCTCAGTAGAAAGAATGGAGTCTGCTGAACTAAATGTTAGACCTGGTTCTACTAAACTGTTAGATTTGGTCTTTATGGGGGTGCAGAGCTAAGATGATGGAGTAGAAACAGCACTACCAAGGTGCTCTACCAGCAGACCACCTCCAAACCATGTAAAAGGGGCCTCTGAATAACTTCTGGAGCCCCAGCACCCACAGAACGACACAGAAAAGCTAATCTCCCACTGGGGACAGCCTGGCAGAAATGTGGGGAGTGGCCAGCTCAGCACTCTGGGAGCTGACTGCGCAGTGCATGTGGAGCTGATTCCAGGTCCTCGTGAGCCGCAGTGCTAGCCACAGGGTGGACGGGCCAGCAGCCAGCTGGAGGGACCCCAGAACACCAGCAGCTGTGGCAATTCCAGAATTATCAACACAACATACCTAGGACAAAGTAAGAGGTTAGTGCCCTATGGACTTTGGGACCAGTATTTGGGGAATGCATCAGCTTCCTCCCCTGGGCACTAGAAGCAGGTGAGGAGACAAGGCACACACACCATTTTGCAGCTCCAGTGGGAGCTTCAGCTCCTGGCCTGCAAACTGTAGGGAGACCCAGAGATCCGTCTTGGGGGTTAATTGCTCTTGCATTAACCTCCTTGGATCTGGATTGTGATATGTAGGGGAAGTCTGGGGTGGGCATCCAACTTGCCAGAACTGGAAGTTATGAAGACCCCAATATTTAGGATGGAAGCTTTCCTGTCTGGTGGCAGAGTCCTACTGTGACAACAAGTCCAAAAGTCAAGTAATTAAGTGGCAAAATGCCTAGGCAAAGGAAACAAAATAAACAGAAAAATGCAACATTAGACTACTATTTGGGGGGGCAAAGAGGATGGAAGCATGGAACAGGAGGAGGACTGTGAGGTCAGAAAACCTGCTCCAAAAGTCTGAAAGGAAAATACGAGTGGGTTACAGACCATAGAGGACCTTAAGAAGGATTTTAAAAACCAAATAAGAGAAGTGGAGGAAAAATTGGGAATAGAAATGAGAAGGATGCAGGAAAAGTATGAAATGAGGGTCAACAGCCTGACTGAGGAAAACAACACCTTAAAAAATAGACTAACTCAAATAGCAAAGGAGGCTCAAAAGGGCAATGAGGAGAAGAATGCCTTAAAAAGCCAAATCTCAAAAGCTCACTCAGGAGATTCATTCCTTCAGAAGTAGACTGGAGCAAATGGAAGCTAATACATTTATGAGAAATCAAGATGCTGTTAAGCAGATCCAAATAAATCAAAGAATAGAAGGCAATGTGAAATATCTCTTGGGAAAAACCACTGACCTGGAAAACAGATCTAGGAGAGATAATTTAAAAATAATTGTACTACCTGAAAGTCATGACCAAAGAAAGAACCTAGAAATTACTCTTCAAGAAATTCTCAAGGAAAATTGCTCTGATGTTTTAGACCCAGAGGGCAAAATAAAGGTTGAAAGAATACACAGATCACCTCCTGAAAAAAGATCCCAAAAAGAAAACTTCCAGGAATATTATAGCCAGGTTCCACAATTCCCAGATCAAGGAGAAAATACTACAAGCAGCCAGGAAGAAACAATTTCAATATTGTGGAAACACAATCAGAATAGCACAGGACCTGGCAGCTTCTACCCTGAGGGATTGAAGGTCATGGAATATGATATTCCAGAGGGTAAAAGAGCTGGGATTGAAGCCAAGGGTCACCTACCCAGCAAAACTGAGTTATTTTGTTTCAGGGTAAAATATGGTCATTCAGTGGAATAGAGGACTTTCAAGCATTCTTGAGGAAAAAACCAGAGTTGAATAGAAAATCTGACATCCAGACACAAGAGGCAAGAGATGCCTGAGAAGGTAATCAGGGAAACGAAATCAAAAGGAACTTATCAAAGTTGACCTATTTACATTCCTACATAGAAAAACAATAACTGTGACTGATGATATCTTTCTCAGTATGAAAATAATGGAAGAAGGGTATATGGGCATCTGAATACATATGTGAATGTGTGTATATATGTTTACAGTTATACATGGATAGAGGGCACAGGTTGAATTTGGTGGGAAGGGATGATACTTAAGGGGTGAAATTATGAGGTGAGAGAGGAAAGTGGCAAGAGGAGATGGGGAGAGACAGGGTAGGGTAAACTATCTCTGTAGAAGAGGCAAGGGGAAGTGGCTGCAGGGGAGATGAAGAACAGGAAGGCAAAAAGGCAAAACCATATTCTCATTGAATTTGGCTCAGGGAGAGAATGACATACATACTAAATGGGATATCTCACCCTGCTGGAGAGTAGGGGGAAGGGGGATGAGAAGGGTGATGATGGAGGGGAGGGCATTTTGGTGGGAGGGGAGGTTGGAAGTACACACTATTTAAGAGGGACAGGATCAAAGTAGGGAATGGACCACATAGGGGGTGAGATGGATGGGAGGGAATTATAAGCAGCCTTTTACCATATATTTACTATGGTAATGTTTTGCACAGCTATACATGTACAACACATCCTGAATTGCTCATTTTCCCAGAGGAAATGGGTGACAAGGGAGGAAGGGAATGGATCTGAAATTCTAGGTTTTAAAATTAAATGTTTCAAATATATGTAAATATTATTATTAATACTATTTTGCATGTAATTGGGAGATAAGATGTTCAGGGATTGGGGCACAGAGATTCACCTTACCCTAAACATAAAGTTGAAGAGGGTATAGGAGAAGATGTGGGAAAGAGCAGATTGGATAAGGGGATATCTTGTGGAACTGATATTCTGGGGTGGTGGGTAGGGGAACAATGGAGAAAAAATTGTAACTCAAAATCTGGCGGAAATGAATGATGTAAACCAGAAGTTAATAAAGCATTTGTTTAAAAAAAAGATTTGGTCTTTATGAAAGTTGGATTTGCTTAACTTTTTTTTTAGTACTAAAGAAAGAATGTGGTAGAAATTAGAAAGTAACTGGAATAAAAAGTCATTAATGTAACATTAAAATAATAATTTAGGGAAAACATGTTGAAGTTAATATTTGTGCCTTATTTGGTAGATGGCCATGTACCAGAGTTTGAATCAACCTGAGGAGGGAGCCCAGAGTTGTTTGAGAGAGAATCTGGGAGGGCTCATAGAAAAAATAATCAGGAGTATGCATCAACTAGCATATAGAAAAGTACTTACAAAAATTTGCTGTTTTTATGTCATTTCAATCTTGTCCAATTCTGACCCTGTTTGGGATTTCCTTAGGAAAGATCATGAAATAATTTGCCACTTCCTCCACCAGCTCATTTTACAGATGAGAAACTGAAGCACATAGGGCTAAGTGAATTACCCAGAGCCACATAGGTAGTGTCTAAGCCTGGATTTGAACTCAGGTCCTGTTGACTCCAGGGTCAGGGCTCTATGCACTGTGCCATCTACCTGCCACTTGGAAAAATAGTTTTTCTCAGAAAAAAATAATCCTCATTTAGACTTTGAGATAGGCTTTTATGTCACATAAATATTCTTTGCATTAATATTTCAAGCAAACTCTCTCTCTCTCTCTCTCTCTCTCTCTCTCTCTCTCTCTCTCTCTCACACACACACACACACACACACACACACAGATAATTTAAAAACCTTCTAAATGAAATCAAATTCATTATGTTCTTATCATCCAGCAGAAGATTGAGTATGGGGGTTAGGGTCTAATCCTATCTTCTAGGTACAATGGAAGAAGGAATCAATGATACAATCAAAAGACTGAGTTCCCAAGCTCCAAGCGCAGGTTAGGGCAAGTATAGTATAAATTCTAGATTTAAAGTGTTCTCTTCACCTCACCTGCTTCTTCCTCACCTAAAAAATGTTGCTCAGATCTGAAGGTATTAACAGTTGTGACGATTGTCTTACTCCATGAAAGAGGCCATTGGCTCCAAGCAGCAACATCCTGTAAATGCTCTCTATGGAAACTCACAAAACCATCCAAAATATTTAATTGTTTAATAAAACTTCATATTTTAAGAAAGTGCTATTAGGAGATAAAGCGAAAGAGAAGACACACCTTTTCTCTCTTCTTCATTTTAGTCCCTTTGCCATTGAGTATGAGCTAATCATAACAATGTTGTAACTTATATGGACATTATAAGCAACAACCATCTTAAAAACCAATTTGGGTTCTATGTCCTATGCAACTGACCTGAAAAAGGATTAACTAGTTTAGGATTAGGTCCTGATTTCTTTTAGCTGTTCCTCCCCCAGCCCACCTCATACATAAACCACAGTGATCCTATAAGGATACCATTCTTTGGAAATGGTGGGCAGATAATTCTGACTAGGAACAGTAAATATTCTGTTTGCAATGCTAGGGAAAGAAGGTCAATTGCAAGACATATAAGGGATGCAATTCTTTAGTAGTCAGTTCAAGTCAATAAGCATTTATTCCTTGTTAAGTGTGTGATAGGCATAGTGATAAGGGTTAGCTACACAACTCCAAGCAAAAAGAAAAACAATTCCTGCCTTCAAGGATTTTACATTCTTATAGGGGGAGGCAACATATAAAAAGGAGCTGGAAGAGGAGAGGGGGAGAGATGAAAGTACAACATGGAGACATTTTAGAGAAATTCTGGGAGGAGAGTTGGGAGTGCAGTCTAAAGAGGGATGAAGACATAGTTGGCTAGCCTTAAAATGATCTTCTAGGAGAAGCCAGCCAATCAGTAGGAGGAGTTCGGAGGTTACTTCCAGGCCTGGAGTGCACTACAGAGTGGAAAGATTTCTAGATCACTGTAGAAAGAGTTAGAGAAGAGAATCAGGAGTGCAGCCAACACTTACAATTTTACAATTTTCAAAGTTTTTTTGTTACATTATTTAATTGGATGCTCATAGCAAGTTCTGTGAGACAGATATTATAGGTACTGACATCTCCATTTCCAGATGAGGAAACCAAAGAGCAAAGAGGTTAAATAACTTGTCAAAATCCACACAACTAATAAAAGACAAATTACTTCCCATTTCATTGACTCATGGAAATATATCTAGAGCTAGAAAAGCTCTTAAAAGTAATTGAGTCCCACCCTTATATTTTACAACTATGAAACTGAAGCCTGGAGGTTAAGGAATTTACTCTGAATGCTACATCTGAGGCAGGATTTGAACCCAAGGTTTATTGACTCAATCTCAGTTAAAAGCCGTGTTTTTTTTTTTAATTTTCAGATCCCTGACGCTTCTCTACCATAACATATTACCTCTCAAAATCACTTCTCCCAGAGCTAGCTCTCTGAAGAAAACCCTCAGAATGCTTAAGAGAAATCTTTTAAAAAATGATAATGAATTAAGCTTCCTTAAAGAATCAAGGAACCAGTTATAATAGCACCATGGACAGTACTCTACCCAGTTTTTTGACTGATGAAATTTTCTCTTGAAGAGCTCATACTTTGTGTAGATTTACAGGGAATGTCAGAGCTAGAAATGCCTAGATCATATAAACTAGCCTCCCTAATCACACACACACACACACACACACACACACACACACACACACACACACACACACACATTTGGACTAAGGAAGACCTTGGTTTAAATCCTGCCTTTGACACTTATTAGTAACATGGCTGTGAGTAAAACACTTAGCTTTTCTGAGTCTCAATATTATTATCTTTAAAATGGGGCACTGAAATTTTATGTATTCTAGGGTCCCTTCTGACTCTAGGTCTTTGATCTTATGTTTATACAAAATGTGAAATGATTAGCCTAAGTCCACATATGTATTTAATAAGTAACAAAGCTTTACTTCAAATTGATGTGGACCCCAAGTCTAGGACCCTTTGCTTGCTGTACCATAGAAGCCTTCCAGATTCTGACATTATTATAAATTATTTCAGCATGACCCATTCTGGCACAAGGATAAGCCAATGAAAACAAGAGAATCTGGTCAGGGAAGTTTCTGATAAATTTCTAAAATGAAATTAGTCTTCCTGTTTTTTACATCCCCTCCATCTCAGGCATTTCTATCTATAAGCATGTACTTGCAAAAACTCTGAAATGAAAAGGAGCCAGGCCCCTTCAAGCATGTTGCTGGGAGACCTAAACTGGGAAATCCAAGGGTGGCATGATGTACTTTAAGAAATTCAATTAATGTCTCTAACCACTCAGTTGGCACTGTGTAAATCCTCCAGCTCCATAGTGTTTTGATTGTTGTTTCTGGACAAGGGTCAATTGAATTGTTGATCATGTGATTATTTAATGTTCACAGGGTTTTAAGAGTAAATGTGTTAACTGTGGTGTCCTGCACATATTATAACTGTGCCCTGCATACTTGAATTCCTTTTCTAAGTTTCAAGGGAATGCAGCTTTTTTTTCTTTAATAATTCACCCTAATGTAAACCATGCTTTGTTATACTGCTGTATTATTTAAAGCTAAAGAAGGCTCAGTGGAGGTGACTCATTTGGCTTTTGTGAAACACATTGTTAAGAGGGGAAAGCACAACCAAAGCTTATTTATTAAAAGTGATATCACTATGAAGTTATTGGTATATAATGAAACTTTTGGAGAACATAAATTAATTTTATGTCAAAGTCTAAATACCCAATATATGAAGCTAAAATGATGAAAAAGATAAAGGATTTTTATTCATAACTTGTTGCTTAGTGAAGATGAATCAATTAAATTGTGGACAAACCATGTTTCAAAGATTGCATCTACTCAGACAACCAGAGTCCTATATGTTTAATTTTAGAGAAGAATAATTAATTAGCCTTAAAAGAAAACTCAAGTCTATAGATTTTTAAAGTAGGAAAATAGTAGTAAATGGGGGAAATTGCTGATCTCATCTCCTATTTTTTAGAGGCAAGTGTGGCACAGAGAAATGAATATGGGACATGGAGTCAGGAAAACCTGGCTCAGCTTGCAAATCAGACCTCATTAGAGGTTTGACCAAAAGCAAATCACTTAAACTCTGCATAAATCACTCTCTCAATCAACAAACATTTATTTAATGTATACTGTGTTAGGCACTAAGCTAGGTGCTAGGTATACAAGTACAAACTAAGAGTCTCAGTTTCCTCATCTTTGAAATGGGAATGAACAAAAACTGTAACATCTACTGAACAGGACTGTTGTAAGCCATTGATGAGATGATGAAAACAATGCATCATCTACCTGTCAATTATTATTATTGCTGTTGTGTTAATATTGTTATTTTCATCAATTACAAATGGTACAAATTCTGGCTCCTTTTCTATACTTTAAGATTAATCTTAGACTTTGAGAGCTTGAGGGGAGAGGACAAATTAGCTCATGGGCTTCCGGTGCTTTGTAATCCCCAAAGAACTCTAACCAGGCTGTTATTTTTATGAGAGCATGAATATGAGTCATCTATAATGAAGAGTCATACTATTTCTGACATGGTGGTCATTGTCACAAAGAGGGTGCCTGCCTTACCCTCACACACTTAGTCCTTATATTACATGTTTGGAGGGCATAGAAAATTACTGATTGCTTTTTTATGGTTTCTTTTAGTTTTGTTTCTCTGACCCTCTTCCCCTAACTTCTCAGTAAATGGAAAATATTATTTTCAAACTCCCCAAACTCCATTTTAACAAATAATAGAAAGCAAAAGAGTAGAGGTAAATGAGTGAAATCTCAGTACTTCTCTCTCTAGACCAGAGGAGCAACAGACAAAGTGACTGCACCTGCTCTTTTGTACCAATAACACAAAATCTCATGAGATGCCTAATAATTTTTCATTAGGGATTTCTGCCATTTTGGAGACAGGCCTTCAGGTACATTAGGAATATTACATGCCAATGGAACCTAATCTTTTTGAAGAAAAGAATCAGTTTTCATTTTGTCTTTGTATTCCAACTGACATGTTCAGTGCCTTGCACATATCAGATGCTTAATAAAATACTTGGTGAATTGGGTTGAAATGGGACTATAATTTTGAAATTAACACTCCAATGACAAGGGAAGGACTCACTTTCCTCAAGTCATCTTTGGACTTCTACAACCCATGCCCACTTCTATGAATTCCTCTACTTCCTACCCAAGTCTGATGTGTTGGGCCTATACTTTCCATGAAGACTCCTCTACCAAGGTAGGACTTAGACAGACTAGATACTTTCTCTTAATTTGGAAAATCAGATATAGATATAAACTCTGATACTATAATCAAACTGGTAGAGTAAGGAAGAGTTTACCTGTCATATTTATTTAGAATGGAAGAATTTATAACCAAACAAGTGATAGAACACATTATAAAATGCAAAATAGATAATTTTGATTACATTAAATTGAAAAGTTTAGCACAAACAGTCATTGAAACTGAGATTAGGAGGGAAACAGAAGACTGGGGAGAGATTTTTTTACAACCAGTATTTCTGATAAAGGCCTCATTTCTAAAATATATAGAGAATTGCATCTAATTTATAAGAATACAAGTCATTGCACAATTGATAAATGGTCAAAGCATATGAACAGGTAGTTTTCAAATAAAGAAATTAAAGCTATCTAGTCATATTAAAATGCTTTAAATCACTATTGATCAGAAAAATGCAAATCAAAATAACTCTGAGGTATCACATCACACCTATCAGATTGTTTAACATGACAAAACAAGAAAATGATAAATGCTGGAGAAGATGTGGCAAAATTAGAACACTGATACATTGTTGGTAGAGTTGTGAACTGATCCAACCATTCTGGGGAGCAATTTTCAATCATGCCCCAAATGCTATAAAAATGTGCATACCAGCAATACCACTTCTAGGTCTTTATCTCAAAGACATCATATAAATGGGAAAAGGAC
Source organism: Gymnobelideus leadbeateri (assembly GCA_011680675.1). Lineage (NCBI taxonomy): Eukaryota > Metazoa > Chordata > Mammalia > Diprotodontia > Petauridae > Gymnobelideus > Gymnobelideus leadbeateri. The sequence goes on from WOXC01006534.1 coordinate 239,642, forward strand.
CCACACGTACAAAAATATTTAAAGCAGTTCTTTTTGTAGTTATAGAGAAATAGAAATTGAGGTGACACCCATCAATTGGAGAATGGATGAACAAGCTGTGATATATGAATGTAATGGGATATGATTTCAGCATAAGAGCAGGCAGACTTCAGAAAAACGTGGATAGACCTGAATGAATTGATGTTGAGTGAATTGAACAGAACCAGAACATTGTACACAGTAACAGCCATGGTGTGCAATGACAAACTTTGATAGAATTAGCTCTTCTTAGCAATGCAAGCATCCAAGACAACTCCAAAGGACTCATGTTGGAAAATGCTATCAGAAAATGTACAGAAAAAGAACTATGGAGTCGGAATGTAGATTGAAGCATATTATTTGCATTCTCTCTCTCTCTCTCTCTCTCTCTCTCTCTCTCTCTCTCTCTCTCTCTCTCTATATATATATATATATATATATTTGATTCTTCCTTCTTGTGGTTTCTCCTATTGGTTCTAATTCTTCTGTACAAAATGACTAATGTCAAAATATGTACAACTTGACTATATATATATAGTCATATATTCATATATGTATATATATGAATATATATACACACATATATACATATATATAGTCATATATATATTCTAATTCTTCTGTACAAAATGACTAATGTCAAAATAGGTACAACTTGACTATATATATATAGTCATATATATATATATAGCATATATATGACTCATATATATATATACTATATATAGTCATATATATAGTATATATATACATATATATGTATATATATATATATGTATGTAGCTTATATCAAATTACATGCTATGTTGGGGCAGGGAGAGGGAAGAGATGGGAATAAAATCGGGAATTTAAAATCTTATGGAAGTGAATGCTGTAAACTAAAAATTATTTTTTAAATAAACATTAATTCAGAAGTTCAAGCAGTCCATTGTTTGAGGGTCAGGTCATAGTTTTCCTGGTCTATTATCTTCATCACATTAGAAATATACAAGGACTGGCAATTGCTAGGCTTCTCTAAGGGAAATCAATCTGAACAGCATACATTACCTTGCCAACAGGGGTCTGTATCATCAAAGCTATGTTTTGTTTTGTTTTTTCCTAGCAGTAATGTATGGCTACGAGAGTTAGATGATAAGGAAAGCTGAGTGCCAAAGAATCAGTGTCTTTGAATTGTGGTGCTAAAGAAACCTTTTGAGAGCCTCTTTGATAGCAAAAAGATCAAATTAGTTAATATTTAAAGAAAATTAATTCAGACTATTCATTAGGCCAAATACTGAAGTTAAAGCTTAAATACATTGGCCACATAAAAACCAAACAGGACTTTTTGGAAAAGACTAATGTTAAGAATGATTGAAGGCAAAATGTAAAGGGGCCTGTGGAGGATGAGATGGATAAATAATGCTATGGAAGCAACAAACATGAACTTAGACAAACTTTGAGATAGCAAAGGTAACAAGGGCTTGATGTGCTATGCTCCATTGTATCATGAAGAGTCATACATGAATGGACAACCAAAAGGGAAATAAAATCCCCCACCTTCAAAATATTCATTGGTCAGTATAAGATCTGTCTTTCTTCTCCTTTCTTTTCTTTCCTTTAATTTCTGTCCATTCCCTTTTCTTCTTTTCCTACTGCTTTGCTTCTTTCCTGCCTTCTTGCTTTCCATGGTGCTGTAGAAAGAATGGTGTATTTGGAGTTCAGAGGATACAGTTGAAGTCCTGGCTCTTTCACTTTCTACCTATATGACCTTAGATTAGTAATGTAATCTTTCTAAGCTTCAGCTTCATCTGTAGAATGAGGAGTTAGAGTGAATGTCCTCTGAGATCTCTTCAAGTTCTATATCTATGATCTTATGATCCATATATTCCTTCTTTCTTTTTCTCCTTTCCTTCTTTTCTTCTTTCCTTTCTATTTTTTTTTTCTTGTAAAAGAAGAATTGGTTTAAAGTCAATGGGAATGAAACCTTATCACCTACTCTCTATGTGAACTTGGGCAAATCATTTAAACTTTCTAAGCAAGCCTGACTTTGATCATCAATGAAGGAAATACTAGATATCCTCTGATGTCCTTCCAGTTCTAAATCTATGAACCTGCCTGTCTGTCTAGCATACTGCCATAGTGCAGGGGAAAGGCAACTGTATTTGTAGCCAGAGGCAAATTCTGGCTCTCCTACTTACTACTTGTGTGATGTTGGGCAAAATCACTTAATCTCTTTGGGCCTCAGTTTCATCTGTAAAATGAGGAGTTGGATCAGATGTGCTCCAAGGTTGCTTCAAACTCCAAAACTGCAATAATTTAATTCTTCCTTTCATGCTTCCTAAATGATTGTGGGATTGAATTAGACTTACCTATGGCCATAGAAGTAAATTTTCTTTTTTCCTTCATTAGTGAATATTTGATTGAATTTGATTATTACCATGACCATCAATCAATTTTAACCAGTAAATAAACATTTCTTAAATCTATTACTTCTAGCCTTTGTACTAAGTACAAGGGATACAAAGACAGAAATAAAAACAATACACAAACAAAAACTCAATACAACTTGAAGGTTAAGACATTAGAAAATTTTTAGTTGGGTTAAGAAAGGCTTTACGTGGATAAATAATGTCCTTTAAAATGAGTCTTAAAGGAAACAGTTCTAAAAGGTAAGAGTAAGAAAGGAGTGAATTCCAGGAACAGGAGGCAGCTAAAACAAAGTCATGGAGACAGGAGATAACTATCTTGTATAAAAAACAGCAAGAAGTCCAGAGTGATTAGACCAGGGTGGGGAACCTGCAGCCTGAAAGCCACATGTGGCCCTCTAGGTCCTCAAGTGTGGCCCTTTGACTAAATCCAATCTTCACAGAACAAATGCCCTTAATAAAAGGATTTGTTCTATAAAACTTGGACTAGTCAAAAGGCCATACCCAAAGACCTAGAAGGCCATATGTGGCCTTAAGGCCACAGGTTCCCCACCCCTGGACTAGACCATATATTACATAGATAATAATAAGAACAAGAAGTTATATAGCACTTTAAGATAGATATTACACCTCAGCATCCTCAGCTCATATCCCTCTGTTTTGTCCCTCAACTACACAAATTATCTCTTCAGTTCTGGTCTTCTCATCAGGAAGGTCAATAAGTCCTATATTTCACTGAATGTCCATTACCTTCCCTGAGATATTATGCTCTATTTCTCTGGGTGGTTGATCCTTGGTTGTAATCCAAACTCCTTTGTCTTACAGAATATTGCCTTCCAAGGACTCTGATCTTTTAATGTAGAAGCTGAAGGGTCCTGTGTAATCTTGACTACAATTTCACAATATTTCAATCATTCCTTTCTGGCTGCTTGCAGTATTTTCTCCTTGACGTGGTAATTCAAGAATTTGGCTACAATATTCATTGGCATTTTCAATTTGGGTTCTCTTTCAGGAGGTGATTGGTGGATTCTTCTGATAACTGTTTTACCCTCTGGTTCTATGACATCAAGGCAGTTTTCCTTGATTTCTTTTTTTTTTAAAGCAATTGGGGTTAAGTAACTTGCTCAAGGTTACATGGCTAGTCATTATTTATGCATGGGTGCTCATTTTCTGAGGCCGGATCTGATCTCGGGTCATCCCAACTCCGAGGCCGACGCTCTTACTCACTGCGCCACCTAGCCGCCCCTTTAGGGCAATTGGGGTTAAGTAACTTGCCCAAGGTTACATGGGTAGGTTTTTGTTTGTGTGGATTAAGTGTCGAAGGCCGGCTCTGAACTCAGGTCCTTCTGACTCCAGGGCCGGCGCTCTATTCACTGTACCACCTAGCCGCCCTCCTTGATTTCTTAAAAGATGCTGTCCAAGCTCTTCTTAAAATTTTTTTATCATGGCTTTTAGGAAGACCAATACTTTTTAAATTATCTCTCCTGGATCTATTTTTCAATGAGATATTTTATACTTTCTTCTATTTTGTCATTCTTTTGATTTTGTTTGACTGATCCTGATGTCTTATAGAGTTAGTAGCTTCCACTTAAACAATTATAATTTTTAATGAATTGTTTTCTCCATTTAGCTTTTGTACCTCCTTTTCCATTTGGCCAATTTTACTTTTTAAGGAATTGTTTTCTTCAGTGTACATTTTTTTTCCTATTTTGTCAATTGTAATTTAAAAGGATTTCTTCAATTTTTCTTCTACTTCTATTAGTTGACTTTCAAAATCCTTCTTGAGCACTTCCAAGAAGGTTTTTTGGCTTGAGATCAGTTCAGGTTATTGCAGTAGTCCAAAGTGAAAGGTAATGAGACTGTAACCTATCACAATAGCTGAATATGAGTAGAGACCAATCAACTTTCCTTCCTTCTTTTTTGACTAAGTGCCTGTAGTAGGCCCAGGATTTTTTCTAGAATCTCCAAAAGAACATAAATTAAGTTTAAGGTACAGTCCCCTACTTCCATGGAGCTCAAGATCAAGCTTGTGAGGAAAAGGTTCATATGTAAAGTAACTAGAAAAAAATCCAGGCACTTCTTCTAACAAATAACAAAAGACAATATAGAGGCTAAAGCTGGTCAGTCAGGCATGGATGATTTATCATAGATGCCAAGCAGAAGGACAGGAGAAAGATTAAAAACAATGTATAAAGCAAAACAAAGTGAAGGACACTAGTGATTATAAACAACCTAAGCTGTCAATCAAACAACCATATTACAAACTAGAATTGAAGTTTCACTTTTCAACAGAAGGACTCATTATTGAATTGTCTCAGGCTATGTTCAGTAGCTCTTTTGTTGCCTTGGCACATAGTGAAATTCCATCCATTTCTATTTACCTTAAGGGAAAAAAGTACATATATTAAATATATGTACATATATACACATGTATATACACATATGTAAATTTATTGATTGGTTGTAGTCCATTCTCAAAGATGACAGAAATGATATCACTATACTAGAGTCAATTTCAATGTGTCCAACTGTGGTTGATCAGACCAATACGAGCTCAGAATGTTCTACCACAAGTCAACAAATACTCCTATGTCCTCATGTATTCATGCAAGGATAACCTAGTTATGAAAGTTAACATTTTTGGGTAGGCATGGATTTTATTATATATATATATATATATACATATATGCACATACAAATAACAGAATAGTTAGCTATTCAATTCTTTTAAAATTTTTGTTTTTCAATGCACAAGGACAAGAATACTACTGAGACCATGGCATTCCATCAATTTCCTCATATTATAAATGTTCCCATATTTTGTTAATAAGTGCTAAAATTCTTTGTCTCTCTTGCCTGTTTTATTTTATTTTTAATTTATGCAATAAAAAGCTTTTTTCATAATATGGTATAATAAAAAAGATTATTACAAATAAAATTATAAATATACTATGTACAACCTGCTATTCTTTTCAAATACACAACAAAGTTTTCATGCAAATTAATTTTTCTGCCCTCCCCACACTTCCTTTCCCCTGCAGATGGCTACCATGAGAAACAAATACATAGGAGTATTTGTGTGTGTGTATGTGTGTGTGTGTGTGTGTGTGTAATTATTCTGTGCATACTTCTATTCATCAGGTCTATCTCTGAATGCAAATAGCATCTTTCTTCATATGTACTTTATAGTTAACTTAATTATTTAAAATAGCAAAATAACTTATTTGTTCAAAGTTATTCTCAAAACAATACTGCTATTACTTTATACAATGTTCTCTTAGTTCTGCTCATTCTGCTCTTCATTATTTCATGCAAGTCTTTCCATGTTTTTTTTTTTAAGTATTGAGCTCATCATTTCTTACAACCCAGTATTCTACCACAGTCATATACCACAATTTTTTCAGCCATTCCCCAATTGATGGGTATCCAGGCAATGTCTAGTTCTTTGCTACCCCAAAGAGAGCTGCTATGATGTTTTTAGAACATATAGGTTCTTTTTTCTTTTTCTCTAAATAAGTCCAGAAATAGATCAAGCAGTTGTATTGTGGGGTCATAAGGTGTAGGTAGCTTAATAACTCTTTAGGTACAATTTATGATTGCTTTCAAAATGGGTGGATCAGTTCACAATCCCATCAACAATGAATTAGTGTCCCAAATTTTCCACATCCCCTCCAGCATTAGTCACTTTCCCCTTCTATCATTTCTGCCAATATGGTAGGTATAAAATGATATCTCAAGGATGTTTTAATTTGCATTCCTCTAATCAATAATGATTTAGATCACTTTTTTCATATGACTACAAATTATTTTTTTCCCTTCAGAAAATTTCTTGTTCATATCCTTTGACCATTTGTTAATTGAGGAATGACTCATATTCTTAGAGAATTGACAAAGTTATTTATATATTTTAGACAGGAGACCTTTATCTAATAATCTATAAAAAATTCCCAGATTTTCTGCTTTCCTTCTGATCCTGGTTACTTTTGTTTTATTTGTACAAACCCATTATATTTTAATGTAATCAAAATGATGTTTTATGTCTAACCTTGCTCTCTCTTATTTATTGATAAATTATTTGTCTATCTATAATTCTGATAAGCAATATGTTCCATTTTCTCCTAATTTTCCTGTAAAATCTCTCTTTATATCTAGGTCATGTATCATTTTGACCTTATCTTGGTAAATGGTCTATTGAAGTACTAGTTAATAAGGCTTCAAAGAAGAAAAAAATGATATATTGTATGTGTTTTGTAGTTCACCAAAATAAATAAAACAAACTGAAGAACATTCCATATGACATGAAATAATTATAAATGATAAGTTCTTGTGGGAATTTTCACACAAAGATATTTTAGCATATTACCCTAGCTGATGTCATTAAAACAAGTTACATGGGGCACTCTAGGTGGCACAGTGAATACAGCACCAACCTCGGAGTCTGGAGGACCTGAGTTCAATTTTGACCTCAAACACTTAACATTTACTATTTGTGTGACCTTGGACAAGTAACTTAACCCCAATTGCCCTGCCTTCTCCCCTCCAAAGAAAAAAATAAGCAAGTTACATATGGTTACCTACTAAACAACATATATTCCTGTTTATATGTACATATATATACATATATACATATATAAGTATATATATATGGCTAAATTATATAGATATTAAAGAAAGGAAATCCTATAGAAATGGATTATTATCCAACATCATATATCTTTTCATTTGACTGACAAGAGATAAATTTATATCCTCCAAATCATAATTCTATACAATAAATGCACATTGTCTCCCTTCCCTCCCCGCCCCCCCCCCCACAAACAATTTAATCTAGTAAAGGCAAATGTGACACACTGGAAATAGAACTAGACAATTAATTAGGAATTATGTGATCTTTGATAAGTCACCAAAGTTCTCTAGTAATCTGTTTCCTCACTTGTAAAAAGGGGTTAATGATCATAATATTTCCTACTTCATACATTTGTTCTGAGCAGAATTCTTTGGAAACTTTTAAGTGCTACATAAATGTGAATTACTGTTGCTGTTGATAGTAAAGAGCCTGTTCCTAATGATCTATAAGATTGTTACCAGCTCTAACATTCCATGGAGTTCCTTACACTTTCTAGAATATAACTTTCAAGCTATGTCTATATACCTTAGGCAAAACAACGTGCAGACATATAGTTGTCCTCACCATTTTTTTTCATTTGATTCAGAAAAAAGTAATTATATGAGAAGCTGCATTACCTAATATGACTGAAACTCCTAGTTTCTTTTGATATGTTTGGCCCCTGATAGTAATTAATTATTTCACAGTATAATCCTATTTTAGTATTTAAAATCACTAAGGCCATATATATACATGCATACACACACACACACACACACACACACACACACACACTCATACACATATCCACCTACTTTTTATGTATACTTATCATGCAAAAAAGAGATATATTCTGGGTTTCCAAAATAGATTTTTAAGGAAGTTACTGGAGTGTTTATTTTAAAAACTACTCTCCTCATTGGAAATACATGGCACCATATACCAAAATGAAATCTAAATGGGTGCATGATTTAGGTATAAAGGCTGATACTATAAGCAACCTGGGAGAGCAAGGAATAGTTTACCTGTTGGATTCATGGAGAATGGGAGATTTTATGACCAAACAAAAGTTAGAGAGCACTACAAAATGCAAAATAAATAATTTTGATTATATTAAATTGAAAAATTTTGTTAGAAATAAAGTCAATGTAAACAAGATTAGGAGGGAAACAAAATTTTGAAATAATTTTTACAACCAGTGTCTCTGATAAACGATTCATTTCTAAAATATACAGAGTATTGAGTCAAATTTATAAGAATAGGGGGGCAGAGCCAAGATGCTGGAGTAGAAACAGCTCACCCAAGCCACTCTGCCCCCAGATTCCTCCCAAACTATGTAAAAAGGGACTCTGAACAACTTCTGGAGCCCCAGCACCTACAGAATGACACAGAGAAGCTAACCTCCTGCTGAGCATAGCCCAGCAGCCCTGCTGGAAGGACCAGCACAGCGCTCTGGGAGCCAGCAGCAAGCAGCACACAGAGCACGGGGAGCCAAGCAGAGCCGAGCAAAGCCCAGGTCCCCATGAGCCGAGGTTTTAGCCCCAGGGTGACAGGGACCCCAGAACACCAGCAGCTGTGGTGACTCCAGAATTATCAACATAGACATGCCTAGGAAAAAGGAAGAGGTTAGTGCCCTATGGACTTTGGGACTAGTATTTGGGGAATGCGTCTGCTTCCTCCCCTGGGGGCTAGAAGCCACTGAGAAGACACGTCATTTTGTAGTTTTCAGAAGCAGCTCCAGCTCCTGGCTTGAGAACTGTAGGGAGATCCAGCGATCAGTCTTGGGGGGTAATCGCTCTTGCTTTAACCTACCTGGATCTGGATTGTGATCTGGGGTGGAAGCTGTGGGTGGGTTTATAGCTTGCCAGAAACGGAAGTTGCCCTCCCACACATTTGGGACAAAAATTCCCCTATCTGTCGGCAAAGACATAATGTGGCAACAAGCCCCAAAGTCAAGTAATTAAGTGGCAACATGCCAAGGCAAAGGAAACAGAAAAATGCAATCCTAGACTCCTATTTTGGGGGCATAGAGCGGGAAAAGGACTGTGAGGTCAGAAGTCCTGCTCCAAAATCCCCAGGGGAAAACATGAGCAGGTTGCAGGCCATAGAGGACCTTAAGAAGGACTTTAAAAATCAAATAAGAGAAGTGGAGGAAAAAATGGAAAGAGAAATGAGGAGGATGCAGGAAAAGTATGAAATGAGGGTCAACAGCCTGACTGAGGAAAACAACTCCTTAAAAAATAGTCTAACTCAAATGGCAAAGGAGGCCCAAAAGGGCAATGAGGAGAAGAATGCCTTAAAAAGTCGAATTTGCCAGATGGAAAAAGAATCTCAGAAGTTCACTGAGGAGATTCATTCCTTCATTCAATTCCTTCAGATTCAGTCTATCATAGACTGGAGCAAATGGAAGCTAATGACTTTATGAGAAATCAAGATGCTGTTAAGCAGATCCAAACAAATGAAAGACTAGAAGGCAATGTGAAATATCTCATGGGAAAATCCACTGACCTGGAAAATAGATCTAGGAGAGACAATTTAAAAATTATTGGACTACCCAAAAGCCATGATCAAAGAAAGAACCTAGAAATCACCCTTCAAGATATTCTCAAGGAAAATTGCCCTGATGTTTTAGATCCAGAGGGCAAAATAGAGGTTGAAAGAATCCACAGATCACCTCCTGAAAAAAGATCCCAAAAAGAAAACTTCCTGGAATATTATAGCCAGGTTCCAGAACCTTCAGATCAAGGAGGAAATACTATAAGCAGCCAGGAAGAAACAATTTCAATATTGTGGAAACACAATCAGAATAGCACAGGACCTGGCAGCTTCTACACTGAGGGATTGAAGGGCATGGAATAAGATATTGCAGAGGGCAAAAGAGCTGGGAATGAACCCAAGGGTCACCTACCCAGCAAAATTGAGTATTTTGTTTCAGGGGGAAATATGGTCATTCAGTGGAATAGAGGACTTTCAAGCACTCTTGAGGAAAAAACCAGAGTTGAATAGAAAATTTGACATCCAGACACAAGAAGGAAGAGATGCCTGAGAAGGTAATCAGGGAAAAAGAAATCAAAAGGAACTTATCAAATTTGAACTATTTACATTATTATATGGAAAAACAATAACTGTGACTGATGATATCTTTCTCGCTATGAAAATAATGGAAGAAGGGTGTGTGGTCATATGAATACATATGTGAATGTGTGTGTATATGGTTACAGTTATATATGGATAGAGGGCATAGGTTGAATTTGTTGGGAAGGGAGAATACTCAAGGGATGAAATTATGAGGTGAGAGAGGAAAGTGGCAAGAGGAGATGGGGAGAGACAGGGTAGGGTAAACTATCTCATGTAGAAGAAGCAAGGGGAAGTGGTTGCAAGGGAGGGGAGAATAGGAAGGCAAAAAAGGCAAAACCACATTCTCATTGAATTTGGTTCTGGGAGAGAATGACATACATACTAAATGGGATATCTCAACCTGCAGCAGAATAGGGGGAAGGGGGATGAGAGGAGGGATGATGGATGGGAGGACATCCTTGGGGGGAGGGGAGGTTGGAAGTACCCACTATAGAAGAGGGACAGGATCATGTAGGGAATGGACCAGGTGGGGGGTGGGATGAGTGGGAGGGAATTATAAGCAGCCTTGCACAATATATTTACTATGATAATGTTTTGCATAGCTAGACATGTACAACATATACTGAATTATTTATCTCCCAAGAGGGAATGGGTGACAAGGGAGGAAGGAAATGGATCTGAAATTCGAGGTCTTAACATTAAATGTTTCAAATATATATAAATACTATTATTAATACTCTTTTGCTTGTAATTGGGAGATAAGATGTGCAGGCATTGGGACACAAAGATTCACCTTCCTCTAATGGAAAAGTAGAAGGGGGTATGGGAGAAGGTATGGGAGAGAGCAGATTGGAGGAAGTGATATCTTGTGGGACTGCTATTCTGGGAGGTTGGGTAGGGGAATAATGGGGGGGGGGGAATGATTGTAACTCAAAATCTGGTGGAAATGAATGATGTAAAACAGAAGTTAATAAAGCATTTGTTTAAAAAAATAAAAATTAAAAAAATATATAAGAATATAAGTAATTTTCCAATTGATATGGCCAAAGGATATGAGCAGGCAGTTTTCAGAGGAAGAAACTAAAGATACTTATAAGAATAAGAAAAAAATTGCTCTAAATTACTATTTATTAGAGAAATGCAAACCAAAAGAACTCTGAGGATACATATAACCAGTTAGATTGACTAACATGAAAAAACAGGAAAATGATAAATGCTGTAGAATATATGGAAAAATTGGAACACTGATGCATTGTTGGTGGAGTTGTGAACTGATCCAACCATTCTGGAGAACAATCTGGAACTATGCTGAAAGGGCTATAAAAAGTGCATACCCTTTAAACCAGCAATATTACTTCTAGGGCTGTATCCCAAAGAACTCATACAAGTAGGAGGAGGAACAGCATATAAAAAATACTTTTAGTAGCTCTTTTTGTGGTGACAAAGAATTGGATATCAAGGGGATGCCCATCAATTGGGAAATGGTTAAACAAGTAGTGGTAAATGAATATAATGTAATACAATATAATGAAATATAATGGGTCATAAGAAATGAGGAGCAGACGGACTTCACTGTAACCGGAAGCGACTCATATAAACTGATGCTGAGTGAGGAGAGCAGAACCAGGAGAACTCTGTACACAACTGCAGACACATGGTATCTGGGATGACTAACTTTGATCGACTGGGCTCCTCTCAGCAATACAAAGTTTTAAGACAACTCAAAAAGACTCATGAAGAAAAGGGATATCCAGAGAAAGAGCTACAGAATCTGATTGCACATTGAAGCAAACTACTTGCTCTCTCTCTTTTGTGTTTTGTTTTGTTTCATCCCTTCTTTCTCATTGTTCACTCATTGGTTATAATACTTCTTTACAAATTGACTAATGTGTAATGTGAAGTTATTTGTAGAACCTACATTTGATTGCATGCCACCATGGTGGGAGAGGGGAGGAGGAGAAGGAGGAGGAAAAAATTTGGAACTCAAGGTATTGTGGAACTGAATGTTCTGAGCTAAAAGTAAATAAATCAATTAAATATTTAAAAAAGGAAATATTAGGAGTACAAGGCTACATAATCATAAAACTTTAATAAACAACAGTCATTTACAGAATGAGCAAATCAAGATCCACAAACCTTCCAGGGAAAGGATCATGTCATCATATACCTAGAGTTTAAAAGAACTTTAGAGGTCCAACCCTCTCATGAGGAAACTAAGGTTTGGGAAGGTAAAGTGACTTACCCTAGATCACATAATGTGCAGGATATGTGATATATCAGAGGGGCAGCTAGGTGGCACAGTGAATAGAACACCGGCCCTGTAGTCAAAAAGGATATGAGTTCAAATCTGCCCTTAGATACTTAATACTTACTAGCTGTGTGACCTTGGGCAAGTCACTTATTCCCAATTGTCCTGACCTATGCCCTCCTAAAAGCAAAAAAAAAAAGTTTCTGAGTTTCTTGGGGTGGCTAGGTGGCACAGTAAATAGAGCACTGGTTCCTGGAATCAGGAGGACCTGAGTTCAAATATGGCCTCAGACACTTAAGACTTACTTAACACTCACTAGTGGTGTGATCTTGGGCAAGTCATTTAACCCCAATTGCCCTGCCTTCCCCCCTCCAGAAAAAAAAAATCAGAAAAGCAAGTTACTATGATCTCTGTGATTCCATTATTTGTGCTGGACTCTATACACACTTTGCCCAACTCAGAGTTTCCACTTCCAAGCAAATCTCTTCTTTATGTTCTATTTAAAAGTGAGATTAATCTCTACCTGACAATTTTACTTATTTAACCAGAATTCTTTAAGGGGCAATTTTCCCCTTGGTTTAATTTAGGTACTTTTGAGAGCCCATTTGCCCTTCCAGATTAGTGGAGCATTTGGTGAATTCCTGCTGCAATGAACTCAGTGAGACTCTAGTGGTCTAGGAGAATGGATGGCCATCCAATTCATACCCAGGGAATAATTTACACTCCAGTAGAATCTGTTTTATGTAGGCTGTGTATTTATTGGAGCAATGTAACAGATGCACTGTACATTATACCTTTTGCTATATTTCCTTATGTTTAATTGTAACTTGCATCTAGAAAGAAGATTTAAAAAAAACATAACAGAGTGGGGGAAGAAAGACATTCAGAAAAATAATTCTGATCACAAGCATGCAGTCTCTATAGAAACTATGATGATGGAAAAGGGTTTGCCATTTCAATGATCAAGTTAATGAAGGTATCATTAGAAGAGCTCTCTTTTAACAGTGATTTTTGCACATATTACATTTTTATGGCTTGAGCTATTCCTTTGCTAATTTAGAATTTTACACGTGAAATGTTTAAAATCAGAAATCCCTACATTCCATGGGGGAAAAACATGTAATGCAGAGAATTTGAGATAAATGATTGCCCCTATTGAGGGCTGCGCCTTTATGCTGTAGAGAGAAATTTTAATGAAAGCATACTTAGAAAAAACTGAATGTTCTACCTTTGCAACATAAGGTAGACATAACCTGGGTATTACTCAGGTTTAGTTATAATCTGTGAGAACACATGAGTGTTACATTAGCTAGGGAAAACATTTTTAAGTTCCTGAAAACAACAGCAGCATATGGAATATTACAGGAGGGAATTAAAAAGGAAGGAAAGAAGTCCCTACCAACAACATATAAAAGGCTATGGAGTTCAACTATGTTTTCTAGGTAGGATGCACAAGTACACCTCTTCTGAATTCCATGACTCACTGACAATGAAGATTATCTTGCCTTTGCTAGGAAATGTGTGATTCTCCTTTGGGAGAGAGAGAAGGGCTGTCTCTGTGGACTCCCAAAGTAGGGGTCACTGAGAGATATAGCTCTGTGTACACACAGAAGTAATATGTTTTTGAGTTAAGCCTGGTCACTTTGCCCCCAGAATAATACTCAGGAGGAATATTCTGTCTCTTCAATCACTTTAGAAAGAGCAGTGACTGGTAACAGACTGATTCTCTTCCTCTAAGAACTGGGTGGAGAGGGTTATGCATTTTTTTAAAAAATATGATCATTTGGCTTCCCAGGAAAATCCAAATAAAGATTTATTCTATTTCTATAGATTTACCTGAAATCTGGTCCTCCAGTTCAGCCCTGATACTAGCAAAAGTCCTTGTTATTTTTTAGGGATACTGTGAGCTATGTTTTTAACTGAAGTGTCATTTCAAATGAGTTAACTTTTTTAGTTGGATAATGGATGTAGTGTGTGTGTGTATTCTGCCTCCTACAAACTTTTCTCTGAATATCATTTTCAGTAGCAGGAAGCATCATGTTCATTGGCATTTATTGACAGAATGATATGAATACTAGAAACTAGGAGCAGATACAAATGAGAAGCAGAAAATGAACTGAATTATATGCTTCAGATATACAGCATTCACTAGGCCTGACGTCATAGAGAAGATATATTAAGTTTCTCACTACCTGACATACAAAGTGTCTGATGGGATTACTTTACTTCTCTTAGTTGACATGCAAGTTCTCCCATTACACAGAGGGTATTTGCATGGCTCTTTGTCTTGGAAATGAGTGTAAAAATCCTTGTCCTCAGATGCTTCTCAGAAATAACAATAGCAAAGGCACATTGTTAAATACAGCTCTCCTTTCTTCTGTCAATTCAATTAAGGAGGTCTACATTTATCATCGACTACTCTTTAGGTAACCACATTAATATTAATTAAAAGATATTCATGACCCACTTGCAGGGGAAATATTTGAACACCCTAATGTTTGGCTTAAAGTTCTGCTTGTACAATGCCATATTTCAACAACACACATAGAAATTGAAACATTCTGGCTACAGCACTGAGAGAAACAAAAGGAATCGATTCTCTGTGCCCTTCATTTCACATTCCAAAAGGAAAGATGTGTAGCTTTGAAATACAACATTTCCATTTAAGAAAAAAAAATGCTGAAGTGTCAGTAGTGAGGAGTTGGCAGCAACACTTTTACTATGAACTTGCCTAATGACTCAAATGACATCTGCACAAAAACCTTAGGCATTAAAAGGTGAATCTCTGTGACAAAATGGTGCCATTGACTGTAGTTTGTAAATGTTGGAAGGAATTTCTTTTGGTTGAAGATCACAACCACTACTATGACTACACCATGTCTATGATTCTAAATATTGTTCAAATCAAGTTTCTGTCCTCCAGATTAAGAATTCAGATTTGCACGTTAATGTCAACCCAAGAGCTAGAATCAAGAGCTATAGATTTTCCTCTTGGGAAAATAAA
>WOXC01006534.1:260000-283800 GCA_011680675.1 Gymnobelideus leadbeateri
TCTGACCTCTCCCAGTCATCAGATAATGTACAGCTTGATAACAGGGGTAAGGAGTTTGAGCAAAACTTTTTTTTTTATTTTGTTTTTTGAATGCAGAGGGAATATTGTAGTTTCCTGTGACAAAGAAGTGAGACTTTGTTGGTTGAAATCTGAGTTAAGAGAAATTCCTGGCCTTGTTTTGCCCACTTAAAGTGAAATTTCTGTTACAGTTTTTAAACTACCTATACAGTAGTATGGGTAGGGAAGAAACCAACACAATGTATATGTATTTTAATAGCCAAGGCATTTCTGCCATTTTAAAAATGTCCAATTGCAACTCTGTATATATAAATCTGTTACTGTTTTCTTGTGCTACTTTTAGGAGTGTATGTGTTTCTTTAATTTTAATATAAAACAAACCTGGATGAATGCCAAGTAAATGTTTATCAGATTCAAAAAATAAAAAATCCTCCTGACTTATTATCGCCTAATCAGTTTCATGTTCCATGAAGACAAGCAACACAAAGGGAGATGAAAGCTATTAGAGGCCTAAACGTTAAAATTAATTTGTTCATGTAGATCCAGAATTAGAAATAATATTCAGATCCCACATTATCTATCGACAATTCTTGTACCACTAGGGAAAGGGTGTTTGTATGACTAAAATACACAAATAATAAATCAAATATATGGCCAATATGGGAGAAAGCTTGGCAAAGGAGAAGTCACATTTGAATTCTTCTGTCCATTAAACCACCACCTAGAAGTGTGTTCTTAAGCAAATTCTTTCATGTCTGTAGATCTAAATTGTATCATCTATAAAATGAAGTATTTGTAACATGGTCTGTATGGTCCATTTTAGTGTTACCATTCTAAAAATCAATTTATAGAAGACTTATTTTGATAAACATGCTTTTTTCCATTCTGGTTTAGTTTAAAAGAGCAACATAATGAACTCCTGTGTATTAGACTATTTAAGCCCTCCACAATCTGACCCCAGTTTATCTTTCCAGGCCCCCCCTCACCCCTTTTCTCTCTCTCTCTGTATATATATATATATATATATATATATATATATATATATATATATATATACACACATATATACACACACATATGTATATATGTGTGTGTGCATTTATGTGTGTAAATATATAATAATAGATATCTATTTATATTTATATGCCTTCCTTTCATATATTTATCATATTCTGTGATCCAGCCAAATTTTCTTCTCACCATTCCTCACATTCCTCCATCTCCCATCTGGATTTCTGTGACTTATATAGCGCTCCATGGCCTCTGACTAAAATTTCCTTCCTCTTTCTATCTTTATCATAAAATTATTCTCTCCTTTCAATGTGTTCCTACACAAAGTAGTAGTTTTTCCTGCTCTCCCCAAATTCTACTCTTCTTCCTCGTTAACTGCTGTTTGTTTATATTCTATTAATTCAGTTCATATTATATATATATATATATATATGTGTATATATATATATATATATATATATATATATATATTTCTCCTGATAGAATAAAATAGCTAGCATTAATATAGCATTTTAAGATTTGCTAAGGGATTTACAAATATTAACTCGTTTGATTTTCACACAAACCTGTGAGGCAGGCACTATAATTATCCCCTTTTAACAGATAGAGAAATTAAGGCAGATAGGCTAAATGATTTACCCAAGGGTCATTGAGTGTCAGAGACTCGATTTGAATTTCAAGTCCAGCAAGTTTCTTAAGAGTAGGAATACTTGGGGCGGCTAGGTGGCACAGTGAATAGAGCGCCGGCCCTGGAGTCAGAAGGACCTGAGTTCAGAGCCGGCCTCCTACACTTAATCCACACAAACAAAAACCTAGCCGTGTAACCTTGGGCAAGTTACTTAACCCCAATTGCCCTAAAGGGGCGGCTAGGTGGCGCAGTGACTAAGAGCGCTGGCCTCGGAGTTGGGATGACCCGAGATCAGATCTGGCCTCAGAAAATGAGCACCCACGCATAAATAATAACTAGCCGTGTAACCTTGAGCAAGTTACTTAACCCCAATTGCTTTAAAAAAAAAAGAGTAGAAATACTGTTTTATTTTGCTTTGTATTTTATTTATATCCCATACCTAGTATAACGACTATTAAGTAGTCACTCAATAAGTTCTTGATTGATAAGAGATTTCTATAATGATAGATTACACTCACAAAAGCATAGACTTTCTCAAACATACCTGCAATGTTTCCATTTTTTTTGATAAATCGCATGACACAATATTTTCATTCCTTAAAGCATGTCAACTTAAATCTCCCTTATCAACCCATTCACAATCAACTTTTGTCACTTGTTACATTTCATAAATTTGTAAAATTATTATATCTAACTAAAGTGGGGGGTTGCAACAGCAAGCACCCTAGCATACCCAGGATGGTCTGCTAGCACAGGTTCTTTGATCTGCTTTCCTAGGATAGTCTTAAAAAGTAAGTGGTTAACTTAACAATCCTACTTTCAATTGCAGTAGTTCAGGGGAAAGGTCAGCACCCTGAACATCAGAGAAAATACAAGCAGAGAAATAAATACTAATAGGCAGGGCTCTGACTGCCTGAATCAAGACAATATTGCTATACATTTTACATACATCCCTGGATCAAGAGAACATTTACATGTGATCAGTTGGAGAGTTCAGAACATATGGCCACTCACTATCTCAACCAGAGAATCTCAAGATCCTTCTTATAAGCGAGATTCCCAAAGCAAAGTACCAACTGATGGTACCTATAAATTTCTCAGAGTCAGAAAGCATTACAACCTTTGTGATACAATGCCTAATCAGAAATTAGCAAATGGTGTGAAAGCCTTCCTACAAACAAGCCTCTCCTAAGCAGGCTTCCCCTTAATGGGCTCCACATGAGGCCTATCAATGGGCAAGGAAGATCTTAAATCCCATTAACATTACAAGGGTACAGCTCATTCAATTGCTAGGATATTTAAAATCAATAATATATTCAATTTCTAAGTCATAATTTTCACTCATGAAGAAGTCATACAAATCATACAAAAGCAATTATGAGTACAATGATGCCATCAACATTGAAAAAAGCTGTTTATTTTATTATGTCTTCTCTACTTTGAATACATTTTAAAGGATACTCCTAACTAGCCATTTGGGCAAATACCTTCTAACCTTTGTGGTAGAGTTATGTAGTACAATGAGCCTCTTCTACACCTTCTTCACACTATCCCTGCTTCTTTTTTTTTCCATTGACGAATCTAGGTTTCAGTTCATAACTATCCCCTTTAGTTTTCAAGTTCTTCTGGATTTTAGAGGCAGTGTGACAGTATTCATCCTGGAAAATGGAAGACCTGATCCCAAATCCTGCTTCAGACACTTGCAATGTTTAAGTCATCTCAGGGGAGTCACTCTCTGAATCTCATTTCCTTTAAAATATCAGTCATAATAGCACCTACCTCACAAAGTTCTTATGAGGATCAAATGACATAATGTATGTAAAGTGTTTTGGAAACCATTTTTATGTTTATCTGTCTCTTTGTATATGTGCAAATATGTTTATATATATGTGTGTTAATATTATCATTATTACAATGAAAAGTTAATCATTTTAAAATTGCTGATACTTAAAACCAAATTCTAGAAATTGGCACCAACTTTTGGTATGGTCTTTGGACTGCTTCCTACCTAGTTTCCTTCTGCCTGGTCTTGCCCTTTATGTTGAATTAATTCTTGTTTCTCTGCCATGGATTTATCTGATCAAAATTCAATTTTCAGTTTTCTGAAATTTAATTGTGGTATTCTTTCCATCCACAGTCCTCCCCACCACCTCCCTATCCCTAGCTCAGCTCAAGGCTGCTAGGCCTACGACACCTCCTTTATCAACCCATAATCCCACTCTCCATGAAGTGGCTCTTTCATTCCTCTAACTCCCATGGCACCCTTCCCCAACTCTCTTAAGAGTTGGAAACTTTGTAAAGTAAAGAACTTTGCCTTATATTTTACAGAAAAAATATTGACTCATTCACTGTGAGCTCCCTCTTCTCCCCTCTTTATTTCCTTATGCCTTCTGCCACTATCTCTTTCTTCATCCCTGTCTCAAATGATGAAGTGATCTTGTTGCTTACCAGGGTCAAACCCACTACATGTTCAAGTGAATCCATTCCATCCCATTTCCTCCAACAGACAGCCCCTTCAGTCACACCTACTCTTGAAATTATTTTCAATCTCTATCTACTGGCTCATTCCCCACTGCTGACAAACATGCTTATCTCTCCTATTCTGAAAACAAAGCAAAACAACCCTAAACTTGAGCCTTCTCTCCCCACTATCATCCTATATCTCTTCTGCCTTTTGTAGCTAAACTCCTTCCAAAGGCTTTCTGCAGCAGATTACTCCACTTTCTCTCCTCTCATTCTCTTCTTAACCTCTTACACTCTGACTTCCAGTTTCATCATTCCCCTAAAACTGCTCTTTCCAAAGTTAGTAAATGTCTCATAATTACCAAATCCAATGGCCTTTTCACAATCCTCATTCTCCTTGACCTCTTTTGCAACCTTTATTACCATTGATAATTCTCTTCTCTTTGCTACTCCCTTCTCTCTAGGTTTCTGGGATGCCAGTCTCTCCTGGTTCTCTTCCTATATATCTAGGCTGCTCTTTCTCTGTCTCCTATGTGGTAGCCTCAGGGTTCTGCCCTATGCCCTCTTCTCTTCTTTTAAGCTATTTCAAGTGGTGATCTCAACAGCTCTCCTGGATTTAATTATGCTTATGATTCTCCAACCTACCTATCCTGCCCAACAGTCTCAGACAAACTACAATCTCATATTTCTGTCTTTCAAATATCTTGAATTGTATGTCCAGAACAAAACTCATTATTTTTCCACCTAAACCCTTCTACCCTCCTACCTTCCCTATTACAGTAGAAGGCAATACCATTCTCCCAGATCCTCAGACTCATAACCTAGGAGTCAATCTCAGCTCCTCACTATCTCTCAACCCACATATTCAATCAGTTTCCCTCTCTTGAATATGCCCCTCTCATCTGACACTGTAGTACAGGACTTTATCACATCATGCTGTGTTATTGTAATAGATTGCTGGTGGGTCTGCTTGTTCCAATGTTCTTCCCACTCTGATCCATCTTCCATTCAGTCACTAAAGTGATTTTCCTCAATACAGGTATGATCATGTAATCCTTCTACTCAATAAACTAGAGGGGCTCCCAGGCCCTCATAACCCACTCCCCTCTTAATTTTCTAGTCTTCTTACACCTTACTCACCTATATGTACTCTCTTATCCAGTGAAGTTGACTTCCTTGTTACCCCATGAATAAGACACTCCATCTCTCAAATCTGAGCATTTTCTCTGGCTCTCCCGGATGCAGTGAATGCTTTCCCACATCAACTACACCTACAGATGTCTCTGTTTTTTTTAAGACTCAATCAGAATCCTTTCTTTTACTGGAACCCTTCCTTATCACCTCTTAATTTTTCTTTATCCCATCTTTAACCCCAATTCATCCAGTGACTTATTCTCTGATGCCTACATATATGACTGTATTTAACTCCTCCATTAAAAATGATTAAAAAAACCCAAACCTTTCACTTGATCTCATTATCCTTTTGAA
Organism: Gymnobelideus leadbeateri; assembly: GCA_011680675.1. Taxonomy (NCBI): domain Eukaryota; kingdom Metazoa; phylum Chordata; class Mammalia; order Diprotodontia; family Petauridae; genus Gymnobelideus; species Gymnobelideus leadbeateri. The sequence goes on from WOXC01006534.1 coordinate 265,609, forward strand.
CTAAATCTTCCACTTCCTAAATCTCCCACTTCCTAAATCTCCTCCCTTTCAGAGCCATGGAAAGAGCGTGGAAAGAGCCATCAACACATTTTTTTTCATATTCTTCACAATACCACTAACTTCCCTCATCATAATTTAGCTTCTGATAACATTTTTCACTGAAAATGATTATCTCAGTTTATCAGCAATCAATCACTTAATCTTTAAGTCCTATCTCATTCCTCCTGCTTTTTCCTATCACCTCAGCTTTTGACACAGAGAAAATCCCTCCTTTGATTTCTGTCATAATAAGTCAAGAAAAACAAAATATTGAGTGCCTACTATGTGTAATGGAAATTCAAATTTAAAGATCTCCACTCCTAGGTTAAATGCACCTGGAGCCTGCAGTAGGAGGCCTGTTTTTCAGGAACACCCATACCTTGATGCTGTGTGAATGGGCAGTGGGTCAAGAGGTTGGTTACATTCTCTGACCCAGGAGAAAGCTATACAATCCCTGATGTGAGGCTTTGCTTTGGGGCTCACTTTGAGAAGTGTTGTGTGATTTGACCAGATGAGACTCTGGGCAGCCATTGAGAGCACCCCGGCTTTGAAAACCCAGATGTTGATGCTTCCCTCTCTGGTAACTGTGATTTGGTATTGATGTAATGTTGGGACAGTTTGGAAGTCTGTCTGCTTGATCTGTCTGTTTCTCTGTTTTGAAACTTCTGTCTGTACACTTTGAGGTTTGAGGTGCTGACCTTTTTCCCCTGAACTAGGTAAATGATATATGTTTGTTTGTTTAAAGTAAGCTTGTTAACCAATTTTGAGTTGCTTTCTTTTAGAAAAGCAGATCTAAGAACCTGTTTTGGAAGCCACCCTGGGGATGTTGGGGTGCTTGTCACTACACTATGTGACACTGTGAATCAGTCCCTGACCTTGAGGAGCTAATTATTCTCTCATGTCTCTTACTACATATATGACCACTCCTTCTTAGTGTCTTTGGCTAAATCATCATTGATCTCCCATATATCTTAGCTATATGATGGCTATACCCTGAGCTCAGTTCTCTCTCTACAGTCACCTTGGTTATTTCATTATCAGTTAAGGCAGTTTCTTGACTGATTTGAGAGAGGGAGGGCTGCACATGGTCAACAGCCTAACCCTAACCCTAACCCTAAGAGAGAGAGAGACAGAGAGAGAGAGAGAGAGAGAGAGAGAGAGAGAGAGAGAGAGAGAGACAGAGAGACAGAGAGAGACACAGAGAGAGAGACACAGAGACAGAGAGAGACAGAGAGAGACACACACAGAGAGAGAGACAGAGAGACAGAGAGAGAGACAGAGACGGAGAGAGAGACACAGAGAGACAGAGAGAGACAGAGAGACAGAGACAGAGAGAGACAGATACAGACAGAGAGAGAGAAAGGGAGTGAGGGAGGGAGAGGGAGAGAATGAGAATGAATCTTCATACTGTAAAAAAATAAACTACACAATCTGACATTTAAAGCCTTTCCCAATCCAGGTCCCATTTAACCTTCCCAGATACACATCATATTACTTCCCTTCATACTCTCTCTCTTTCAATCAAACAGGCATGTTAGCTGTTAAAGAACTCAGCCATCCTCTCTTTCCACAGGCTATTCCCCCATGCCTGATATGAATTATTTTCTCACTTATACCTCTCAAGTTCTTAGCTCCTTCCAAAGGTCAATTCAGGTGCCACATCCTATAGGAAACATCTCTTGATTCTCCCAGTTTTTTCCCTACTCAAATCATCAAGTACTTATGTGTATACATGAATAGTTCTACTGTATGAGAAAATATAATGCTTTGTTTTTTACCTTTGTATCTCTTGCATCTGGCACAGTCCTTTGTTTAATAAATTTTGTATAATTGAGTTGAATTGAATAAACTGATGACGTATATCATTTTGTTTTGTTTACTTTTAAATAATATCCTCATAGAGGAATTATACAACTTTTGTCATGGCTCCAATCAATAAACTAACAAGCATTTATTAGGCATCTAATAGCAATTTTAAAGAAAATTAAGAATTCTAAGAATCAGAGATTAATCAACTAACAATCATTGAGATAACTAGGTGATGCAAATGACAGAGTGCTGGACCTGGAAATCAGGAAAATCTGAGTTCATATCTGGCCTCAGACACTTACTAGCTGTGGGGGGATAATAAAAGCACCTTAAAATGTTTGTTGTGAGGATCAAATGAGATAACATTTAGTGTTGGTTTTCCATTGTTTTCAAAGAGGACCGATGGCATCACAATGTTGAGATACAGGCATATCTTGACATTCTGGACAACTGGATTTAAGTGGGGCAGTTGCACAAAGTCATCAGCCTCACTTTCTCTTCCAAAGTCATACAAGTCCAATCAGGATGACTGGTGATATCCCTGGATACAGTGGATTACCTTGGCATTTTTGATACTTGATCAAGCTCTAGGTATGCCACTTCACTTGCTTTACCTGCCTTCCTGGCCCTTGTAACATTGTTTTTATCTGCCCATCCTGGTGAGGGAAGTATTTACTTGTTTGGGGTAGAAAGCCTGTCTGCTGAGACTGTTTCACTGCAGTATGGCTCTGTACATGCTACAGCTTCTTGGAGCCACAGATAAGAGTTGGGTGACAGGTGGACACCAAAAGTAGATGAGCAGCTCTAAAAAGAGTTTAGCAAGCCCTCACACCCAGGGTCTTAGTCCTACTTGAACACCCCATAACACACAGTATATCTTTCACTTCTCCATTTATTAAACACCTATTATATGCCAGGAATTTTGGTAGGTACAGAATCCTCACAGATAAATAACAAAACAATACTTATCCTTAAGGAGCTTCTATTCTAACTAGGGAAGACACACACACACACACACACACACACACACACACACACACGGAATAACATTTGCAAAACAGACAAAATGTAACCTGGGGAATCACAGAGGCTGTTACTTAGACCAAGTCTTGAAGGAAACTGGAGATTGTAGAGTAGGGAAACTTAAGATGGTCATAAAGTAAAATTCTAGTCTTGAGTACCTCGTAACATTTGCCGCTTTCACACACTGTTCATTGACCATCAATTCCCCACATTCCTATTACATTTCCATTTTGGTTCACAGTATTGGAGTCTTCTGATCCCAAGTTCTATCTCTAACATTCACTACATGTGTGACCTTAAGCAAATCACATATCATCTTTGGGCCTCAGTTTCTTCATCTGAAGAATGAAAATGATTGGCCTTTAAAGTCCCTTTTCACTCTAAATCTATGATCCTACATACATCTTGTTCTAATATTCTCTAGTTTCTATAGTCTGATAAAAAATGACTTCGGACTGCCCACTTAACTCCTCTGAAAATTTGAAATAGGAAAAATTTCTCCTGGACCAGAATGAATACTTTTTCTATGTCCTCCCAGAAGGTTTCATAAAATATCTTATGATAACCAGGGAGCTAACCCATAGTTCACTAAGCTTTTTTGGCTTGAAGCTTAATTGCACGCTCTCAGCAGGATCATCCTTCATCATTGATTATCTCCCTCCCATTACTCCCCAGTGATTTATTCTGGTCATGCCAATCTTTAAGAACAATATTTTTCCCCTCTAGCTATTTAGATACACTCCAACAATCAACAATGCAACCTCATTCATTCATAATGATTGTAACAGAATAAACATTAACTTGGGATTTCTCTTTGAAATAAAGTTATTGGGATGATTTCCCAAAATCTTTCCAAATGAAAGATAGAGATAAGAATATTTATGGTTCCATATCTCTCTCTCTCACCTAAAGGGGTTATATTTTCTCCTCCTCAAGCCCAAGCTAATTTGCCTAGTCCTCTTTTTTCAAATGTATATACAAACATATATATATATATATATATATATATATATATATATATGGGCACATATCTGCATACATATATGTATATGATGCTAAGTATATACTTAGATATATACTGTTGCTCTTGTTGTCTGTGCTTTGTTTTCAAAGATCAATGATATCATGGGGTGATGGTTTGATTATGAATTGGATTTAAGTGAGGCATCATTGCACAGTTCTCAGCCTCACTCTCTCTTTCAGAATCATCAAAGTCCAGTGGCAGCACAAAAGTCAGAATGGCTGGCTACAGCCTGGAATGCAGTGGATGACCTTGTGACCTCGTTGTCTTTGATGTCTGACCAAGCTCTAAGCACCTACTTAAACAGCACCTGCTTCAACCACCTTCTTGGTCATTGAAACAGATTGTTCTCATCCTCCCATTCCACCAGGGTGAGGTGGAGTCTTCAAATGTATGCATCCCCTAACTCACTAATGGGTTTGAGGTCTGTTGTTTACCCTCAATCTGGTTTTGCCTGTCTACTGAGATGGTTTTACCAGGGTGTGGACACTGCTCATGCTACAGCTTCTTGGAGCCACAGGTGAGAGTTGGGTGACTAGTTGGGCACCAAAGATGGTAAATGGCCCTTTCAGCACTCAGCAAGCTCTCACACCAGAAGTTCTAGTCCTCTCTTAATATCATATATATATATATATATATATACATATATACATATATATAAATATATATATATATATATATCCATCAGCTACTGGCACATAACGAGTATGCATGCATGCATGTATGTATGTACATACATATGTATGTAGGCATATATAACTACTTTTCTTGCCCCATCTTTTGACAGTTGATTAGGACCAAAAGTAATGTCTCAGAATACATCTTTTTTTTTTTTTTTGCCTTTTGGAGGGCAATTGGGGTTAAGTAACTTGCCCAAGGTCACACGGCTAGATTTTTGTTTGTGTCTGAGGTCGGATCCGAACTCAAGTCCTTCTGACTCCAGGGCCGACGCTCTACTCATTGCGCCACCTAGCCGCCCTCGGAATACATCTTTATGTCGGTCTTATGTACATGTATATATACATGCATATTATAAACCTATATGGGGTACATGTGCATATAATATTGAATAAGAAATCATATTTTAAAGATTATTTTATTTTTAATTTATGGAATGAAACAAGCATTTCCATGACATACTACAATGATTGCACATGAAACTGCAAATCTACTATGTACAACATGCTATTTTTTTCAAATATACAACAAAATTATGTAAATGTATATTTTTCTTCCCTCTTCTCTATCTTCCAGAGATGGCTACCATTAGACAAATATATATATATATATATATATATATATATATATATACATATATATATGTATATATATATGTGTGTGTGTGTGTGTGTATGTGTGTTTGTGTGTGTGTACATATGTGTTTGTAAAATTATTCTATAAATAATTCTATAAATATTCTATAAAACAATATAATCAATCTATCATATACATATTTATCAATTCTTTCCCTGGATGCAGATAGCTTCTTTCTTCATATGTCCTTTATAGTTAATTTGGTTATTTATAGTACTCAAAATAACTTATTTCCTCAAAGTTGTTCTTAAAACAACATTGTTGTTACTGCATGCAAAGTTCCCTTGGTTTTGCTCATTTTACTTTTCATTATTTTGTGTGTTTCCATGTTTTTCTAAAATTATTTAGCTCATCATTTCTTATAGGACAGTAGTATTCCATCACAATTACATACCACAACTTAAAACTATATTTTAAAATTTAAAAAGAGGAAAACCTTTAAAATTTTAACAAAGTTGTGAAAATAGCTAGGGTGAATGAGCATAGTTGGGTCTGGGACTGCTGGGTATCTAGTGAAGTCATATCAATCAGTAAAAACTGTTTCAAGAAAGAGTCCCAAAAACCATCAATTGGGTTTCCTCTGGAGGTTAAATGGGAGGGTAAAGGAGAGGTGTTGAAGGTCAAAAAATGTCATGAGTGAAAACACAAGGTCAGGAAGAAAAGGAATGCTGAGACCACCCTTCCCACCACATAGTTCTCTGTGATCTGTTCTGCATTTGGGGTGTGTGTGTGTGTGTGTGTGTGTGTGTGTGTGTGTGGCTTCCTTTAAGTACTTAATGAATATCTGTTAGTTGATCTCTGTCTCTTTGAATTCTTAGTTTATTTTACATTTCATAAATATTTAATAAATGCTTATTGATTTGTTGATTTAGGAGAAACTGAATAGAAAATAAATGATTTCTCCTTGATTTCAGTCAGAAAAAGAGGCCACTCTATTGCATGAGGGCTCAATGTCTAGTGAAGACTTTTTGGTGGGGCAATCCAAGATGGTGGTGTTGGCCTCCTCAAATTAAAGATCTTGTAGCAATAATGCTAATAGACCTCTGCTGACTCAGTATCCCCAATGGTAATAGTGTGGAAGCAATAGTACCTACCTTCCCAGCATTGTTATGAAGGTCAAATGAGATAATATTTGCAAGAGCTGCACAGTGTCTGGTGCATAGTAGGTACTTAATGCTTATTCTTTTCCTCCTTAACCATTGATAAGCTTCCGGCTAAGGGGTCCTTGGAAGTAGAGAAGAGCAGGCTTGTCTAGAGCAAAGGTAGCTTGTTATATACAATCTTATGGATTTCAAAGAGACTTTGGATACTAGAGTTTTTAAAGACTCCAACAATACTAAAAAAATATTCTGAGAGAAGTCTGGTCTCACACTTTTAAGTTAATGATTTTCTACTTTTAAAAAATGACTTTGTCTTAAAAAAAAAACAAACCTAAATTCTATTTACACTAAAAAAGAGACATGGTTATATCAATATTAGTATTAGCATCCTTATCACTACAGTTATTTTTAAGTGACTACTAGAACTTCAGAAGAGCAACTCATTTATGTTTAAATCCAATCTCGAAAGTTTACCTTTTCAATTTTTTTCCCTTTGAAAGGCATAAAGTGACTTAGGTGTTCTGAGTTTTGACTAATGTATTTATCCGAGAAAGGCATTGTTAACCATCTAAATATTTCAGCGTCTTCATCAGTTTCTTTTGTCTACCTCCTGAACTTCATTAGCACAAATGTATTCCTTTTGAAAAAGCTTCATAAAACAGGCATAGAATTATCTACCTGTGAGTATACATGGTCCACTCCACTTATGCTGGGAAGCTGGAAGGAAGGAGCTTTAAAGCCATCCAATCCAAGTACATGCTTTGCATGGAGGTTGGGAAAGGAGAAGGAATCCTTTGATAAAAGTGAGAGGCCATATATTGTGAAGGCCTTAAAACTGCATAACCACAGATACAAGGGTACACAAATTTCTTGTAAGCAAAATGTGGAGAAGATTGAAGGGCTCTATATCCCAGACCCCAAACTATGTGATGCAATGTAAATGGGCCTATTCCGGGCTTTTGACTGTCTCATAAAACGTGAGATGGTAACGAAAGCTTTCTTTACAAGTAGGAAAAATCATCTGTTAAAAATTTTACTCTGGGAAGTGTAACCCCACAGCAATTTTTTCACGATGATATGAAGTAATACTTTCTACTTTCTTAACAAATAATAAAAGATTCGGCCTTGAAACTGTTTCATTCCTGTGCTCTTATGTAGGACAGGATGCCCAAGAATTCTATTAAAATGCCTGAGGATCTCATATCTTAAATGAGTTTACATTGCTTCTTACAGCTTTCAGGTTCCTGTGTTGAAATTTCAAGCATACAAGGGTACCTTTATTATTAAATCTCCAACAGGGAACCTCACCTACATTACAAGGTAATGCTTTTACAGCTTTTGTATTTATATTGAGAGTATGGAATATTGTGTGAAGGCTTGGGAGCTATATTTCCATTTCAAGAGAGGTAGCAAGAGAGCAGAGAGCTGGTGAAGAACACAGCATTGTGTGTGGGGGGTGTATTTAGTTCCAGGTACTTTAAGGAAGTGGTTGAGAAGGATAAAAGAGAGAACTTGAAAAAAGAAACAACACTTGAAGAAAGAAACCTATTTTAAAATCTAGGTATACTTTTAAAAATTAAATGTCACATTTGCAACTTTCAAAAAGAAGGCCTAGTGGTACAGTCCCACGCATTACCTACACATGAGAAATTACCAGATAGAAAAATAAAGCCAAAGTGTAAATTTCCCTGATAGGTTTTATTAAAAACATTTTCTATCCCATTCCAAAAATATTTTTTAGCACCTACTCCTGTGGGAAATATGAACTAATAAAAACAAACAAACAAACATTATTCTTGCCCTTAAAATCACTGACATGGGCTATTCCAACTTCAGTAGGAAGTTCTTTGAGAGGAGTGGCTAGGTGGTGCCAGATAGAATAGAATAGAACACCAGCCCTGGAATCAGGAGGAACTGAGTTCAAGTCCAGCCTCAGCCACATAACAGACACACAAATAACTAGCCATGTGACCTTGGGCAAGTAACTTAACCCCAATTGGCCTACCTTACCCCTCCAAAAAAAAAGTTCTTTGAAATTAGAAGACAAGCAGAATTATTATCAGTTAAATGTTTAATTTGATTATACTATAATATTAATTTTAGAAAAGCTAAACTTATGATACTATGAATTGTCATATATCCACACATTTTAATTTATTAAGGTCTCCTTTTAATCAGCTTTGATTCTTTGAAAGATCTAAAGTTTCATTAATGGAGGTATCCTTTCTACTGATGTTGTTCTTAACTCCTCTAGCTTTCAAGAATTGCTGATAGGCAGCATGGAGGTTGAAGAGCTAAGAATTGAGAAGAGAACTGAGAACTGAACTGAGAACAGAGAAGAACTGAGAAATGAAAGGAGAGAAGATTTTGAGAACAGGACTTGTGGTGGCAGAACTTCTGAGACCTGCTGAGAATTTCTGAGGGAGGGGCGGCTAGGTGCACAGTGAATAGAGCACCGGTCCTGGAGTCAGGAGGACCTGAGTTCAAATTTGTCCTAAGACAATGACACACTTACTAGCCATGTGACTTTGGGCAAGTCACTTAACCCCAATTGCTTCCAAAAAGAAAAAAAAAAGAAAAAAAGAATTTCCCAGTAACAAAGCGTCTTATACAGTGCCAGCCTAGCAGGATTAAGCTTCAGAGAAGCTTAATCCTGGAAGTTGATTAACTGAACTTGGCTCGGCTGGCACTGATTGATAGACACCTTGTTACTGAGCCAATATCCAGAAGTATTTCCAGATATCCAAGAACTTCCAGACTTTGAAGTAAGATCATGAACTTGGAATTGAAAGGGATCTTGGCAGACATGCATCTAGCACCATCATTTTCAAGGTGAGGAAATGAAAGTCTGGAGAAGGTAAGATTTGCCTGTGGTCCCACATAGAGTAAATGACAGAAACAGTATTTAAACCCACACCATCTGAATCTAGCTCCAGAGCTCTTTCTTTACCATATCATGTTGCCTCTACCTGGATAGCCTTTAAGAAATCATATTATAAAAAGGCATTCCTTCTCAATCTTCTTAATTCTTCTCTAGGCTATACTACTGGCTCATCTCCATAGGACCTTCTCTACAATGCCATAGAAACATCTTCATCCTGAAAGTTTTCTCCACCCCAGACTACATCTCATATTGGAAAAAAAATATTTCACCCCTGTGGCCTCTCTCTTGTATTAACTGCTTCTTCCAAGAACCTCAATTTTAAGGAAAACTCATTTACCTATGTCTATATTTCTCTGGAAGTGATATTGTTGATGCATCTCTGCAGGATTTTCTCTACCACATTCTCTCAGCCTGTGTCCCCTAAATCTTCCCCTACCTCTTTTTAGCTCTCTTTTGTGCATTGTCTTCCCTCATGAGAAGGCAAGATCCTTGAAGACGAAGTATATCTTTTTTTTTTTTTTTTTGCTTTTTTGCAGGGGGGAAGCTAGAGCAATTGGGGTTAAGTGACTTGCCTAAGGTCACATGGCTAGTTTTGTGTTAAGTGTCTGAGGCCCCATTTGAACTCAGGTCTTCCTTACTTACTAAAGCTGACTCAGGTCAGTGCTTTATTCACTGCACCACCTAGCCACCCCAAGAATATCTTTCTTCTTATATTTTTCTTCCTAGGACTTAGCACAGTGTCTGCTACATAATAAGCATCGAATATATACTTACTGATTTGACTTGACTGGATTTTGGAAGAGAAAAGTTACCCATATCGGAGAATGGCTGCTGAGAATATGATAAGAGAGGACAGGGAAAGACTGTTTCCTCACTCTGAGTTGAGGACCAGTTAACCACTCACCTCATAAATTTTTTACAGGAGACTTTTGTTTATGTATGGATGAAGATAATCATTTATATTACTCAGTTTCTTTCTTTCTTTCTTTTTTGGTTAATTACATTGTTTTCTGCCTTAAATACTTTCACTACTAGATTTGACTTTTATATAGATCTGTCAGTAGAGACTATAGTGTATGGGAGTTCAGTCTATGAGTTACATAATTAAATACCTCAGACACCCTATATTGACCCTGGGAATGTTATCAAGGAATTACAGGACCAGAATATGGGTTGGAGAGAGTAGTTGATATGCAGTTGTGAGAGTAGTTCAGCAAGATTCTGAGGTCCATCTGTTTCAGTTTCTTCTCAATTATGATTATTGAAAGCTGCCAAATGTTGACAGAGATTTATTGGGAAATTAAAAACATGTAAAATGAAAACTATCATTTTTTAAAATAAAGTTGATCTTTAAGACATCTGGAGAATAGTGAACTTAAGAAAATCCCACTTGTTTTTGGTGAGTAAGACTGTGCTACCTCTCAGGGGACAAGTTATCTCTCCTGAAAGATAGCAACTTTGCTACATCAAGATTCCAATGAAACACTTTTCCAAGTCTTCTCATTACCAGTGTTAGGTATCTAACTTTTCTTGCTCATGTCTTCAAATTTCATGGGAGCTGGACTGTTACCCACCACTTAGCATGGTGCCTGGCATAAATTAGTCACTTAAGTAAATATTTATTGACTGACCATTTGGGGGCTTTTCAGGAATCCCCATATGCTGAACTTAATGAATTCTTAATTTCCCACTTTATGGGGTTCTACTTGTTTTCCTCTTATAATTTGTCTGGTTAACAACTTTGGAAGTCTAGCTATTTTAAAAAATATCTTACTTGGGGGTACTGTGAGGCTAAAATGAGATAATGGATATAGATCACTTGACAAAACTTAAAGTGTTATATAAATTCTAGGAGTTATCATCATCATCATCATCACTTCTTCCCTTGAACCTCTGGCATTGCTGAGCTCAAGAAGTGTTTATAGAGCATCACAAGAGTGTGATGGTAAATGTTTAACAAGCAGGCTCTCTAGAAAAAAAATGCAAGTAAACACATTCTTAGGTTAAATCTTTATTATTGACACTTCAAGTCTAGGTAATCAATTACACAATAACTCAAACAAGCCCCATTCTTTAGTGATTATCAATTTCTGAAGTGTAAGTGCTCACACTGAAAATTTAACAATCTCTCCAGACCAGCACACCCCTACTTTTTCCTCATGTATATATTCTATTCTCCACTCACAAGTCACCATACGAATTCATGTTATCATCACCTCTCCTAGACTACTGCAAAGGCTTTCTAATTATCTCTCAAGTGTCTCCCCACTCCAATCAATTCTTCATATAATTGCTTAACTGATTTTCCTGAAAGACAGGTATGACCACAGGTCACTCCTCTCCTCAAAGAACTCTAGTGGTTCTCTGAGGCATGCAGGATCAAGTATAACTTCCTTGGTTAGTCATTTAAAGACCTTCATAACTGAGTCCACTCCTACCCCTCTACACTTGTCACACATTAATATCCTCCACACTCTCCAAAATCTAGCCATTCTAGCCTGCTTATTCCTTACACATGACACACCACCTTGCATCTCCATGCTCTTAGACCACTTGTCCCTCATGCCTGGTATGCTCTCTTTGCTCTTCTCCACTTCTAAGAATCCAGAGTTCCTTTAAATCTCAGCTCAAACTTACCCTTCTGCTGGAGGCCTTTATCTGCCTCCTTCTTGGCTGCAAGTGATTACCTCTCTAAGGTTACCTTTGATATACTCTATTTGTATCTTGTATGTACCAATTTGCACACATATTGTCTCCTTATTAGAGTGTAAGCTCCTTTAAGCCAGGAACTGTGCTGCCCCTCCCCTTTGTATCCTGAGCATGTAGCACAGTGTTTGGCATATAGTGAACATTTCATAAATTAGTATTGATTCTTAGACTTATTGATTTACGTTTTTCTACTAATCAGAGTTCTTGCTTGGTGATGCTACCACAGGACTAGAAATATGGTCTTCTAGGGGCGGCTAGGTAGCGCAGCGAGTAAGAGCACTGGCCCTAGAGTCAGGATGGCCCAGGATCAGTTCCGGCCACAGAAAATGAGCACCCGTACATAAATAATGACTGGCTGTGTAACCTTGAACAAGTTACTTAACCCCAATCGCTTTAAAAAAAAAGAAAAGAAATATGGTCTTCTGAAAAATCTAATGCTAAGAACTTCTCCCAGTCTCAAATTCTGTTGCATTGTAGGAAATGACATACTAGAACCTCTTCTACTTTATTATATCCTATATAACTACTTATTGTTTCTTGCCTGGAAAATTCTATATGTTGTATAATAATAAGAAAATGCTACCTTCTTGTTCCCACTGCCCTTTAGCAAATATTACCCTCCAGTACAAATTGGCTCTGTTCCTTCTACTGAGGAAAATTTCCCAATACTCTGACAATCTACCATATTGAGCTTTTCACTGAAGTTAATCTTTTGCCACTGGCATTAGCCACCTAAACTCTCCAAGGACTTTCCCTAAATTTTATTCATTCACTCATTTATTTATTAGTTTTCAACATCTTTTTCCACAAGATTTTGAGTTACAAATTTCTCCCCATCTCTCCCCATCCTCCACCACAAGATAGCAGGCCTACTGAATACCCGTGTCCCAATCTGTTCTCTCTTATATCATCCACCACACCAACCCCCCAACTTTCTTGTAGAGGGCAATGGATTTCTATACCCCATTGCCTGTATATCTTATTTCCCAGCTGCATATAAAAATACATTTTTTTAACATTTGTTTTTTAAAACTTTGAGTTCCAGATTCTCTCCCCTCTTCACTCTTTACCCCACTCCAACTGGGAGAACAAAAAATTCAGTATAGGTTGTACATGTGTAGTTACATAAAACATTTCCATAGTAGTTGTATTGTGAAAGACTAACTATATTTCCCTCCATCCTATCCCATTTCACATTTATTCTATTTCTCCTTTGATCCTATCCCTTTTCAAAAGTGCTTGCTTCTAACTACCCTCCCCCCAATCTCTCCTCCTTTCTGTCACCCCCCCTCTGTTATCGACTTCCCCCTACTTTCCTATTCCCTCCTTAAGCCAAATTCAAAGAGAGTAATGTTGACTCATTCCCTTTCACCTCCCTGCTCTTCCCCTCCAATGTAACATTTTCTCTTGCCTCTTTTAGGTGAGATAATTTACCCTAGTCTATCTCTCCCATTCTCTTCTCAATATATTCCTCTCTCACCTCTTAAATTAATTTTTTAGATATTATCCCTTGATATTCAACTCATTCTGTGCCCTCTGTCTATGTAAACATGTACACACACACACACACACACACACACACACACACACACATATTCCCTTCAACTATCCTCATAATGAGAAAAGTATCATAAGTTACAATTATTGTTTTTTTCCATGTAGGAAAGTAAATAGTTCATCTTTAATAAGTTCCTTATGATTTCTTTTTTCTGTTTATCTTCTCATGCTTCTCTTGCTTCTTATTTTTGAAAGTCAGATTTTCTGTACAACTCTGGTCTTTTCATCAAGAATGCTTGAAAAGAGGGCGGAACCAAGATGGCAGAGTAGAAACAGCTTGTCCAAGCCACTCTGCCCCCAGATTCCCACAAAACTATGTAAAAGGGGACTCTGAACAACTTCTGGACCCCCAGCACCCACAGAACGACACAGAGAAGCTAACCTCCTGCTGAGGACAGCCCAGCAGCCCTGCAGGAAGGACCAGCGCAGCGGTTTGGGAACTGGCAGCACGCAGCGCGCAGAGCATGGGGAGCCGAGCAGAGCCCAAGTCTGCTTGAGCCGAGGTTTTACCCCAGGGCGGCAGGGCCAGCAGCCGGCTGGAGGAACCCCAGAACACCAGGAGCTGTGGCGACTCCAGAATTATAAACATAGACATGCCTAGGACAAAGTAAGAGGGAAGTGTCCTATGGACTTTGGGACCAGTTTTTGGGGAATGCGTTGGCTCCCTCCGCTGGGGGCTAGAAGCCGCTGAGGAGACACACCATTCTGGAGTTTTCAGAGGCAGCTCCAGCTCCCAGCCTGCAAATTGTAGGGAGATCCAGCCATCAGTCTTGGGGGGTAATTGCTCTTGCTTTAACCTCCCTGGATCTGGATTGTGATCTAGGGTAGAAGTCGTGGGTGGGTTTACAGCTTGCCAGAAACGGGAGTTGTCCCCCACACGTTCAGGAGGAAAATTCCTCTATCTGGCTTTAAAGCCATAGTGTGGCAACAAGCCCAAAAGTCAAGCAATTAAGTGGCAACATGCCAAGGCAAAGGAAACAGAAAAATGCAACCCTAGACTCCTATTTTGGGGGCATAGAGCGGGAAAAGGACTGTGAGGTCAGAAGTCCTACTCCAAAAGCCCCAGGGGAAAACATGAGCGGGTTGCAGGCCATAGAGGACCTTAAGAAGGACTTTAAAAATCAAATAAAAGAAGTGGAGGAAAAATTGGAAAGAGAAATGAGAAGGATGCAGGAAAAGTATGAAATGAGGGTCAACAGCCTGACTGAGGAAAACAACACCTTAAAAATGGACTAACTCAAATAGCAAAGGAGGCCCAAAAGGGCAATGAGGAGAAGAATGCCTTAAAAAGTCGAATTTGCCAGATGGAAAAAGAATCTCAAAAGTTCACTAAGGAGAATCATTCCTTCAGAGTTAGACTGGAGCAAATGGAAGCTAATGACTTTATGAGAAATCAAGATGCTGTTAAGCAGATCCAAACAAATGAAAGACTAGAAGGCAATGTGAAATATCTCATGGGAAAAACCACTGACCTGGAAAATAGATCCAGGAGAGACAATTTAAAAATTATTGGACTACCTGAAAGCCATGATCAAGGAAAAAACCTAGAAATCACCCTTCAAGAAATTCTCAAGGAAAACTGCCCTGATGTTTTAGATCCAAAGGGCAAAACAGAGGTTGAAAGAATCCACTGATCACCTCATGAAAAAGATCCCAAAAAGAAAACTCCCAGGAATATTGTAGTCAGGTTCCAGAATCCCCAGATCAAGGAGAAAATACTCCAAGCAGCCAGGAAGAAGCAATTTCAATATTGTGGAAACACAATCAGAATAGCCCAGGACCTGGCAGCCTCTACACTGAGGGATTGAAGGGAATGGAATATGATATTCCAGAGGGCAAAAAAACTGGGAATGAACCCAAGGGTCACCTACCCAGCAAAATTGAGTATTTTGTTTCAGGGGAAAATATGGTCATTCAGTGGAATAGAGGATTTTCAAGCATTCTTGAGGAAAAAACCAGAATTGAATAGAACATTTGACATCCAGAAACAAGAAGCAAGAAATGCCTGAGAAGATATCAGGGAATCAGGGAAAAAGAAATCAAAAGGAACTTATCAAAGTTGAACTATTTACATTCCTATATGGAAAAGCAATAATTGTGACTGATGATATCTTTCTCACTATGAAAATAATGGAAGAAGCGTGTGTGGTCATATGAATACATATGTGAATGGGTGTGTATATGGTTACACTTATATATGGATAGAGGGCATAGGTTGAATTTGTTGGGAAGGGAGAATACTCAAGGGATGAAATTATGAGGTAAGAGAGGAAAGTGGCAAGAGGAGATGGGGAGAGAAAGGGTAGGGTAAACTATCCCATGTAGAAGAAGCAAGGGGAAGTGGTTGCAAAGGAGGGGGAGAATAGGAAGGCTAAAAAGGCAAAACCACATTCACATTGAATTTGGTTCAGGAAGAGAATGACATACATACTAAATGGGATATCTCAACCTGCAGCAGAATAGGGGGAAGGGGGATGAGAGGCAGGATGATGGATGTGAGGGCATCCTTGGGGGGAGGGGAGGTTGGAAGTACCCACTATAGAAGAGGGACAGAATCATGTAGGGAATGGACCAGGTGGGGGGTGGGATGAGTGGGAGGGAATTATAAGCAGCCTTGTACAGTGTATCTACTATGATAATGTTTTGCATAGCTAGACATGTACAACATATACTGAATTACTTATCTCCCAAGAGGGAATGGGTGACAAGGGAGGAAGGAAATGGATCTGAAATTCGAGGTTGTAACATTAAATATTTCAAATATATATAAATACTATTATTAATACTCTTTTGCTTGTAATAGGGAGATAAGATGTGCAGGCATTGGGACACAAAGATTCATGTTCCTCTAATGGAAAAGTCGAAGGGGGTATGGCAGAAGGTATGGGAGAGAGCAGATTGGAGGAAGCGATATCTTGTGGGACTGCTATTCTGGGAGGTTGGGTAGGGGAATAATGGGGGGAAAATGATCGTAACTCAAAATCTGGTGGAAATGAATGATGTAAAACAGAAGTTAATAAAGCATTTGTTTAAAAATAAAAAAAATAAAAAAATAGTAAGCATGAAAAAAAAAGGAATGCTTGAAAATCCTCTATTTCACTGAATGTCCATATTTTTCACTAAAATATTATACTCTTTTTTGCTTGGTAGGTGATTCTTGGTTTTAATCCTTGCTCCTTTGATGTCTGGAATATCATATTCCAAGCCCTTCAGTCCCTTAAGGTAGAAGCTGCCAGATCTTTTGTTTTACTCATTGTGTTTCCACAATACTTAAAGTGTTTCTTCCTGACTGTAGTATTTTCTACTTGACCTGGTGACTCTGGAATTTGGCTAACATATACCTAGGAGTTTTCTTTTTGGGATCTTTTTCAAGAGGTGATTGGTAAATTCTTTCAATTTTTATTTTGCCCTCTGGGTTCTAGGGCAATTTTCCTTGAGAATTTCTTGAAAGATGATGTCTAGGATTTTTTTTTATCATGGCTTTCAGGTAGTCCAATAATTTAAAAATTATTTCTCCTGGATCTATTTTCCAGGTCAGTGTTTTTGTCCAATTAGATATTTCACATTGACTTCTAATTTTTTCATTTGTTTCTCATAAGGTCATTAGCTTCCATTTGCTCCAGTCTAATTTTGAAAGAAGTTATTCTCTTCAATGAGTTTTTGAAATTCCTTTTCCACCCAACTGGATGTAATTGGATGGCCAATTTGACTTTGTAAGGCATTCTTCTCATTGGCTTTTTGGACCTCTTTTGCCATTTGAGTTAGTCTATTCTGTAAGGTGTTATTTTCTTCAGTATTTTTTGGGTCTCCTTTAGCATGGTGTTGACTTGCTTTTCATGATTTTCTTGCATCATTCTCATTTCTCTTCCTATTTTTTCCTCTACTTCTCTTATCTGATTTTCAAAATGCTTCTTGAGCTCATCCATGGCCTACAACCAGTTCATATTTTTCTTGCTGGCTTTTGAAGCAGGGTTTTGACTTTGTTGCTTTCTTCTGGTTCTGTTTTGATCCTCTTTGTCCCCCCAAAACAGATTCTATGGTCTGATTGCACTTCTTCATCTTGCCAGCCAATTGCTTGAGTTTTAAGCTCTATGCCACAGTAGTTCCAGAGTGGAGAGTGCTGTGTCCCAAATTTCTGGGATTTTGCACAGCTTTATCAGAGTTGCTTTTTTCCCCCAGGGACCTGCCTCAGAACTGTGAGAAGAACTTTCTCTCCACAGTCTCAACAAGCTCTGTCACAACAGCACTCCTCAACCCAGGACCACTACCCAAAACTACAACCCAGATCCAAGCAGGGCAAAGCAAGAGAATCCTGCCTTGGTGCCAGCAGAAAGATTCCTGCAAATGCCCTCTGGACAACCACTTGGTCCCCCTACTATCTGTAGACCTGGAGTTGGAGGCGGCAGCCGTTACAGGTATAGTTACAGGCACTGTCACTTCCACCACCCCAGGGGTAGGGGCCCGACCCGTTCTTCTCTCATCTAGGATCAACTGGATTCCCCACTGACCTTTTACTTTCTCTTTGTCTTTTATGGGTTGAGAAGTATGGAAATTGCCACAGCTACCAGTGATTCACTATCCTGAAGTCTGTTCTGGCTGTTCTATGCCCCAGCTAGGGGCTATCCCTGCTCTAGGCCCCCAAGGATCACATGGGGCTGTGCTCAGCTCCCAGCATGTTGTGATAGACCCTACCTGCTGGCCACAAGATTTGTTTCTCTCTGTCACTTTGTAGGTTC
>WOXC01006535.1:0-301932 GCA_011680675.1 Gymnobelideus leadbeateri
GAAAGCTATATAGGTTTCTGGCAAGGCAGAGATTTGACATATGGAAAAGGATGGTTGTAAGTGGTGATAAAAACTTAGGACAGGACAGTGGTAGATTAAATGTTCTGCTGAGTTTAGGATTGGGGTTTATTTCAAAACATAAGTTTTGGTATTAAAAAAAGTCTTGAAAGAGAAAATCACACTAAATTAAATTTGTGTGATTAAATTCAGCTCATTAGGACATCTGGTCACTTCTATAGAAATATATTGAAAATGTAGGGAAAAAAGTGCCAGTATTACCACTTTTAAGAAGTTTAAGAAGCAGTATTTTAGTTGCCACACACACAACCATTCATTTTCTCTATTTTAATAAACACAATTGGAATGAACTCTCTGCAGTGATTTGAATGAACCCTTGGAATGAACACCAAGGGAAAATAAAGATACGTTATTATAAATGGAATTTCACCATTGGTGTCTTGCATCAAATCCCAAGGGTTTCCTGGAACTAATTTGCATTTATTTTACTACTACACAAGGATGGTAAAGTCAATTAAAAATATTCTCCATTGGCCTAGTTTAAATTGCACTAGCAATTTGCAGTGTACTAGCTGCAACTGTGGAGTTACTATTTAGAAAAGTATTACCATATCTGTGTTCAGATTCGTGAGCTTAAAAATCTCATTGGACCCGACCAGTGTGAAAATAGAAATAATGCAAAATTGTGCTTATCTTTGTCATTAAGTGGATTTAGATACTGCTTCAATTAAGTAGCCTATTTGTCAAAGTAGGGGGTGACAATTATAATCTTTAGAGGTATTTATGTATTGTTTTGTAGTCTCAATGGAAATTTGGATCCTTCTCCTAACCTTAAGTCCCTAGCCAAAAGAAAATGCTCAGAGTCTCTGAATTGAAAGTAAAAGAAGAGTTCAAATTTATTAACTTTTTTTTTTCTGATTAAGCTCTGTGTTAAGAAGTTTATAGATCACTAGTCTTATTCCCTACAAATAAAAAGGCCAGCTTTGGAGTAACCAGATCTCTGCTCCAACATGTGGAGGCTACCCAGTAATAAGAAGAGGGTGCAATTTTCCATGTCTTTGATCACCTACATTATATCAGAATTTTATTCTTTTTTCCTTTGATAAATCTTATAGTTTTTGAGTTTTTAACAACAAAACTTTAACTGCAGGAATAAGGTTGATGCATTAGGCAATGCTGAAATGGAGATTTTTGCTGAGTGAGAGTTTATCTGGGCATAGCTTACAGAATAGCTCCCAGGAGTGGCATCCTAAAAGATGGAAACTCAAGTAATTTTTCCTATCAATGTCTTAATACTAGAGGGAGGGATATTGGAAAAAATGTCAGTTTTCTCTTGCCCAGCAAGGAAGAAAGTAATATGTGGGAGCATAGTTCAAGTACTCACATATATAAATTGTATTACCCTAACTCCAACTCTGTATAAACATCCTCCTAGTCCTTAAAGAAAATCCCAAGTCTTGGGTAAAATCATTCAACAAGAAAACACAATCAATGTAATGAAATCAAATTACATAACATATATAAAACACTTTGCAAACCTCAAAGGGTGATACAAATGCTGACTCATTATTGATGCTAAGAATTAGCAAACTTTTAGTTTACATTTTGAATATCATGTAAGCCTTACCACTATGTTGATCTTTTTGATAGTATTTTTTTTCAGCAAAGTGGAAGGATTTACAAATCATGAGAATCAATGTTATTCCCTTCTGATTTTAATCTGAATTTCATATATGACCACTGACACATACATAGACATTTCCATATAGCCATTAAGGGACACAATGCTTCTTCAAATAAAAGGGATAATTGAAACCCATTTATCAAAGGACACCTTCTCTAGCAGAGAATTACCTTTACGTTCTCCAAGGGGAGCCACATTTCTTGCTGAATTATTGCAAGGGTACGGACAATTCTGAGCAAAGTTTCTTCAGCTCTGACCTTAGTTCTAAATTATGTCTAATGTAGCAAGTGGAAATTATGAACTAAGTAGGTTCTAGACCAGATTTTAAAAAAAGTTTTTAAAATTTATTTTTAGTTTTCAACATTAACACAAGATTTTGAGTTAGAAATTTTCTCCTGTCTTTCCCTTACCCTACACCCCAAAATAGAAAGCATAATTAATACCCCTTCCCCCGGTATGCTTTCTCTTATATCCTCCCCTATCCTCCCTCAAAATTTCTAGTATGGCAAGATGGATTTCTATACCCCTGTGCCTCTATATCTTATTTCCCAGTTGCAGGCAAAAAATCCCCAATTTTTTACATTTGTTTTTAAAACTTTAATTTCCAGATTCCTTCTCCTCTTCCCTCCTCATCCACCCCACTGGGAAGATAAGCAATTCAATATAGATTGTACATATATAGTTATACAAAATGTTTCCATAGTAATTATATTGTGAGAGACTAACTATATTTCCTTCCAACCTATCCTGTCCACCACTTATTCTATTTTTTGCTTTGACCCTGTCCTTTTGCAAAATGTGTGCTTCTAACTCCCCCTTTCCCCAATCTGCCCTCCTTTCTATCATTCCTACTCTTATCCCATTCACCCCAACTTTCCTATAGAGTAAGATATCCAATCGAGTGTGTATTTTATTCCCTCCTTAAGCCAAATTCTATGAGAGTAAGGTTGACCCATTCTCTTTTACCTTTCTGCTCTTCCTCTCCATTGTAACAGTTTCCTCTTGCCTCTTTTATATGAGATAATTTACCTATTCTATCTCTCCCTCTCCCTTTCTCCTCTCATTAGATTCCTCTCTCATGTCTTAATTTTATTTTTTAGATATCATCCTTTTTTTTTAAAGCAATTGGGGTTAAGTAACTTGCTCAAGGTTACATGGCTAGTCATTATTTATGTGTGGGTGCTCATTTTCTGAGGCCGGTTTCGATCTTGGGTCATCCCAACTCCTAGGCCGGCACTCTTACTCACTGCACCACCTAGCCCCAATATCATCCCTTTTTATTCACCTGATCCTGTGCCCTCTGTCTATATATACATATACACACATATGCACACACTCACATATGTATTTATATGCATATACCTTCCTATACATATATATGTATGTGTGCGTATGTTAGATACACACACACACACACACACACATATTCCTTTCAACTATACTCACACTGAGAAAAGTCTCATGAGTTACAATCATGGTTTTTCCATGTAGTAATATAAATAGTTCAACTTTAATAAATTCCTTATGATTTCTTTTTCCTGTCTACCTCCTCATGCTTCTCTTGTTTCTTGTATTTGAAAGTCAGATTTTCTGTTCAACTCTGGTTTTTTCATCAAGAATACACAAAAGTCTTCTGTTTCATTGAATTACCATATTTTCCCCTGAAGCATTATACTCAGTTTTGCTGGGTAGGTGATTCTTGGTTTTAATTCTAGCTCCCTTGACCTCCAGAATATCATATTCCAAGCCCTTCAATCCCTTAATGTAGAAGCTACTAGATCTTGTGTTCTCCTGATTGTGTTTCTACAATACTCAAATTGTTTCTTCCTGACAGCTTGTAATATTTTCTGCTTGATCTGGGAAATCTGGAATTTGGCTATTATTTTTCAAATCATAGATTTGAAATTCCTAGGAGTATTCTTTTTGGGATCTTTCTCAAGAGATGATTGGTGAATTCTTTCCATTTCTATTTTGCCCTCTGGTTCTAGAATATCAGGTCAATTTTCTTTGAGGATTTCTTGAAGGATGATTTCTAGGCTCTTTTTTGATCCTGGCTTTTAGGTAGTCTAGTAATTTTTAAATTATCTCTCCTAGACCTATTTTCCAGGTCAGTGGTTTTTCCAATAAGATATTTTATGTTTCCTTCTATTTTTTCAGTTGTTTGGATCTGTTTTATAGTATATTGATTTCTCATAAAGTCATTAGCTTCCATTTGCTCCAATCTAATTTTGAAGGAGTTATTCTCTTCAGTGAGTTTTTGAAATTCCTTTTCCATCTGGGCCATTCTGCTTTTTAAGGCATTCTTCTCCTCATTGGCTTTTTGGGCCTCTTTTGCCATTTGAGCTAATCTATTTTAAGGTGTTATTTTCTTCTGTATTTTTGGGGTCTCATTTACCGGGCTATTGACTCCCCTTTTCATGATTTTCTTGCATCATTCTCATTTTTCTTCCCAATTTTTCCTCTACATCCCTTACTTGATTTTCAAAATCCTTCTTGAGATCCTCTATGGCCTTTAACCATTTCATATTTTTCTTGGAAGCTTTTGATGCAGGAGTTTTGACTTCATTGACTTCTTATTCCATGTTTTGATCCTTTTTGTCCCTAGTAAAGGATTCTGTTATCTGATTTCTCTTCCTCTGCTTACTCATCTTGCCAGGCAATTACTTGACTTTTGAGCTCTTTGCCACAGTAGAACTCTGCTTCCAGAATGGAGAGAGCTATGTCCCTCATCTCTGGGTTTTCACAAATGTTGCCAGAGTTATGAGGAGAGCATCCTCTTTATAGACAACAGAAGTTCTGGCACACTGGCCACACACCCCAGGACGACCACCCCCCAAGACTGTGATCCAGATCCAAGCAGGTCAAAGCAAGAGCAATTACCCCCTGAATGGTTGGTTGCTTATTACCACTATGATCTGCAGGCCAGGAGTTCCTAAGGTGGCAAAGTGGCAGCAGCTACAGCTGCTGTGCCTCCTCCACTCCACACCCAAGAGACAGCATGTACCATGCTCTTCCATCCAGCCCTGTTCCAACAGAGTTCACCATTGACCTTTTACTTTCTCTTTGGAATTTATGGGTTGAGAAGTCTGGAAACCAGCACAGCTACCGGTGATTCTCTCTCTCTCTCTCTCTCTCTCTCTCTCTCTCTCTCTCTCTCTCTCTCTCTTTTTGCTTTTTCGAGGGCAATTTGGGTTAAGTAACTTACCCACTGTCACATGGCTAGGTTCTTGTTTGTGTGTGTTAAGTATCTGAGGCTGGAACCGAACTCAGGTTCTTATGACTCCAGGGCCAGCACTCTACTCACTGCGCCACCTAGCTGCCCCTGTGATTCACTCTCTTGAGGTCTGCTCTGGCCGGTCTGTGATTCTGGTCAGGGCCACTCTGGGTATCAGATTGTAAAGCTCATGTGGGACTGTGCTTGGCTGTAGCAGCAAGCACCCCAACATCCCCAGGGTGGCTGCCAACACAGGTTCTTAGATCTGTTTTTGTAAAGGAAAGCAACTCAAAATCAGTTAACAAGCTTACTTTAATCAAACATATATTACTTAGTTCAGGGGGAAAAGGTCAGCATCCCAAACTTCAGAGTATACAGACAGATCAAACAGACAGGCTTCCAAACCGTCCAACCATAATCAATATCAAAATCACAGTTACCAGAGAGGGAATCATCAACATCTGGGTTTTCAAAGCCAGGGGGCTCTCAAAGGCTGCCCAGAGTCTCATCTGGTCAAATCACACAACACTTCTCAAAGTGAGCCCCAAAGCAAAGCCCCCATCAGGGTTTATATAGCCCTCTCCTCACTCAGAGAATGTAACAACCTTTTTGACCCACTGCTCAATCACAAAGTATCAAGGTGTGGGCTTTCCTGAAAAACAAGCCTCCCACCACAGGCTCCAAGTGCACTTAAACTAGGGGCAGGGAAGATCTTTAAATTTGCATTTCTATTACATGGCTTCCAGTTTGGTGTGATAGACCCCTTCTGTTGGCCTACCAGGCTATCTTCAGTGGGAGATTTGTTTCTCTCTGTCACTTTGTGGGTTCTGTAGCTCTAAAATTTGTTTAGAGTCATATTTTACTGGTATTGGACATGGTTGGAGCAGGAGCCCACATCAAGCTCACACTTATACTCTGCCATCTTGGCTCTGCTCCTCCCTAGACCAGATTTTTTAAAGAGGTACTAGTTACCCTTGAAAATTAAAGCAGAGCAACTATATATTGTTGAGAAGAACTCATTGCCCCTTCCTTTAGATTTTTCTAAAGTAGTAGTAAAAAAATTGTCAGTTTCTTTGAAGTTATTCTATGTAGTCGTTTAACACATTCTGTTTTATTTCATGGTTTTTTTAATGTTCAGAAGAAAAGAAAAATTATGACCCTTTAAATAGTTAAGATATAGAATGGAACTACTGTTCAAGTTAGGAACCCTAGAGGACTGAATTAGACATGATTAACATATGCGAAGACCTTACCACCTCTCTTTTGAGGACTGAGGTAGTTCAGGGACATGGGGCAAAGTAGATACCTGGAAATCTGGGTCATAGGAAATACATTTTAAAAGTAACGGTCACTTTGTAGAAAGAGTAAAAATTAAAATAAAAAAATAATATGATAAAATGTGAATAGAAGCCAGTAATTGTCCAGGAACTAATTCCTACAAAAAGGTTCTAGGGCATTCTTTGTAGTGAAAGATAATGGCCTTCCTCAGAATTTAAAGTAAAAGACATAGTAGATAAGCACAGCTTAATAGTAGCTGTGGATTATCTCTAGGAGGTGATAATTCTTTTCCATAGTTCTAATCTTGTATACTTTATCATGTTCAGTGTCCAGTGCCAGGTTCAGTAAGGTAAAACTCACATTTACTTATTCTCTTGTATTTCAGCAAATTTCCTGACTTCCCTACAATGAAGTAATAGGTAATATAGGTAATCAGTCTTTCTTTAAAATAATCTGGCATAACTTCTTGGAAGCTGTTGGTGACTGTCAGCAAATAATGAGGTGGTTGAATTTTCATTAATACTAAATGTGTAAGTTTTACGTATTTTCCCTCAGAGTTAACATGTAGGTCCTATCCTTAGCTATCATTGAATGATTACCCTTTAAACAAAATTACAAATCAGATACTAATTCATCAATTTGTAATTATTATTCCTAGGGATTATATATAATTATATTGTTTGTTTTTATCTGAGAGACACATGACTCTAAAAAACTAAATGAACTGAGAAGGGGAGGTAATCAAATTCATTTAATTAAGTAATATTCACCTCATTAGTAGACTAGGTCTATACAGTGTGATACAGTGGAACAATTATAGAGTGAGAGGGTCTTATGCAAATCTTCTCTTAAAAACTATTTGTATGTTATTGGGCAGGATAACTAACCTTTCTAGCCCTCATTTCCTCATCTGGAAAATGAGGAGGTGGACTAGATGGCCTTTGGGATCCCTTCCAGCTCTGAATCTGTGATCCTAAGATCTCTATTTCTATAAAAATTGTTCATCAGCGATGAACTATAATTAGTGAGGTGAAGGGAGAACTTTCAAGTTAGAAAGTCCACTTTTTAGTCCAAATTCATCCATCTGCTTATGTCACCTAGATTTTTTGAATAATGGCCAACTTTCTAGTTAATTTTTTAGGGAGGGACTGCTGATCTGGATTCATACTTTATAAAGCTCATTGAAGTACTTGGATTTATAAGTGAAAAAAGATTTTGAGTTAATAATGTTGTTTTCAGCTGTTTACACTTAAGCCCATAGACATTACTTTGGGAAATGAAGGAACTAGTAAGTTTAGAATAAAACAATCAAAGTTGTAAAGTTAATTGGAAAACTTCAAGTAATTTTAAAAAAATGTCTTTAGTTTTGATATATGCATAGCATATAAAGTGAAAATTTGATTTGCATCACTTTCTGGCCTGTGAAATTTCAGATCTACAGGCATAAATGCATCTATCTAAAGGCATTCATCGTATTTATTTATTTCATTATTTTCAAATTACATGTAAAAATTTCCGTACTCCTTAAAATTATTTTTAGCTCTAAATTCTCTTCTTCCTCTCTGCCTTTCCACACTCTTTAAGAAGGCAAGTTGATATCAATTATACATGTGAAGTCATGAAGACATATTTCCATGTTAGCTATGTTGTGAAGGAAAATGAAAACTTCAAACAATACAAATAAAGAAAGAAAAAAGTATGCTTTTTGCATTTCGAGTTCGTCAGTTCTCTCTATGGAAATGGATAGCACTTTTCATCATGGGACCTTTAGAATTGTCTTGGTAATTATTGTCTTGATCAGAGTAGCTGAGTCTTTCACAGTTGATAATCTGTATAGTATTGTTTTTGCCATGTACAATGCTCTTCTAGTTTTGCTCACTTAACTTTGCATAACTTCATTTAAGTCTTCCCAAGTTATTTTTTTCTGAAACAATCCTGCTCATCATTTTTTTATAGCACAAGAGTATACCATCAGAATCATATACCACAACTTATTCAGCCACTCCTCAAATGATGGGTATCCCCTCAATTTCTAATTCTTTGCCTACACAAGAGCTCCTACAAATATTTTTGTACAAAGGGGTCATTTTACATTTTCTTTGATCTCTTTTGGATATAGATCTATTAGTTTTATTGCTTGGTTGAAGGGCATGCAGAGTTTTATAGCCCTTTTTTATGTATTTCCAAATTTTTCTCCAGAATGTTTGGACTAGTTCACAACTCCACCAAGACTGCATTAGTGCATTTTTTTCTACATTGCTCCCAACCAAACACTCATATACACACACACACACACACACACACACGTCCTTTTGTGCCATTTTAGGCAACCTAATAAGTAGGTTGGTGTCTCAGAGTTTTTAACTTGCATTTCTCTGATCAGTAGTGATCTAGAGCATTTTTTCCCATGACTACCAATACATTTGATTTCTCTAGAAAACTGCCTTTCATATCCTATGACCATTTATCAATTCAAGGTTGGCTCTTATTTTAATAAATTTGTCTCAGTTCCTTATTTATTTGATAAATGAGGCCTTTACCAGAGAGTCTTGCTATAAATTCCCCACTCCCCCCAGCTTTCTGTTTTCCTTCTAATTTTGGCTACATTAGTTTTGTTTGTACAAAATCCTTTAAATTTCATTTAATCAAAATTGACTATTTCCTGTAATACTCTCTATCTCTTATGTGATAATAAATTCTGTTATCAACATATCTGACAGGTATGTTTTTCCATGGCCCTCTATTTTATTTATCTATTATCTTTTATCTTTAAATAATTTATTCATTTTGACCTTATTTTGGTATATGATGTGAGATGTTGGTCTATGCCCAGCAATTTGTCAAAAGGTGAATTATTACTCCAAAAGCTTGGATACTTGTGTTTATTAAATAAGAGATTATTGTGGTCATTTACTACTATTTACTGTGTACCTAATTTACTTTACTGATCTATCAGAGTTTATTTTTATGATTCTAGCTTTTTAATATAGTTTAAAATCTGGAACTTCTCTGACATCTTCCTTCATTTTTTTTTCAATTGAATCTCTTGATATTTTAAACTTTTTTTTCTTTTTCCAGATGAATTTTATTACTATTTTTCTAGTTCCTTTCTAGTTCTTTTACTAGTTCTACTATGCTATGTCTCTATTTTATCTTAAAGTCTTCCTACAGTTCAAGACTGTTAGGAAATGTGAAAGAAAACTTTGAATTTTGCTTGTGTGTTGTACTTGCCTGTATATGTGGTATCCAGAACTGCCATAATACAGTTACAATTGTCATAGTTGTAACTAATATTTAATTGACCTGATTTTTTCATTAGGATAACAACTTTCCAGTTCTGGTTTGTGATGGTATCAAGTCACATGGTATACACTAGGGACTCCCAAATGTAGTTACTATTTCATTTATTATAAATGGAGTGTTAATGAAACTATAGGAATGACTAGAAACTCCATGTTTGCCTCATCTGGTGCTCTTCATAGCCAAGAATCCACTCTTAACCCCAGTTGGCAATCTTGCAAACAATTTGGAATTATTATAGCTATAGTTGGGCTGTCCAGCAGCAGAAAATCACACACTTCAGTTTACAACTGTAGAGCTTGTGAACAAGCTGGTGCTGTCCATAGTAGGCTATGTAGTTATAGGTTAAACTATTGGGAAGCTCCCACTCTTATGCAGAAGATGCTATGTTGAAGTGACCACTAAAACCAGTTTTGTGATTTCCTTGGTAATGATTATCCATGATTTGACTCCTTCCCAAAATATTGAGAACCTTCTCAGTCTGGCATAGTGGACAGAGAGTTGAACTCTGAGTCAGGTTCTGTTTCTAACACAAATATGTGATCCCGGATAAGTCACTTGACCTCTCAGTGTTTGAGGCAACATTCTATGACTGTAAGTTTCAGGGGAAGTGTCAAAGTACATTGGTAGAGGGAGTTTCTTCCTCTTGGAATTCTCTATACTGAATGAAATTATAGCTCCAGTCCCTATCCTTTTCAACATAGCCATACTGCTAAATGAGGTCATACTGCTGAGATTATATGGAGTCTTTTCCATTAAGAAATTCTGCTCGGGGCGGCTAGATGGTGCAGTGAATAGAGTGGCAGCCCTGGAGTCAGGAGGACCTGAGTTCAGATCTGGCCTCAGACATTTAATACACAGACCAAAAAATCTAGCCTTGGACCTTGGGCAAGTCACTTAACCCCAATTGCCCTACCTTCTCCCCTCCAAAAAAAAAGCAAAGAAATTCTGCTCTTTCAATATTTGGTGACTTGCCACCCTTTTTCCTTGTGTTCTGAGTAACTGGATTTTTGTTGTTTTGGTTCTTTCCTTTGTAGTTCATTCATCTTTTGTGTTTTTAATAAAAATCACCACATACAGTATCATTTTCATTTGTACACACCTTTGTAAGGCTAAGAAGTATTGGGAAACCAGGCCCAGATTTGGTCAAGGAGCTGGGGCCAGCTTAGTCTAAGCTCAAGATGAATTGCTTCAATTCACACCTGAAAGTGAGCCTCTAAGGTCCCACCTGTGGCTAACTATAGGGGGAGCTACTGAGGAAGAGATGATCTCCTCATATAAATTAAGGCAGTTGAAAAAGTAAGTAAATCTATTTAAATTTGTTTAACACTATTAGAAAAATAAAATACAATGCATGTCTACTGACAGTAGATTGAGAAAACCATTGTTATATAGTAGAGACAGCATGGTATGTATGCTCTTGTATTCATGTTCAGAATGAGATATATTCTGAACCCTAGATCTGTATTCCACATAACTTGTACTAGTCAAATATTATGCTACCTTATTTATACAGTAGGACATGTAGGTTACACAGGAAAGAATGAATGAGCTACTTTGAAGTTATTACTGTTATTGGACACAACCTGAAGCTCATATCTGACAAAAATCAAGTCAATCACTTCTTCCCATCGTTTGTTTGTTTGCTTTACACAAAATGCAAGTTGGAATTTAATTTCATTCATTTTTTTTGTCTCTTTGCAAGATTAGTTTGAATTTTAACCCTATGTTAATTTGGTTTTATATGTAAATCAAATGGGCATGTGGTTCATTCAGGCAGAGATAATCTGCAACTCAAGGGATGTGGTAGCTTGAGGTGGATAGCAGAGACTCAAGTAGAGGCAAGTATTCAGGCTGGTTGTGGTTAAGGTGAAGTGTGATGGAGATATGGCCTGGGGCAGGGATATATTAGCTGGGCAGAGTGGAATAATTTATAGGATTGAGTCTAAGGCCTTGGCCATGAGTAGGGATCAAGGAAGAACTAGCAGATTAGTTAGCCTCAGTACACACACACACACACACACACACACACACACACACACACACACACACACACTCTCTCTCACATTTTTCATTTATCCAAGCTGAGTCTAAGCTACTGGAATTCAGACTTGTCCCTTATTTTTTGTTATTATTGCAATAGTCCTTAATAAAAAAAAAGTACTCAGAAAATATGGTATTAGAACTACATACATGCATGTATATGCCTCTTTTGTGTTTACTTTATTTATGTGGATAAACAGGGTGTTCAGGCGTTTTGAGGACTTCCCAAGCCCTTTTCAGGGCCATTTATCCACCTTTGGTATTGACCTGTCATTCAACTTTCATTTGTGATTCTAGGTGTAATATATTGCATCAGCCACACCTGAGTAAAATCATCTTGACAAATGAGCTAAACCAGATTGAGGGTAACCAGCAGCCCTAAAACCCACTGATGAGATTGGTAGATGTCTACCTCAAGCATGTGAATAGTTCCCCTGGCACAATTGGCAAGTGAGAACAATTTGTTTCAAAGGTCAACAAGGAAGCTGAAGCAGGCACTATGGCATATTTAGAGCTTGGTCAGACACCAAAGATGCCAAAGTTATCTACTGCATTCCGGGCCATCACCAATTGTCTTGACTTTTGTCTTACCACTGGGCTTTGATGACTCTGGAAAAGAGAGTGAGGCTGATGACTTTGTGTAACTCAGCCTCACTGAAATCCAATTCACCCAGGGATTAAGATATCACCCTTAGATGTCATTGGTTTTCTTAAAAAATGAAGAATGGGGGGCGGCGCAGAGCCAAAATGGCAGAGTAGAAATAGCACTTCCACAGTGCTCCAGCCCACACCACTTCAAAATTATGTAAAAGGGGTCTCTGAACAACCTCTGGAGCTCCAGAACCCACACAATGACTCAGGGAAGCTAACCCCCTGATGAGGATAGCCTGGCAGCCTGGCAGGGAGTGGCCAGCACAGCACTCTAGGAACCAAGCCCATGACAACATTAGTCAGAGGTTTTAGCCCCAGGGTGGCCAGACTAGCAGCCAGCTGGAGGACCCCAGAACACCAGCCACGGTGGCTTTTCCAGAATTAACAACACATAGATGCCTAAGACAAAGTGAGAGGTTAGTGCCCTATGGAATTTGGGACCAGTATTTGGGAATGCGCCAGCTTCTTCTCCTGGGGGTGAAACGCCACTGAGGAGCAGTGGCACAGCTGCCATTTTGCATCTTCAGCTCCTGCCATGCAGACGGTAGGGGGATCCGGTGATCAGTCTGGGAGGCAATTGCTCTTGCTTTAACCTCCCTGGATCTGGATTGAGGTCTGGGGTGGAGGTCTTGGGGTGTGTGTCCAGCTTGCCAGAGTGTGTGGGGGCTTCATGAGGGCACCCAACTAATACCTCCAGAAGTTGAGAAGACCCCAACTTTTGGTATGGAAGCTCCCCTGCCTGGTAGAAGAGTCCTACTGTGGCAACAAGCCCAAAAGTCAAGTAAATGAGTGGCAACATGCCTAGGCAAAGGAAACAAAATAAACAGAAACATTCAACATTAGACTCCTTTTTTGGGAGCAAAGAGGATCGAAGAATGAAACAGGAGGAGGACTGTGAGGTAAGAAATCCTGCACCAAAAGCCCCAAATGAAAATACGAGTGGATTACAGGCCATAGAGGACGTTAAGAAGGATTTCAAAAACCAAATAAGAGAAGTGGAGGAAAAATTGGGAAGAGAAATGAGAAGGATGCAGGAAAGGTATGAAATGAGAGTCAACAGCCTGACTGAGGAAAATAATACCTTAAGAAATAGACTAACTCAAATGGCAAAAGAAGCTCAAAAAGGCAATGAGGAGAAGAATGCCTTAAAAAGCCGAATTTGCCAGATCGAAAAAGAATCTCAAAAGCTCATTGAGGGGATTCATTCCTTCAGAGGTAGACTGGAGCAAATGGAAGCTAATGACTTTATGAGAAATCAAGATGCTGTTAAGCATATCCAAACAAATGAAAGAATAGAAGGCAATGTGAAATATTTCATGGGAAAAACCACTGACCTGGAAAATAGATCCAGGAGAGATAATTTAAAAATTATTGGACTAACCAAAAGCCATGATCAAAGAAAGAACCTAGAAATCACCCTTCAAGAAATTCTCAAGGAAAATTGCCCTGATGTTTTACACCCAGTGGGGGAAATAGAGGTTCAAAGAATCCATAGATCACATCGTGAAAAAGATCCCAAAAAGAAAACTCCCAGGAATATTATAGCCAGATTCCAGAATTCCCAGATCAAGGAGAAAATACTCCAAGCAGCCAGGAAGAAACAATTTCAAAACTGTGGAAACACAATCAGAATAGCACAGGACCTGGCAGCTTCTACACTGAGGGATTGAAGGGCATGGGATATGATATTCCAGAGGGCGAAAGAGCTGGGATTGAAGCCAAGGGTCACCTACCCAGCAAAACTGAGTCTTTTGTTTCAGAGGAAAATATGGGCATTCAGTGGAATAGGGGACTTTCAAGCATTCTTGAGGAAAAAACCAGAGTTGAATAGAAAAATTGATATCCAGACACAAGAAGAAAGAGATTCCTGAGAAGGCAATCAGGGAAAAGAAATCAAAAGGAACTTATCAAAGTTGGCCTATTTACATACCTACATGGAAAAACATTAACTGGGACTGATGGAACTTCTCTCAGTATGAAAATAATGGAAGAAGGGTATATGGGCATATGAATACATATGTGAATGTGTATATATATATGTTTACAGTTATACATGGATATAGGGCATAGGTTGAATTTGTTGTGAAGGGATGATACTCAAGGGATGAAATTATGAGGTGAGAGAGGAAAGTGGCAAGAGGAGATGGGGAGAGACAAGGTAGGGTAAACTATCTCATGTAGAAGAAGCAAGGGGAATTGGCTGCCAGGGAGGGGGAGAATAGGAAGGCAAAAAGGCAACACCATATTCTCATTGAATTTGGCTCAGGGAGAGAATGACATACGTACTAAATGGGATATCTCACCCTGCAGCAGAGTAGGGGGAAGGGGGAAGAGAGGGAAGATGATGGAGGCAAGGGCATTCTAGGGGGAGGGGAGGTTGGAAGTACCCACTTTCCAAGAGGGACAGGATCAAAGTAGGGAATGGACCACTTCAGAGGTGGGATGGGTGGGAGGGACTTATAAGCAACCTTTTACTATATATTTATATATATATATATATATATATATATATATACACTATGGTAATGTTTTGCATAGCTATACATATACAACACATACTGAATTACTTATCTTCCCAGAGGGAATGGGTGACAAGGGAGGAAGGGAATGGATCTGAAATTCGAGGTCTTAAAATTAAATGTTTCAAATATATAAATACTATTATTAATACTATTTTGCATGTAATTGGGAGATAAGATGTGCAGGCATTGGGGCACAGAGATTGACCTTGCTCTAATGGAAAAGTCGAAGGTGGTATGGGAGAAGATATGGGAGAGAGCAGACTGGATGAGGGGTTATCTTGTGGGACTGCTATTCTGGGATGGTGAGTAGGGGGAAATGGGGAAAAAATTGTAACTCAAAATCTGGCTGAAATGAATGATGCAAACCAGAATTTAATAAAGCATTTTTTTTTTAAAAAAAGAAAGTACTATACTATTTCCCAAATACTATACTATTTCCCAAATATTTCTTTCTCTTATTTAATTCTAGGCTTACATATAATGATGGTTTCTGTGATTTAGCTGATAGTCCAGTCAATAATTTTTTTTTCATTCAAAAAAACCCACACAGGGTTAACTGACTTGTTCAGGGTCACCCAAAGTATCTGAGGCCAGATTTGAACTCAAGGAAATGAATCTTCCTCACTCAAGGCCCAGGGGTCTATCTACTGTGTCACCTAGTTATTTTATTGTTGTTGTTCAGTCATTTCAGCCAAGTCTTAGTCTGTGACACAATTTGGGGTTTTCTTGGAAAAGATGCTAAAGTGATTTGCCATTTCATTCTTGAGTTAATTTTACATATGAGGAAAGTGAGACAGGGTTAAGTGATTTGTCCAGTGTTACACAGCCATCAAGTGTCTGAGGCTGAATTTTAAATCAGTTCTTTCTGACTTCAGGTCCAATGCCCTATCCACCAGCTGCCCCCATAAAAATTTAAACACACACCCACTTGAAAAAAAGAGTTTGGTCTAGAAACACAATAAATTCACCAGGAATAGATATGGGAGAAATGGGAGGGAGGGAGGGAGGCAAGGGGGGAAAGAGAGAGAGAGAGAGAGAGAGAGAGAGAGAGAGAGAGAGAGAGAGAGAGAGAGAGAGAAGATTCTAAATAAAACAAACTTCAACTTTGGAAAGCTGATCATAAGTAAAGATTAGAAAAAAGAACAAAATACAAGCACCAGTGATCAGGGCCAGGGCTTGGTGGAAAGATGAGGCCTAGAGTAGTCTTAAATGACTAATTTTCACAAGTATCTTCCTTGTTCTCCAGTGGCTTCTTGTAAAGAGAGGCACAGGAAGGGAAGGGGAAAATTATGAGATATTAATGAAGATAAATGCATAATCAGTGAACACAAATTGAATGAAGTCACCCATAAAACAGATAGTAGCAGAATGGATTAAACAGCAGAACTCAGTGATGGGTTGTTTGTAAAAAACACACTTGAAACATTGAGATTCACTGAGAGTTAAAATGAAAGGTTAGAGTAGAATTTATTATGTTTCAGGCAAATTATAAATGTAGTTAGAAATCATGAGCTCATACAAGGAAACAGTAAATTAGACGAGGTTAAAGAGATAAGAAGGATAATAGCATTATGCTTAAAGGCACCATAAATAATGACATAATATTAGTACTTAGCATTTATGCACCAAATGGCATAGCATCTATGTACTTGAGAAAAATCAATCAAATTAGAGGGAGAAATAAACAAAATAAACAATGATAATTGGGAACCTCAACATGCCCCTTTCATACCTAGACAAATAAAATGGAAACAAAAATGAGAAATAAGTTAAAAATATGAATATTATTTTAGAAAAGTCAAGTATGATAGCCATGTGGTGTTTATTACGTATATTGTGTAAAGCTATGTACATGTTTATGAATAAAAATTCAAAAAATTCCTCATCAAATAATGAGACCATCACCAAAAAAATCATCATTTTGTAGGACGTTTAAAAAAAATAAAACTTCATGGGCAGGTATAGTAAAACAGAAACATTAAAATCATTATTTTTCTAAACATAACACAGTTAAAATGTATCTATAAAGGATATTTGCCAAAAGTCTAAAATTTACTTGGAGACTAAACAATTTATTCTTAAATAATTAGTGGCTCTAAGAACAAATCAAAGAAACAGTAGATCCTTTCAGTAAAGAAAATCACAGTTATGAGACTTCATTCCGAAATTTTTGAATAGACAAAGACATTCTTACAAGAAAATGAATTTCTAAATATTTCATCATTAAAAGAGAGAAAGAACAAATAATTGAATTGCACAATTAAGTAAAAAAGCTAGGAAAGCAAAAGCAACATAAAACTTAAAATGCTGAAAAAATGAAAAAAAAGGATAAATGGGGTTATTTTGAAAAACATTTATTAGCTAACCTGATAAAAAGAAAGAAAGCCACATTATTAATATAAAATATAAAAATCACAATTAATGAAGAGGAAATGCAGAAATATTAGTAAATATTTTGCCCAATTATATGTCAATGAAACTAACTTAATGAGATGGATGGAAATGTACAGAGTATATAACATACCCAGACCAGGAGTATAAAAATAAATAATCGACATAATTCAATCTCTGTGACAAAAATTAACAAAGCATAAGAGAAAAACAAAAGGAAAAGGAAAACGGGACAGCTGGATTTACAAGTGAAATTTATAAGACATTAAGTGAAAAATTCAAATAATATATTTTTTTTGCAAAAAAATAACAAAAATAGATTTTATTTAACTCCTTCCATGAAATAAATATTGTCTGGTTGCTAACAATGTAGAGATAAAGCAGAGTAAGAAAACTATAGGCCAATATAATTAAGGCATATAAAAATAAATACAACATTATCAAAGAGCAATATATTCACAATTATACAAATTACGATAGAATTACATACAGAAATATAGTGGTGGTTCAATATAACGAAATTTATTAAGAAATAATTTTAACAGTAATAAAAATGTTGATTATGTCAATACATGCAGACTTTTTTGAGCATATATAGTTCAACATATCAATTTTTTAAATTAAAAAACCTAGATATAAATGGATCTCTCTTTAATATGGTAAACATATTGATATAAAACAAAGAGCTATCAATATCTGTAAAGGAGAAAAGTTTAAAATTTCCCAATGAGATAGGAGTAAAGCAAGGGAGGCTATTGTTGCCTGTATTATTGATGAGATACTTACAGAAATCCTGTTAGAACAATAAGACAAATGAAAGATATGGAGAAAAAAAGGCAAAAGTAAAGAAGAGCCCAAATCATCACTCTTGTTTTTGCAAATGACATGATGCTGTTCTTAGAGAAAACACAGAGAACCATCTTTAAAAAAAAAAAAAACTGATTGAAGTAATTTATAAATTATTAAAATAGCAGGATATAAAAGAGACACACAAAAATCAACAGACATATAATGACAACAAAACTAATGAGGAAAAGATGAAAAAGTAATTCAATTTAATATAATAATAGGATGTTTAAAATATCTTGAGTATTTGGCTATCAAAGTATGAGAATATTTTGAATAAAACTACAAAATTTAGTCTTCCCAGAAACAGAGACAGGCTTTTAGGCATCAGTTGATAGATAAGAAAGAGGCCTAAACATTTTTCTCCAATCCCTTTACTAGCTTAAGCTCTTCAAAATAAGAATTATATACAAAAATTAAACTCAATTAGAGCTATCTTCACAGGTTAAGGAACCAAGACTTATAAATATATAGAAACCTGGGACTTCAGGGTCATAAGATCAAGAAGAAGAAGCATTAGATATTTTCTACAGTCCTCATGATATCTGAAAGTTCTCCAAAATAACATTTATATGCAAGAGATAAACTAACTGCAATTGTCTCCATAGGATACAATACAAAGAATCCTAATGAGTTAACAGCTTAAGGAATTAATAATGGAGATAGCTAATACCTAATCTATAATGCACTAATAAACCCCTCCCTCAGTAGCCTCATCAATTTAGGAATTGCAAGGAACAGCAAGACTAATGGTTTTGTGTTTTTGGATCCACTTAGCAATTCTTTTGCTACTGAAATATTTTTATCAGCACACCACCCTTGATATTTCCCCTCAAGTAATTATTCCGTAGAAACAATCAACATAATTTACCTCTTTACCTTACTCTTTTTTTTTTTTTTTAAAGCAATTGGGGTTAAGTAACTTGTTCAAGGTTACACGGCTAGTCATTATTTGTGCGTGGGTGCTCATTTTCTGAGGCCGGATCTGATCTCGGGTCATCCCAACTCCAAGGCCGGGGCTCTTACTCACTGCGCCACCTAGCTGCCCCTTTAGGGCAATAGGGGTTAAGTAACTTGCCCAAGGTTACACAGCTAGGTTTTTGTTTGTATGGATTAAGTGTCGGAGGCCGGCTCTGAACTCAGGTCCTTCTGATTCCAGGGCCGGCGCTCTATTCACTGCGCCACCTAGCCGCCCCCTTTACCTTACTCTTTATGAGAAAATAGAGATACAAAAAAGTAAAAGCTTCCTCTTTCTGAGACTGAAGCATTCTGTGCTATAGCACTATACAACCAGGGAACTAAAGACTAAAAAATGGTCTGGAGCAGGGTGTCAGTGTACACACAGTGGTTCCATTAGGCCTGAAAAAGAAGAGAACTAGTATATTGCTGAAGCCAATTCTATCCCCCCAGAAGTTGGTTGTGGTAGAGACTTAGAATGGTGAAATGTTAATTTCCATTGTGGGAAAAGGCTTTGGTTGCTATATGTTCTATCCCCATGGGATCTTCCATCACAGGGGAAGGAGTCAGAAAATGAATGATAGGAGAACATAAAGGGGTAAAAAGACAAAAATTATGAAAGATTTTAGGAGGAAGTAAACTTAGTTTAAAACCTTGACCACATAGAACTAGAACAAGATGAAAGAAAATAATAATAGAAGGGAATATGGCCTCTAGGATCTTTAAACAAGTTCAAGCATCTATGAATATATATTTCAAAAGAAAATAAAATGAATCAGTTTCATTAAGCATACACATCTTGCAGAATCCCAAGTAAGTATTGAACCAAAGTGGTAACCTTATGAACATACCAAGAGTGAAATAAGAATCGTGAAAACATAGCTTATGATCTGTAGAACAGAAATAATAGGCAGAATAAAAAAAAAAAAAAACAAACGTGCATTCACTGTGATTAGTTACAACTGAGAAGCAAAACAGAACTGATTGAGAGCACAATATGCAGAAATGATGTATAATCTGGAAGAAAAGAAACAATAACATTAAAAGAAAGCATGATTTGTAGATATGTTTAACATAATGATCTCAAAGACAGGATGTGTAAAGACACTTTAGGGATTATAGGTCTCTAGAAAAAAGGGAAAAATTGGTATTTGGAAATTATTATTCCATGAGAAATATAGACTGAACCAGGAATGAATAGGTTTAATGACCACAAATCAAAGAATAGAATTCCATGATAACAGGAGGGAAAATAGTAAATGGAGAGAAAGAAAAAAAGAATTTCTTTTTCTAAGAGAACAATAGTATAGAAAGTGAAAATAAATTAATAATCAAAATTGAAAGGGAGCAGATTAGAGGGGATTTTACTGGCTACCTGAGAGGGAAAAAAAAAGATGGGAATAATTAAATATATAAAACTGGAAATTGAAAAAGAATGGATTAACAAGTTAAATTAACTAAAGAAAGAGAGAATGGGTAAGAAACAATAGAATGGGTTTGAAAATGAGAGAAACAAAGTTTATGAGAATAGAATTCCTTAAAATAGATTAAACAAAGATACTTGCAGGTGGGAGAGTATTCTCTTTATAGAAAAAGAGGACAAGCAACCAAAAATCCTAATTCATAAGATTATTGAAGGTAAATGGAGAACACATAGTATTAACTCTCACAACTTTAAGTATGAATGGATTTAATGATGCAATGAAATGAAAGAGTGACAGATTAGGTAAAACAAAACACCATGATCTGTTGGTTGCATATTTATATACTCACCTAAAAAGCAAAGACATACACAGAATGAAAATGGAACAAAGTTTACTCTGCATCATTGAATAAAAAATAAAAGCAAAAGTTTTATTCATGTTAGCAGACAAAGGAAAAACCAAAAAGAGATAAACAAGGAAGTTACATTGTGCTGAAGGAAATCATGGGAAAATATCAATATTATATATGCTAAATGCCCAAACATCTCAATTCACAAAAAAGCTATGTAAATAATATGATAAGGGCAGGAGACTTTAATGGCTCCCTCATATCTTGACAAATCTAACCAGAAGTGTTTTTTTTTAAGGAAATAAGGAATTGAATCAATTTCTAGAGAAATTATAGTAAAAATATTTGTAGCACCTTCTAAACAAGCCTGCAAAACAGTAGACTTTTTTTTTAGGAACACATGGAAGTAGTACCAATGTTACACAAATTATACTAAATAATAAAGAAAGCATCCTATCCATTTCTTTTATGAGACAAATATAGTCCTGTTACCTAAACCAGGGAAGGAAAAAACACAGAAGAGCCACTGAACAACATAATTTGTTAATATTGAATCAAATATTTTAAATAAAATTCCAAAAGCAGAGCACAACAATTAACAGAAGAAAGCATTTATTGTGACCAAGTTGGATTTATGCCAGGGATACAAGGATGATTCAACATCAGGAAAGCAATTAATGTCATTAATAATACTAAGAATAAAATATTACAATCTATAAGATCTCAAGAGATGCAACAATGGTCTTTGACAAAGTACAATTGCCTTTTATGCTGAAACCTTACAAATATTTTCACAGACACAATGTATAAATTAAAGTATCTCTCCAAAATTAAAACTATTATATATAATTTAGATGTAGAAGAAGCTTTCCTAATAAATAGGGAAGTAATGTAAGGATGCTCTACCTTTCCATTATTATTTGATATATTTTCTAGAAATGCTAACAAAATTAGTTGAGCATTATAATTTACTGATACAATCCTAGGGAATCAGCAAAGGTTCTGAGATAATTTACAGCTTTAACAAAGTTCCAAGCTACAAAGTAATCTCTTAAAAAATCAGCAGCACTTCTGCATAATAATAACAAGATCCAAAATGCAATAATAGAAAGGGAAATATCATTCAAAATGACTACAAAATTCATAAAATATTTGGGAGTTAATTTATCAAAGTACACAAAATATTTGCATAAATTCAATTTCAAAATGTTCCTTCAATAAAAAATGTCACTTAAATAGCTGGATAAGTACTCTGTGCTCATAGTTGGATCATACAAATATAATAAAAATGACAATAGTAATGAAGTTAATTTATCATTTTAATATGGTACCAATTAAATATATTAAAGGGATATTTTTAAAAACTCAATGCAACAAAAATTCACTTGGAAAAATAACATCTCTAGAATATCTAGGGAAATAATGAAAATAATGTTGGGATAAAGTAGAATAGTATTCAAGATCCAAACTAAACAAGAGAAAACCAGAAAAAAAAGGAATTTAATAACCCAATGTTCAACAAACTAGAAAAACATAAATTCTTAGGAAAGAATTCCCTATTTCATTAAAAAAAAATCTTCTGGGAAAACTGGAAGACTACTTGGTAGGAATCAATCTTAGATGAACAACTTACACCATGTTCAGCAATAAACACTAAATGTGATATCAATATCAAAGATCATAATATTTAAAAAATGAAGTGAAACTGATCACAAATTTTTCATAGCTGAGTAGGTTATGTATCCTTACTAAGATAAATAGAGGTGATTTCAGCTAACTTATACATACACATGCAAGTAAAAGCCATTCTAATAGAAAAATGGATAAAGAATATAAACAGTTCTCCCAAAATGCAAATTTTATTGTTCATAATATGAAAGAATGTTTCAATTCATTAATAATAAAATATGCAAATTTAGACAATTGAGGTTTTATCTCACATATAGCAAAATGGCAAAAATCACAAAAATTAGAAAAATGTCATAGGGGTTTTAGGATTACAGGCATACTAGTGCATTAGCAGTGATGTGAATCAGTGCAATCATTTGGGAAAACAATATGAAATTATTATTATTTTTTTTAAAGCAATTGGGGTTAAGTAACTTGTTCAAGGTTACACGGCTAGTCATTTGATTTATGCGTGGGTGCTCATTTTCTGAGGCCGGATCTGATCTCGGGTCATCCAAACTCCGAGGCCGGCGCTCTTACTCACTGCGACACCTAGCCACCCCTTTAGGGCAATTGGGGTTAAGTAACTTGCCCAAGGTTACACGGCTAGGTTTTTGTTTGTTCGGATTAAGTGTCGGAGGCCGGCTCTGAACTCAGGTCCTTCTGATTCCAGGGCCGGTGCTCTATTCACTGCGCCACCTAGCCGCCCCAACAATATGAAATTATGTAAATAAAATGGTTAAAATACCCATATTCTTTTATTCAAAGATTCCACTACTAGGCTTATACCTTAAGGAGATTACTAATAGGAACAAAGTCTCCATATACATCAAAATATTTATAGTAGTTCTTTTTTTTTTTTTGTAGGAGCAAAGAATTGGGTATAAAGTAGAAGCTCATTGAGTTGAAAATATATAAACAAAGTTTGTGATGTGTGTGCAATACTATATTGTTATTCTATAAGAAATAATGAACACAGAAAAAGGAATGGTTATCACAATCTGATATGGTATGAAATAATCAGAGCCAAGGGGAAATATTCATAATAACTGTAATAAGCTAAATGGAATGACCACAGAATATTCAAAAGTAATTATTGTAAAATTATATTAAATAAGCATGGTACCAGAGAATAGGAATGAACATATGTTCCAATCTAATTGCTTTTTGAAGAAGTTGGAGGTCCATTTATTTTTAAAATTTGGGAATGTATTGATAGATTTTGCTGATTTTTATCTTTTCTTTTGTCTGAAGGTATTTATTAGAAGTGATGGTTCTCTGGAAGAGGGCAGGGAGAGAGGATAGTTGAAAGATCACAGGGAAGTCAGAGTAAAAGTCTTAGTGGACCTAATGTTGGTAGTAACAATAAGGTTGCATAGGAAGTTGAGGACGCTGATGGTATTTCTCCTTGATATTGTAGGAGGCTTTGTGATTCAACCCAAGGCTACCTCGAAGGAGTCATTGAAAATATGTTTACTGTTCATTCCCTAGGATTGACACATTCAGTGACCATTATGAATACTATAGGTTTGACTAGTTTTGTGATCCTATATTGTCTCAGAATAAAGGTACTTACCTTGGGATAAAGTCAACTGCCCAACACCTGGCTCAATTACATAAAATAGGGTTAATGCCATCCATGAAGTAAATGTGTTCCATGATCTCCAAATTGAGGCAGATCTAGACCTTTGCTGATTCTGAACCTCCAGATTCACTAGAATGAGAATAGAGCTTCATCAACCACTGGAGGTATTTGCCATTTGTCTAGGGGCATATAGGAAACAACCAGGTCTTCTATCGTGGAGACACTCAGGGGTCCAGATTTAGGCCTTTGCCCTAGTTAGCCAGGAATTATGGTTACTGTGACTAGCCTCCTAAGGATAATTATTTTCTTATATAGGGTGAGGCAGTATGTGGCTTTCTATGTGTAACTTAGTGGTTTCTAAAGCAGGTAGCCAGAATTTAGCATTTGAAAAGGGAGTCATACTCAGTGACTGGTAGAAGCTCTTCACCCCAGAAACCCATATATAGGATTCACCTTTCATATGTAGTCCATGAAGCATAGTTGGGTAGTGTGATGGTTTTGATCGTACACTTGTTGATCAGGTGTGCT
Source organism: Gymnobelideus leadbeateri (assembly GCA_011680675.1). Lineage (NCBI taxonomy): Eukaryota > Metazoa > Chordata > Mammalia > Diprotodontia > Petauridae > Gymnobelideus > Gymnobelideus leadbeateri. The sequence continues at coordinate 24,459 of WOXC01006535.1, forward strand.
AAGAAGAGTACATTGGTGACAGCACTTATTATTGCAGCAAGCAAGAGTGGCTGATTTCCATGTGACCTTATAGAGATTAAGCAAGGTTGCATTTAATTTAAAATGTAAGGGTTTTTTTTTTTGGGGGGGGGGGGCTCCTCTCCTTCATTCGCAGCAGCAGCAGCGGCCACCCGCGGGGCCCCTCACTTGTACGTCTTCATGTGCCACAGGCTGTCATTGAGGTAGTGGATGTTCTCGATGCCGATGCCCTTGTTGACGCGCTCGATGTCCTCGGACGCCAGCTTCATGACGCCCACGCAGAGCGCGTGCTGCTTGCCCTCGGCCATGACGGCCACCACAGTGTAGGCAGCGGCCGGGTAGAGGCGCGCGCCGGGAGACGTCAGGCCGGGGCACGTGATGTTGGCGCCGCTCAGCACAAACTTGATGGCGCCCTTGTCCACGCGCTGGTGCGGCAAGATGAAGGGGAACTTGTGCAGCTGCCGCAGCGTGGGGTAGAAGGGGCCCTCGCGCTGCCGGAAGAAGAGCAGCTCGCCGTTCACGGTCAGGATCTCGATGTGCTCCTGGCAGCGCACGATCTTCACCGGATCCTGCTTGGGCGTGATCTGGTTCAGTCACGGCTCGATGCCCGGGAACTGCTCCAGTAGCTGGTTCTTGATGCCTTTGATGACGGACGTCTTCAGCTGGATGCAGTTGGGCACATTCTCCTTCTCGTCGAACTTCTTAAACATGGTGGCGCGCGGGCCGGGGCCGAGGCCGGACTGGCTCAGGGGCTGCGGCTGTGGCTGCGGCCGGGGCCGGGGCTGGGGCGGCGGCCGACATGAGTCTCTCACAGCGGGAAGGGCCACATGCTGCGGGGCCTCCTCGCTCCGTCCGTCAGGCCGCCCGCATCCGGCGCTTGCTCTCCGCCAGGCCCGGTCTGAGGGCAGCCCCGAGCGCTGTGCTCTCCCGCCCGCCCGGCCGCCGCCGCCTCCTCAGCCAGCGAAAAATGTAAGTTTTAATATGTTATTTATAAAATAAGTTTTTATTAATATTTTCTGTTTCTTAAATCACCATATTATCCTAAGCAGCCTTCTGCCTGCTTTCAGAGATTGTCTTGTTTTGCTTTTTAGAATGGGTAAGGAGTGAGTGAGTTGATCAACATCAGGAAAAGACTGAGTAGAAAAGGAAAGACTAAAATTTAGAGTGAGTCTGGATGATAGAATAAGGTAATCTGTGGGAGAGAAGGGACTTCATGGGATCAAGGGTGCATGTAGAAGGCTGAAGCTGTTAGAATCCATTTACTTCATAAATGGCATTGCCCCCATTATTTGTAATGGAACCAGATGTTGGGCAATTGTTTTCCACCCTATTATAGGTAATTTGTTTTTGAGGCAAGTCAATTTCACACAGTTAACCAATCTTATAGTGGTAATAATGGTTATTGAATAAGTCTATTGATAAGATGCCTGGTAAGGGGCCAAAACATCATCCTATAGTTAAGAGGAGCTCTGTTGGGGAAGAATTAATAGGTGTTAGCATGAATGGGTGTTTGCCTGGGGTCTGCCATTTATTTGACTTCCATAAAATTAAGTATATGAGTTCTGTCCCACTGGTGTAGAGAGATAGTCTGCTCCCCTTTCATCTGTGCTCTGTTGTATTTATTAATGAGGGTATACACTTCTATGTGGGTGAATTCCCTACTTTCATTTTGGGCTTTGGTGGCCCCCTGTTTTCCTACTGACATATGTGTGAAATCACTGGGAAAACTGCTAGGAGTGCTCTGTTATCATGATATTTGGCCATTTTACTGATCGAGTTCCCCCTAGTATTCTTTCTAGGGTTCACTTTGTGAACAGACACTTTAATACAGTCTTGGTGGATTTATGAATTAGTTGTTCTTGAAAGAAATTTAGAATGATGGTCAAAAAATCCACATTTTGATTGCTTTTAGGCATATATTCCAAAAGGATAAAGGAAGAAGGGCAAGGACCCCTCTGATATCAGTCTATATGATTGACTAATGCTGAATTATTCTTTCTATCTCTTGGAAGAGATGATGGACTAGAGATATAGAATGTCATGCATTTTTAAATATAGCCAACATATGAATTTGTTTTGTGTGACTACTAATTTATTACTAGAAATGGCTTGTATGTATATATACATATACATATAGGTGTATATGTATATACACATGTATACACATATGTACATAGGCACATATATACACAAATATATACATATATAGTTATCATACACATATATGGATACTACATAGGCATATGTGTACATATATGTGTGTGTGAGTATATATGTATGTTTATGTGTGTACATTCTATATACATATATGTTGAAAAGGAAGAAAAGAAAGAAAAGTGTCAAGAAGAAACAAAAAAGTAGAAGCAAGGTAAGAATGATATGTAAGCAATTAGGGTAGAAGTAGAATTACCAATTTTAATTTGAAATATACACCACCCCTACAAATAATACATACTAGAGATTAACTGTTTCACATGAAGTCTTATTTTTTCCCTTCTTTGTATGTGGAAATAAACATATTTTCTGATTTTTCTGTTTTATAATAAAAGACAATAAAAACAGTGTAAACAACATGCCTAAAATATACACAATGTTTTCTAATTCTGAAAGGAAAGGGGGAGAGGTATGTCACTTCACCTCTTTTCTAAAACCTAGCTTAATTATTTTAATCACACAATTTTTAGGTTTAAAAAAAATGATTTCCATGTACACTGCAGTCATTAGCTCAGTTTCCCCCGTCTCCCCTCCTCATGCTTAATTAATTAATTAATTATTTAATTAAATTAATTATCTGTAATAGATAATATGGCATCCTAAACTTCCCTGAATTTTTTATTTCTATTATTTCAGGCAGTACAATAATATTCCATCTCATTCATTTGTCTAATCTTTTGTCCAATCAGTGGGCAACACTTATTTTTCCAGGTTTTTTTTTTTTAACAGTAAAAAGTATGAATCGCTTTTCATTGTACATAGGAGTATATACAGGAGATCTTTTTATTATTGATCTTCCTGGGAAATATAGCTAGTAATGAAATCTCTCAGTTAAAGAACGTAATAATTTTACTATTTTAAAACACATACACAGAACTTCAAATGATTTTGACAAGGTTTGAAGAGTTGTGTGGTGTTTTAAAAATAACTCCAACAAATGAAGACCAATCTCTAAGTCCAGAGTGTTTTTTTACAGTTTCCCAAGACATTGAAAAAAACTGTAGTAGGAGATAGTTTCATGTTTTTTCATCTACTGGTAATATTTCCTTGTGAAAAGACTATGTATTCATTTATTTATAGGTGGGGAAGGATCTAGAGATAGTGCTGCCATGTACTCAAGGCTTGGAAAATATGAGAAAACTTTGAAGGTAAATATATTTTTGTGGGTTATGGTCCTAATTTACATCAGAATCAATTCAAAGAGGAGGGAAAACACAATAAGAAAAATATGGTCTATATAAAGTAAATTAAAAAAAATTATAAGCCTAAAATGAAAACAGTAAAATTTATAGAAAGTAAGAAAAATGTCATAGCCTATGTTGATGGGGATTACAGATTAATTTGAGTCCACTGTTTTGTTTCTTTGCCTATTACCATTCCAGTAGTTTGAGTCCTAGTTACATTGTTTTGGAAGGGAGAAGGCAATGCAATTGGGGTTAAGTGACTTGCTTGCACAAGGCCACACAGCTAGTTATGTGTCAAGTGTCTGAGGCCGGATTTAAACTCAGGTCCTCCTACCTCCAGGGCTGGTGCTCTAAATCGCTGTGCCACCTAGCTGCCCTTCTAGTTACATTTTTTGTCTTTTAAAAAAAAAAATTTAATATATATATTTGAAACATTTAATTTTAAGACCTCGAATTTCAGATCCATTCCCTTCCTCCCTTGTCACCCATTCCCTCTGGGAAGATAAGTAATTCAGTATGTGTTGTACATGTCTAGCTTTGCAAAACATTACCATAGTAGATATATTGTACAAGGCTGCTTATAATTCCCTCCCATCCATCCCAGCCCCCACCTGGTCCATTCCCTACTTGATCCTGTCCCTTTTCTATAGTGGGTACTTCCAACCTCCCTTCCCCCCAAGAATGCCCTCCCATCCATCATCCCTCCCGTTATCCCCCTTCCCCCTATTCTGCTGCAGGTTGAGATATCCCATTTAGTATGTATGTCATTCTCTCCCAGAACCAAATTCAATGAGAATGTGGTTTTCCCTTTTTGCCTTCCTATTTTTCCCCCCTTTTCAGCCACTTCCCCTTGCTTCTTCTACATGACATAGTTTACCCTACCTTGTCTCTCCCCATCTCTTCTTGCCTCTCTTTCTTTCCTCTCTCACCTCATAATTTCACCCCTTAAGTATCATCCCTTCTCAACAAATTCAACCTATACTCTCTATCCATGTATAACTGTAAACATATATACACACATTCACGTATGTATTCAAATGACCATATACCCTTCTTCCATTATTTTCATACTGAGAGAGGTTTCATCAATCACAATTATTGTTTTTCCATGTAGGAATGTAAATAGATCAACTTTGATAAGTTCCTTTTGATTTCTTTTCCTTGATTACCTTCTCAGGCATCTCTTGCTTCTTGTGTCTGGATGTCAGATTTTCTATTCAACTCTGGTTTTCTCCTCAAGAATGCTTGAAAGTCCTCTATTCCACTGAATGACCATATTTTCCCCTGAAACAAAATACTCAGTTTTGCTGGGTAGGTGACCCTTGGTTTCATTCCCAGCTCTTTTACCCTCTGGAATATCATATTCCATGCCCTTCAGTCCCTCAGTGTAGAAGCTGCCAGGTCCTGTGCTATTCTGATTGTGTTTCTACAATATTGAAATTGTTTCTTCCTGGCTGCTTGTAGTATTTTCTCCTTGATCTGGGGATTCTGGATCCTGGCTATAATATTCCTGGGAGTTTTCTTTTTGGGATCTTTTTCAGGAGGTGATCAGTGGATTCTTTCAACCTCTATTTTGCCCTCTGGATCTAAAACATCAGGGCAATTTTCCTTGAGAATTTCTTGAAGGGTGATTTCTAGGTTCTTTCTTTGATCATGGCTTTCAGGTAGTCCAATAATTTTTAAACTGTCTCTCCTGGATCTATTTTCCAGGTCAGTGGTTTTTCCCATGAGATATTTCACATTGCCTTCCATTATTTCATTTGTTTGGATCTGCTTAACAGCATCTTGATTTCTCATAAAGTCATTAGCTTCCATTTGCTCCAGTCTAACTCTGAAGGAATGAATCTCCTCAGTGAACTTTTGAGATTCTTTTTCCATCTGGCAAATTCGACTTTTTAAGGCATCCTTCTCCTCATTGCCCTTTTGGGCCCCCTTTGCCATTTGAGTTAGTCTATTTTTTAAGGTGTTATTTTCCTCAGTCAGGCTGTTGACCCTCATTTCATACTTTTCCTGCATCCTTCTTATTTCTCTTTCCAATTTTTCCTCCACTTCTCTTATTTGGTTTTTAAAGTCCTTCTTAAGGTCCTCTATGGACTATAACCAGCTCATATTTTCCTTTGGGGCTTTTGGTGCAGGATTTCTCACCTCACAGTCCTCCTCCTGTTCTATGCTTTGATCCTCTTTGACCCCAAAATAGGAGTCTAATGTTGCATTTTTCTGTTTAATTTGTTTCCTTTGCCTTGGCATGTTGCCACTTAATTACTTGACTTTTGGGCTTGTTGCCACAGTAGGACTCTGCCACCAGACAGGGAAGCTTCGGTCCCAAACGTGTGGGGGGCAACTTCCGTTTCTGGCAATCTGGATACCCACCCCACAACCTCCCCCCCAGATCACAATCCAGATCCAGGGAGGTTAAATCAAGAGCGATTACACCCCCAAGACTTATCCCTGGATCTCCCTACAGTTCGCAGGCCAGGAGCTGGAGCTGCCACTGAAAACTACAAAATGGCGTGCCTCCTCAGTGGCTTCTAGCCCCCAGGGGAGGGAGCCGAAGCATTCCCCAAATACTGGTCCCAAAGTCCATAGGGCTCTAACCTCTCACTTTGTCCTAGGCATGTCTGTGTTGATAATTCTGGAATCACCACAGCTGCTGGTGTTCTGGGGTCCCTCCAGCCGGCTGCTGGCCCTGCTGCCCTGGGGCTAAAACTGCGGCTCAGGCGGACCTAGGCTCGGCTCTCCGAGTGCTACGCTGCCAGCTCTCAGAGTGCTTCGCTAGTTCTTCTTGTAGGGCTGCCGAGCTGTCTTCAGTGGGAGGTTAGCTTCTGTGTGTCGTTTTGTGGGTGCTGGGCTCTAGTTACATTTTAATGGATTATTTTAAAGCCTCCTGGGGCGCCTAGGTGGCATAGTGAGTAGAGTGTCGGCCCTGGAGTAAGAGGACCTGAGTTCGGATAAGGCCTCAGACACTTAACGCACACACAAACAAAAACCTAGCCGTGTGACCTTGGGCAAGTTAGTTAACCCCAATTGCCCTCCAAAAAGAAAAAAAAAAGCTTCCCAATTGGTTTTCCTGACTTCTATTGGACTAACTATCCTTCTACCTTCCTCTAGTCTATCTTGCACAGTGCTTATAGGATTAATTTTTCTATAAGGTAAATCTGATATTATTTTTTATTCAAAATCTTTCTAATAGCTCCAACCCTCTACATGCATCTTAAATTCCATACAATCCAATTTCTACAGCAGATTATTCTATCATCCAGACTCTCACTATAAATTTCAATCTCTCCTTACCTATGGTGTCTTTTCTTACTGATCACAAATATATTCATTTATCTCCTATCCTAAAAACAAACAAAAATACAACTACTCGTTTGATCCTACTATCCCTAGTAGGTGTTGTCCCTAATTTCTCCTCCAGTTTCTGAATAAACTCCTGAAGAAACCATCTCTGCACTCACTGCTCCCAGTTCCTTTCTTCTCAGTGAATTCTAACCCCTTTGCAGTCTGGTTTCTGATTTCATCATTCAATTGAAACTGTTCTCTCCAAAGTTACCAATGATCTCTCAGTTGCAAAATTTAGTAGACATTTGTCAGTCCTTATCCTTCTTGGTCACTCTAGAGCTTTTGGCATTGGTGATCACCTTCTTCACCTGAATAATGTCTCTTTTCATTGTCATGACATTCCTGATTATTATCCTACCTGAATGATCACTCCTTAGCCTTCTTCCTTGTATTTTCATACCACAAATTCTACCTATCTACCAAGGTTCTGTCTGTAACGCTCTTTTCTTATGTTATCTTAGCAACTTCCTTGGGTTCAATTACTATCTTATCATCTCTGTGGGGATAGTTACACGATGTTCCATCTCTCCACTTTCTATGTAGGTTTACAATGTGTGCATGTACACAAATATATTCGTGACTATGCACAAACACATACATATGTACATTTAAGTGACTTACTCATTGTTTTACAGCTGGCAAGTTTCAGAATTGTGGTTTGAATTCAATACTTCCTTGACACCAAATCCATTGTGTTTTACTAGACATAGACATGCTCTCATGACTCGAAAACATCCTGACAAGTCAGCTCAAAAGTAATTTTAAAATGTGTCAAAATTATTGCATTATGTTATATGGAGCAAAAAAAAAATCAGTTGATTAACCAAACTTTTGTCTTTGATCCAGTTGTTGTGATGTTGCATTAAGAGCTACAGCTGACTGGACTGAATATATAGAATCGAAAATCACATTTTATAACTTAAATATTTACTTCTCCCCATCATCCTCAGATGAAGTATAATGTTTGTGTATTCATTTTTTTGCTATTGCTTTTTAAAGAAAGATATATTTACTTCCTTCTTTAAATCTGCTTAATTGGTATTTATTAAGCACCTGCTATGTGCCAATAACAGGGTTCTAAGAAGTAGCAATACAAAAACAGAACACTCTCCTTCCAGAAGAGCTTACACATTCTCTTGGAAGGATTCAATATGTATGTGGATAAGCAAGTTGTGTGTGTGTGTGTGTGTGTGTGTGTGTGTGTGTGTGTGTGTGTGTGTGTGTGCGCGTGTGCGTGTGCGTGTGTGTGTGTGTGTGTGTGTGTGTGTGTGTGTGTGTGTGTGCATTATGAAAATATCTGAGGGAAAATTGGGAAAATAAGGAAAGGCTATTGAGGTGAATTTCATAGAAGGTAGCAGCCAGGTTGGAGAGTATTCTGGGTATGAGGAAAAATCCATAGACTTGTAACTACAAGGAACTTTAGATACAATCAAGTCTAATCCTCTCATTTTACAGATAAGGAAACTGAGGCTGTAGTGGTTAAATTATTGTCCAGCATCATATTGAATGTCTAAGGCAGCGTTTGAACTCAAATATTTCTGACTCCAATTCCAGCTCTTTCTCCTCTATGCCATATTCCCTCTTTATAACAAGCTGCATCAGAGGCTACATTTGCAAAGGCAGATGCATGATGGACAGTCATGCACAAGAAATAGTGAGTAGCTAATTCAGTTGGAATGTACAAGTTATAGGAAGGAATAATAGGCAATCAGCCTGGAAACAGGTGTTAGAGTTAGACAGTGATAGGCTTTAAATGTCAAATAGGGGAGCCTATATTAATTCTTGAGTTAATAGGGAACCACAAAAGATCCCAAAGCAGTAGAGTTACATGATCGATCAATTAATCAGTAAACACTTATTAAATAGCTACTGTGTGCTAGGCGCAGTTTTAAGCATTGTGGATATAGAAAGAGGCAAAAGATAGTATCTGTCCTAAAAGAGCTCGCAATCTTATAGCCTCACAAGAGTAAACAAAGAAGCAAATATATGCAAGCAGGCTGAATATAGGATAAATGTTGTTCGGTCATGCATGGCTTTTTTTAAATTTGTTTTTAGTTTTCAAAATTTATTTCCACAAGATTTTGAGTTGCAAATTATCTCCCTATCTTTCCCCTACCCCCACCCCAAGATAGCAAGCCTACTGAATACCTTTTCCCCCAATCTGCTGTCTCTTATATCCTCCCCTTTACCCCCTCTAACTTTCTAGTAGGGCAAGATGCATTTCTGTACCCCAGTACCTGTATATCTCATTTCCCAGTTGCATGAAAATTTTTTTAAACATTTGTTTTTAACACTTGATTTCCAAGTTATTTCCCTTATCCCCTCCTCACTCACCCCCACTGGGAAGATAAGAAATTCAATACAGGTTGTACATGTGTAGTTACGCAAAACATACCCAAGCCCTTCAATCCCTTAATGTTGAAGCTGCTAGACCTTGTGTTATTCTGATTGTGTTTCCACAATACTCAAATTGTTTCTTTCTGGCAGCTTGTAATATTTCCTCCTTGATCTGGGAACTCTGGAATTTAGCTATGATATTCCTAGGAGTTTCTTTTTGGGGTCTTTCTTAAGACATGATCGTTGAATTCTTTCAATTTCTGTTTTGCCCTTTGGTTCTAGAATATCAGGACAATTTTCCTTGATAATTTCTAGGCTCTTTTTTTGATCATGGCTTCCAGGTAGCCCAATAATTTTAAAATTATCTCTCTCCTGGATCTATTTTCCAGATCAGTTATTTTTCCAATAAGCTATTTTCACATTGCCTTCTATTTTTTTTTCATTTGTTTGGATTTGTTTTATAGTATCTTGATTTCGCATAAATTCATTAGCTTCCATTTGCTCTAATCTAATTTTGAAGGAATTATTCTCTTCAGTGAGTTTTTGAAATTCCTTTTCCATCTGGGCAATTCAACTTTTAAGGCACTGTTCTCTTCATTGGCTTTTTGGGACTCTTTTGCAATTTGAATTAGTCTATTTTTGAGGTGTTATTTTCTTCAGTATTTTTGTGTCTTCTTTAGCAGGCTGTTGACTTGACTTTTCATGATTTTCTTGCATCATTCTCCTTTCTCTTTCCAAATTTTCCTCCACTTTTCTTACTTGATTTCCAAAATCCTTCTTGAGCACCTCTATGGCCTGTAACCAGCTCATATTTTTCTTGGAAGCTTTTGATACAGGAGTTTTGACTTCTTCTGGTTCCATATTTTGATCCTTTTTTGTCCCCTAAAAAGGATTCGATGGGCTTATTGCACCTTCTCTGCTTGCTCATCTTGTGGGGTAATTACTTGACTTTGAGCTCTTTGCCACAGTAGAACTCTGCTTCCAGATTGCATTGTGCTATGTCCCAAATCATTGGGGTTTTTGCAGATGTTGTCAGAGCTATGAGGAAGGTGCCTTCTCTACAGACACCCCTAACACTGCCACACTGGCCACATACCCCAGGACCAAAACCCAAGACTGTGATCCAGATCCAAGCAGATCAAAGCAAAAGCAATTACCATCTGAATGGTTGCTTATTCCCTCTACAATCTGCATACCAGGAGCTCCAGAGGCAGCCATATGGCAGCATCTGTAGCTGCCATGCCTCCTCTACTTCAGATGGCGCTCTACTGTCATCCAGTTCCAAAAAGCTCTCCACTGACCATTTACTTTCTCTTTGGTGTTTATGGGTTGAGAAGTCTGGAAACAATCACAGCTGCTGGTGATTAGCTCTCCTGAATTCTGCTATGGTGGATCTGGGCTGCTAGTCGGGGCCACCCTGGGGCTGGAACCACAGGATCCCATAGGACTGTGCTTGGCTCCCAGTTTTGTGTGATAGACCCTTCCTGTTTGGCCTGCTAGGCTGCCTTTAACAGGAGATTTGTTTCTCTCTGTCACTTTGTGGGTTCTGTGGGTCTAAAATTTGTTTAGAGTCATATTTTACTGGTATTGGAGGTGTTTGGAGCAGGAGCCTCGTGGAGTTCCTGTTTTTACTCCACACCCCCACCCCTAAACCCATGTATGACTCTTCATGAACCCATTCTGTGGTTTTCTTGGCAGAGATATTAGAGAGGTTCACCATTTTCTTCTATAGCTTATTTTAAAGATGAGAAAACTGAAACAAACAGGCTTAAGTGACCTGCCCAGAGTCACACAGTTAATAAGTGTTTGTGGCACAACTTGAACTCACGATGATTAGTCTTCTTGACTCCAGGCCCTGAACTCTATCCATGTACCACCTAACTGTCCCTCAGGATAAATAGGATATAATTAATAGCACTAGAATTAAGGGGCATTGAGAATGGCTTCCTGAAGAAGATAGAATTTTCATTGAGATTTAAAGGGAGGCAGAGAAGGCAATAGGTACAGATATAGAAAGGGGGAATTTGAGAGATGAGGTAGAGTCAGAGAAAATACCTGTCACTGAGAGATAGAGTATTTTATTTTTAGAATAGCAAGGAGGGGGGCGGCTAGGTGGCCCAGTGAGTAAGAGTGCCGGCCTTGGAGTTGGGATCACAGAGATCAGATCCGGCCTCAGAAAATGAGCACCCACACATAAATAATGACTGGCCATGTAACCTTGAGCAAGTTACTTAACCCCAATTGCTTTAAAAAAAAGAATAGCAAGGAGGTCAGTATCACTGGATTGAAGATTTCATGACAAGGAGAAAGGCATAAGAAGACTGGAAAAATAGGAGGGGTCTAGGTTATTAAGGGTTTTGAAAATAAAGTAGAGCATATTGTATTTAATCCTGGAAGTGATAGGGAGCCAGCCACTTGAGTAAGTTTTTTGAGTAGGGGGTGACTTGATCCATTCTCTGCTTTAGGAAAATTACATTAGTGGCTTAATGAAGGATGGAAGGGATAATGGATAACAATGGAAGGTAAGAAACATGAGGTAGGTAGACCCACAAGCAGGCCATTGTAATATTCTAGAGGTAAGGAGATGAGTGGTATCAGTGTCAAAGGAGACAAAGTAGAATATCCAAATGATGCTGCAAAGGTAAAATTGAGAAGCCTTGGGTACAGAATGCATTTGGGGATTTGAAATAGTGATTAGTCAAGGATGACTCCCTGGTTAGGAGCCTGAGGAACTTGGAGAATGGTGATACCCTCTATTGTAATATGGAAGATAGGATTGGGGGAAAGCTTTGGGGAAAAAGTTGAGTTCTGTTTTGGTCATGTTGTGTTTAAAATGTCTATTAGGCATCCACTTTGAGATATCTGAAAGGGAGTTGAAGACATAAAAGTAGAGAAGTTGGGGTAGGATAAGTACAATTGAAAATTATTAATATGGATTGTAAATTAATCTATGGGATCTGATGAAACTACTGAATGAAGTAGTATAATGGGAAAAGAGAAAAGGTCCCGGGACAGTGTCCTGTGGGGCACCTATGCTTTCAGGGTATGATCAGGATAATCATTCAGCAAAGAAAAATGAGGAGTAGTCAGATAGGAGGAGAACCAGGAGAGAATGCTGTCCTGAAAACCCAAAGAGATAAGAATATCAAGGAGGAGAGGATGATCAACAGCATCAAATACTGCAGAGAGGTCAAGGAGAATGAGAACCAAGAAAGGGCCATTGAATTTGTCAGCTTATAGCTCATTTATTAACTTTGCAGAGAGCAATTTTGGTGGAATCATGAGATTACAATGAGGACTGTAATGGTTTAAAAATAAGAGGAAAAAATGGATCCACCTATCATGAACAGCCTTTTCAAGGAACTAAACCATAAAGGGGAGAAGCAAAATAGAATGATATTGAGGATGGGAGGATTGAGTGCAGGTTTTTTTTTTTTCCCAAGGTGTTTATGGCTAGCAGGCAATGAGTCAGTAGACAAGGAGAGTTTGAAAATAAGTGACAAGTTGGGGATGACAGAGGAGGAAATCTATTGGAAGGGACAAGATGAAATAATATTGTTTGAGCAAGCGAAAAGCTTAGTGTTGTTAAGGAGTAAGGAGACGGGGTAAAGGAGGCAATAGTGGCAGAAGGCATATGAGTTACATGAAATGAAGAATAAGGGAGAAGAGGAAGCACATGTGAACGTCCTCATTACTTTTTGTAAAACATGAGGCAAAATACTCAGTTGAAAGGGTAGCAGAAGGGAGAGCCATGAGAGCTTTGAGGAAAGATGAAAAGTTTTGGAAAAGCTAGTGTGAAGAGTCAGATAATGAGTTATGAAAGTAGGTATGGAAAGATTGCCTAGCATCTATACCCAGGTGAGGTTACTTAACATAAATTTGTAATGGGAGCAGTCAGAATGATTGCATGATTTTCTATTCCTTAATTGAGGAGAGAATTCCTTAATGTGTAGGAGAGAAGGCAAAGGATTGTCTAAGTGACTTAGAAGGGCATAATTGGGAAAATTATAAAGAACCTAAGAGAGAAGGATGAGGGGTTGTTGAATAGGCCACTAAGGGATCAAAATGGGGAAAGGAAGAGAGGTGTATCTGTTGTATGGGTGATGGCCTGGAAGAGAATTAAGGGTGAAGTGGTTGAAGGTCATACATAAGGTGGATGAAGAGTAGGATTTGTTCAGGAAAGGAAGGTAGAAAGTCAATAGATTAATGCCAGATAAGGGGACTTTAGACTTTCTTAATACAACGCTGGTGAATTTAGGGTATAGCTATATTTTTATGTGACTGAGATAAGGTGGAAAGGTAGGTCATGGCAAGTAAGTCAAGGAATTGCATGATTAGAGTATTTGAAAGAGAATTAATATGTGTGTTACAGTCCCTGAGTATGAAGGCAGGAGTTGAAGAGAGAATAGTTGTAAACAACATATCAAATTAATTGAGGAAGAAAGGACAGTAACTTGGAGGTGCATAGACAAAATTCCAGGATTTTAGCTGGGTGGTAGATAGTAAAAGTATGAACCTCAAACAGGAGGAGAAACTGAGTGATGGAAGTAGGGGGAGATACTGGAAGTGGCAATGGGTAGCAAGGAATATTCTAACTCCACCTCAACTAGTGAGCTGAGAGGAATAAGTAAAGGTAGAGCAAGTACTAGAAAGGGTGGCCACAGAGGTTGTGTCTTTAGGTGAAAACCAAGTTTCAGAAAAAAGCTAGTAGATGAAAGGGATGGGAGAGGAAAAGATTTAGGATGAAGAGAAGGTTATAGCCCATGGAACAGGTATTTCACAGGACAAAGTAAAAGGAGTTGTTGATATTCATTTGGAACTATGGAGTGACAGGGAGAGATAGGATTAAGGAATATATAGTTAAAAGGTGGAGAATGAGCTTTGGATCGTGATCTTCAGGGGGATCAGAATCATTGGGAGGTGAAATATTTGAGACGATCCATCACTGGGTGGAAGGATCCAGTTTACTTCTCAAAGAAAGCTGGAGATCAGGCTGAACATAAGTGCAGTATGAGATGGGAGGTGCAGGGTCAGAATTGTGCTTCTTCTCTATAGAATAATATGCTTCAAGAGGGCCATATTTCACTTTAGTCTTTGTATCTGCCATGTATGTATTTGTTGAATGCAGTGAACGCTAAAATGGTCAGCAAACACTTCTCAGGCTATATCTTCTAGCCAAGAGATTAAGTATGTGCCAGATACCTGAAATGGTACTTAAGGTTCCAATTTGCTAACCTCCCACTGACAACAGCAGGATAGGTTGGGGTAATGCCAGTAACTAGAGAGAGACAATATTTGTTGCCAGGTTTTCCTTGAGCTCCTACCAGTATGTGTAGTCTAGAACTGCAACATTAAGAACAAATTAAAGTCTGTTCTTTGCCAATAGCCACATCCAAATGGGGTTCTCAAATACTAATGACATCCTTTTAGAGAGTCCAAGAAATTACTTCTGTGGGACTTTGTTTTTTTAGAAGAAATACCAAGCCCAGCAGGCTTTCATTAATGGTATTTTAAAAAAAGAAGGCATGCCAGTCTGACAACAACATGACAATATGTCACAAACAGTGACAACAATAATTCAAGTCTTTCAGAAGGCAACTAGGAGGAAAGTTAGCATTTAGCCAGATTCTTAATGAGCTGCACTCATAGAAAGAGCTCTGACACCAGTGATGTAGCAGAACCTTTATGTATATGATATATAGATGCAGGAATCAGGCACACACAAAAACTTCTGAAGCTTATTATTGAATAAATGTGATGGCAATATATTAATATAAACGTGTAGAAGACGGTCTTATATACATTCCTTCTTTCCTTTCTTCTTTCTTTTTTTCCCTTTCCTTTCTTCCTTCCTTCTTTTGACTTCATGAATTTTTTTCACTCAAGCTAGAAATATAGAGCCTCTGCTTATCGTTCAGTATCCACTCTGATTGGTATAGGAACTTTGACCTGTGTCATTGTTCCATTTCAGCTTTGTTCTCCTTTTCCCAGTCCTGGAAGTATACCATATTAATGTTAAATTAGTTGTTCAGTTTTTTAATTGTGTCCAAATCTTCATGAACCCATTTGAGGTTTTCTTGGCAGAAATACTGGAATGCTTTGCCATTGATAAGGGAACCGAGGCCAACAAGGATAAGTGACTTGCCTAGGGTCACACAGCTAATAAGTGTCTGACCCAAATTTGAAGTCAAGATGATGAGTATGCCTAACTCAGGGCCCAGCACTGTATCCACTGCACCACTTAACTGCTCCATCCACTGCTGACCTTAGTACAGACATTCAATCAGCTTTAACCCACTGAAACTCAGAATTTTAGAGTTTAAGAGATTTGCCAACCTCACCCTCCCAGATGACAGGAATTGCAGGCCAGTGCCACCACATTAAGCCATATTCTTTCCTTACATTCTCTTGGCAGAAGAAAGTGTTATCATATTCAATCTGGGAGGGATCTTCTCTCAGTCTCCTTTTTATCCATGACAAAAGATTTTTTTTTCAAGAATAGAATCCAGAAGATTGTGTTTTCTCCCATAACTGTGAAACTATTTTTTCTTTCTGTTTTCCACCTTCATTTTGATATAAACATGAAAAAAGAAATGTCCCACTTAGGGACATTTTATATTATACATTTTAAATTAGAAAACTTTAGTTATTGTGTTTTGTCTCCTGGTTTCCTTGTAATTTCATCTATACTTTTTAATAATGCTCAGGGAGAGTAAACATTCTGTTAATAAAATTGGCAGATGATTGGGAGCTCTTGCTAATAATAGTTAGGAAAATGAAATAATATAAATCAAAAATATGAGCAGAGGTACAATAAAATTGGAAATTCATATAATAAAGCATCTTACAAAAATGAGCATGATGATTTAGGGGGTGGGACACTAACTAAAGTTTGCTTTCCCTGGACTTAAACATTTTTGGGGGGGTGATAGATATAATTAGGACATGTTACTTTTTTCCCCCCTGTTTCAACAACAATAACAACAACAACAAAATGACCAGACTGATACCAACATCCTGCTTCCCCGTCTGGCAGAAATCAAATTCATCTTGAAGAAAGGTTGGTGAAAGGGACTAGAGATTTCTTTTCATGCCTCTTTTGAGCCAAATGTGGACAGATCCATGTAGACACACATAATCCACATGGGCAACATACCACTGCCATGATCATCACTGCTACCTTACGTTAAAAACGCCTAAACTTCTAGGAGTAGTGCCAGAAAAATTAAATCTCAATGCTGTTTGGTGCCCAGCAACAGATGCTAGTCTATTATGATGGTTATAATAGAAAAAAAGTGATAGAAGGAAGATACTTACATTATTGGAGATAAAGACAACTAATAAGAGGTTGATTTTTACTCTGTTTCTTATTCTTACAGGTAGTACGGTACAATGGAGAAGGTTAGGATTTGGATTATGGCATATTAGACTCAGGATATTTTTAAGGAAGAATAGGATGGGTATGAAAAGTAGCCTCCATGGGACAGAAGCCTTCAGTAGGAAACAAACAGTATATTATAATTTTCTTTCTGAAAAGGTATCAATTGTTGATTGTATGGGCATCTCACTTTTCCAAATTAGTTGGACCTTCAAGTCATGGTAGGGAGAAATGAAATCTAAGCAACAAAGAGGAAAAGAAAATGGGCTGACAACTCAGATGAAACAAGGCTAAAAGTTTTAGGATCTTAAAGAAGCTGAGCCTAAGGTAAATGACAACATTCCTAGTTAAATATATATGAGAAGAAAAGAAAAAAATACATATATATATATATATATATATGTAAATGAGGAAAGGAGAATGAGCCATGGGAAGAAATGGATACCTGTGTGTACCTAATACTGTTTCATATACAAAGGTCCTTACAAGAATGGATATATTTGAGTCAGGTCTAAATGTTCAGCTCATTGTTTTTGTAGACCAGCCATGGAATGAGGAATAAAATGGTGTCAAGTACTTTTATCATGAAGTATCAAGTTATTCCATGATCTGGACCCCCATGAATAGAGTGGAATTGGGGAAGTGAACATGAGAGGTAACATAAAAAGCACTGCATTTGAAGACAGGGGAACCCAGATTTTCTTCTGGATCTGCCACTAACCAACTATCTGATATTGGATAAATCACTTTTTCTTTCTGAATCTCAGTTTTGTTATCTGTAAATGTGAAGGGAGGACCTAACTTTGCACCTTACTCGATCAAGTATGATACTGAAATGAAAACAGGCACTCACTGATATGTCATTGAATAGCTAAGAAAAGGAGGTTTAATTAATGAAAACATAAAAAGCCTATATAATGACACAATTCAAGTAAACACACACTGCCTTCTTCATATCCCTATGGGAATGTATCTAGTCAGCAGTGATATCAGGTATCCACCAAGTCTGTTATTGGGATCTTTTATACCCCTAAGTTTTCAGGAAGTTCAGTCAACAATGCAAGAGGGTGAGAGGCCATCAGAAGTCTATTTCAAAAGAGGCACAGCTTGGTCTTTCCTTTGTTCCCCCACAACCCCAATTAGGTCTTAGCTTTTTTTACATTTTAATGAAAAATATCTCAATCAATGTTGGGGCAAGGGGAGTGTGAGTTAGGAACCAAAGTAGATATTGGTACTATCACAATAAAATGAAACTGGGGTACATGATAATGAAGACCCTTTCAGATGAAAGCTTTATGTATTCACTCATTTCAAAAGCATCTTTTGTCCTTGTCCCTAGTGTACTTTTGATCCCCTTAATGAAATAGGCACTCAGTCTTAACCACAGACTGATCTGGCAGAGCTCTAGGATAAATTCTACATGAATTTTTGTGAAGTTTAGAGATCCTTTCAAACTTCACTAAGAAGCACAGACTTCAGTGAAGTATATGAATACCAGTACGAGAACAAAGGTGTCTTAATTTTGAAAAATGGAGAAGTAAGAGAATGACTAATAGTAGTAAGGAAAAATAGCCAACTAAAACTTAAGAAGAATACGATAATGGACAATGCCCTGTTTATGTTTTAAACTTATTAGTATACTGTATTGCTGGAAGTTTTATATCTCTGAAAGACTGTAAAATTCTTGTCTCTGTAAACTGGTGGAAAATTGGACTGAATGGATGCGGTTCTATACGTATCTACTTTATATATAGTTTGTACCCCAAGTGCATATGTTTTTAATATCATTTGCACCTTGCATTTTAGTAAAAGAGTTTCTGTGCTAGAAATAGCTGCCTGAGCTCATCATGCTCGAAAGGATACAAGTACCTGGCATCAATCTGGCATTCAATAAATACTTGTTTGGTTGATTGATTGACTACATGATTAATTCTAAGTACTATGTCACATTACGTGACTTATTTCTTAAAAGCCCTGTCAGCATGTGGGTGGTACATCCTCTCTGTTCCACAGTATTTCTGCATAGTTTATTAACTTCCTTAAGTCTATGTTGTAAGCCACTGTCTTGGATGGAACAAAACAGGAGAACATCCAAATGGTGGCTTCTTTCTACTTACTGGATGGCTTTCTGCCACCACTACATAATGGAACTAGTGTTTCTTATGCAACCTTAGACCATGCCTATGAGTCTGCTTTCTTCTGATATGCCTCTATACCAATATGTTCTTTCTAGGAGATGATGCATTAGGGAATGTCATAGAAATAATGCATATGGTTTTCAGCAAGGAAATTGACAATGTCTTTGGTGCCTTTCTTGTGGGTAGTACCAGCACTGTGTTAAGTGCTTTACGAATGTTATTTTATTTGATCCTCACAACAACCTTGCAGACAGATGCTATGATTATCTCTCTTTTGCAGTTGAGGAAACTAAAACAGATTAAATGACTTGCCTAGGGTTGCACTAGTAAGTGTCTATGGTCAAATTTGAACTCAGGTCATCCTGATTCTAGGCTCAGCACTCTCTGCATAGCTGTCAAAAAGAACACTAGGTTTAAATTCACATGGCCTGAATTCTAATCTGGCTTTGCCACTTACCATGTCTTTAGGTAAGCCACTTAACTTCTCTGGGACTCAATTTTTTTTTCATTTGTAAAATGATTATCAAAGGTCCTTTCCAGTTCAAACCCAGTAATATATTGCAATAGGCTTGTCCTGAGCAGGAAGCTTGGGAGCTCTAAAAGTTGGGAAGCTAATTCTAATAGGAAAAAAAGCCCAGTTTAAAAAGCGACCAAATGGGGCAGCTAGATGGCATAGTGAATAGAGAACCAGCCCTGGAGTCAGGAGCACCTGAATTCAAATCCGACCTCAGACACTTAACACTTACCTGCCCTTTGACCTTGGGCAAGTCACTTTCCCCCAATTGCCCTCCAAAAAGAAAAAAAAAAAGAAAGAAAGAAAACAAAGGGCCTGGGCTTAAAAAAAATAGAGATGAGTTTGTCTTCAGGGGCATCCACTCTTACTTTCAGAGCTCTAGCCCTGGCTGCCTGATAAGAGAACTGGGAAGTATAGGGTACTTGATTTGTTAGAAAAAAACAAAGTGTATGTTTTCCTTGTACCCTTTATGGCTAGTTGGAAGAACTGAACTCACAAGTTTCTAGCTTGCCTCCTAGAAAAGAGGAGTGGGAGAGGAGGCCCATTATGAGGATTATAGGAGGATTGTGTGAGTTGAAGGAGATACTTTCTCTGGGTATTTATGTTGCCCACTTTATTTGTTCCTGGTATCGTCATTAAAGTTTTATACCATAGCTTTGAAACAGAGTCAATGAGAGACATAGCCAGTGATATAAGGAAAGGAGAAAGACAGTGGGTGTAGAACAGAGTTGTGATTTTATTGCATAATCCACACCATGTCTAGACCTTGAGAAGATTCTGCATCAAAGCTCACAGCAGGGTGAGTAGTAACACAGTTGCTCAGAAGGGTGCTCAGAGGTACACATGGAAGGCAAATGAGTACTTGACTGATAATATATACCCTACTTTTTGTGAAAGGTAGCATTATAAATAAATAAAGATCTGGCTTGTAGTCAAGAAGATCTAGTTTCAAATCCTTCCTCTGATGTATATTGACTCAGGACATCACTTACTCTCTGGTGCTCTAGACAGCTCCAAGGATAGAGAAGTACTTTTTTCTGGGAAGTCTCCATACAAACAAAATTACAAATCAAGTTCTTGTCCCTCCTCACTACTGACTCCAGCATTCAGCACTAGTCATATGTAATGTAGAGGGTGCTGAATTTGAAGTCAGATAACTTAGGCTCAATTGCTGCCTCTTCTGTACGATATTGGCAAGCTATTTCACATCTAGGTCCCAGTTTCCTCTATAAAAATGGGGGAATTGAAGAGGATGAATTATGAAATATTTTCTAGCTTTGAATCTATGCCTTAACTGCTTTCCTACTCCACCTGCCCCCATCTCAGTGGAGTTATACTATATCAGCATAATTAGGTGAATTAGTGAGTGACTGAACAATGAGACCTCAGGAATAATTAATGGATCAATGTCAGTCTGAAGGGAGGTGTCAAGTTGGGTCTTAGAGGACTCTGCACTTGACCCTACCTGTTTAACTTTTTCATGAAAGTACAGATACAAATAGTAAAGATATACTTATGATTTACAGTTTTAAGAAGTGTTGCATCATGGATATAAAAGAAAGGGCAGTCCAGAAGAGCTAGGTTTGAATACTGACTTTATTAGCTGTGAGAATATCAAGTTGCTTACCCTGTCTGCGGCTGTTTCCTCACATCTTTTAAAGCAATTGAGGTTAAGTAACTTGTCCAAGTTTACATGGCCAGTTATTTTTGTGTGGGTGTTAAGTATCTGAGGCCAGAACTTATCCCGGGTCCTCCTAACTCTGGGCCAGGCCAGTGCTCTTACTCACTGTGCTACCTAGCCGCCCCTGTTTCCTCACTTTTAAAAGAGGAATAAACTTCTTTATTTTGTGATGCTTTCTTTTTCTTTTCTTTTTTGTTTTTGGAAAGGGCTTCATAAATCTATATAGGGTGTTATATATACATGTTGTTATCTGTAGTAAATAGAGGGTGTGGGACTAAACCTGTGATTACATTGATATTAGATATGCCAACTGTGAAAATTCTCTTTAGTAGGGCAGGTGGGAACCTCCTTTGCAAATTACAAATTCAGATATTTGCCTAGACTAGAGCCCTGAGAGTTAAAATGACTGGCCTAGGGACATTAAGCCAATGTATATTAGAGGCAGGGCTTGAACACAGGTTTTCCTGGCTTCCATGCTCACTCTATCCATTGTCATATTGTCTATTACTGATACTTTTATAAGAGTTATTAGAAATCGGTAAGATCCAGGGAAGGGTGAGCAGGATGTAAAGAAATTCAAAGTACAGATACATCTTATGTGTGATGACTAACTTTGATAAACTTGGCTCCTCTCAGCAATACAAGGTTAGAAGACAACTCCAAAAGACTCATGATGAAAAGGGATATTAACATGGAGAGAAAAGAAATACAGAGTCTGAATGCAGATTGAAACAAGCTACTTGCTCTCTGTTTTGTGGTGGTGTTTTTTTTTTATTATTTTGTTTTGTTTTGTTCCTTCTTTCTCATTTCTCCACTCCAATGGTTATAATCATTCTTTACAATTTGACTAATGTTCAATATGGAGGTATTTGTAGAACTTATGTTGATTTCAGGCTGCCATGGGAGGGGGAAAGGGGGAGTAGAGGGAGTGGGAGAAAATTTGAAACTCAAGGGATAGTGGAACTGAATGTTGTAAACTAAAAGTAAATAAATACATTTATTATTTTTTAAAGAAAATACTTGAAGATCAATTTTAAGAAACTAGATATGTTTACCCGGGAGAATAAAAGACTGAATTGTAGTAATATGGGAGAGGGATTAGATTAATCTATTCTGGCCATAGAGGTTAGTACTAAGAGAAAAGGGTAGAAGCTGAAGAGAGGTAGATTTACCATTAATATAAAGAAAACTATCTTAAAAGTTAGTGCATTTCTCATTCTATCTTGTGGTGAATTCCCTATTCCTTGAGGTCTTCCAGCAAGGACTGGATGATTCCTTATCACAGATTTTTTTTTAAAATATTCTTGCTTCATGTATGATTGTATTTGAGGGCTTTTAAAGAATTTTTCAATTCTTCCATGTTATTTCATAGAAACCATTTTGTAACTATAAACAATTTTATAAATGTTGTTTTCATTTAATGGATTTCTGGATTCTAGATATAATCACTTTTCAATTCCCTCAATATTAATCAATTCTACTAGCTTTAAAAATACTTGGATATATTTGGGAATCTACTTGCCAAAACAAACCCAGAATCTATATGATCACAACTACAAAACACTTCTCACACAAATAAAATCAGATCTAAATAGTTGGAAAAATATCAATTGCTCGTGGCTGGGTCGAGCTAATATAATAAAAATGACAATTTTACCCAAACTAAATTATATATTTAGTGCCATTCCAATCAATTTACCAAAACTACTTTGTAGAGTTAGACAAAATAATAACAAAATTTATTTGGAAAAACAAACGGTCTAGAATATCAAGGGAATTAATGAAAAGAAATGCTAGGGAAGGTGGACTAGCTATGCCAGATCTTAATCTGTATTATACAGCAGCAGTCATCAAAACTGCTTGGTACTGGCAGAGGTGTAGAGTAGTGGATCAATGGAATAGATTAGGTGCAGGAGACCCAGCAGTTAATGAATATAGCAATCTATTGTTCGATAAACCCAAAGACCCCAGTTTTTGGGATAAGAATGCACTATTTGACAAAAACTGCTGGGAAAACTGGAATACAGTATGGCAGAAAGTTGGCATAGATCACTATCTAACACCATATACCAAAATCAAGTCTAAATGGGTGCATGATCTAGGTGTAAAGGATGATACTGTAAGCAATTTGGGAAAGCAAGGAATAGTTTACCTGACAGATCTGTGGAGAGGGGAAGATTTTAGGACCAAACAAGAATTAGAGAGCATTATAAAATGCAAAATGGATAATTTTGATTACATTAAATTGAAAAGCTTCTGTACAAACAAAGCCAATGTAACCAAGATCAAGAGGGAGGTAGGAAATTGGGAAAGAATTTTTACAACTTGTGTCTCTGATAAAGGACTCATTTCTAAAATTTATAGAGAATTGAGCCAAATCTATATGAATACAAGTCATTCCTCAATTGATAAATGGTCAAAGGATATGAATAGGAAGTTTTCAGAGAAAGAAATTAAAGATATCTATAAGCATATGAAGAAATGCTCTAAATCACTATTGATTAGAGAAATGCAAATCAAAACAACTCTGAGATACTACATCTCTCCAGTCAGATTGGCTAAGATGACAAAACAAGAAAGTGACAAATGCTGGAGAGGATGTGGACAAATTGGAACACTAATACATTGCTGGTGGAGTTGTGAACTTATCCAACCATTCTGGAGAGCAATCTGGAATTATGCCCAAAGGATTATAAATAATTTCATACCCTTTGACCCAGCCATACCACTCCTAGGGTTATATCCCAAAGAGATCATAGTAGTGGGAGGAAGAACCATATGTACAAAAATATTTTTAGCAGCCCTTTTTGTGGTTGCAAAGAATTGGAAACTAAAGGAGTGCCCATCAATTGGGGAATGGCTAAACAAGTTGTGGTATATGAATGTAATGGAATTTTATTGTGCTATAAGAAACGAGGAGGTGACGGATTTCATAATTACCTGGAGAGACTTATACAAACTGATGCTGAGCGAGAAGAGTAGAATCAGAAGAAATTTGTATACAATCACAGACATACCATATCTGTGACGACCAACTATGACAGACTGGACTCTTTTCAGCAATGCAGTGATATAAGTTAATCCCGAATGACTCAAGAAAGTGAGAAATGTGCCATCCAGAGATATAACTAGAAAGAACTGAGCCTGAATCCTGATGGAAGCAAACTAAATGATCTTGTTCTTCTCATTGTTTGGTTGTACTTCTTCCTTACCATCTTTCATCCCACCTAGTACTATATGCCTTTGTAATTGGAATAATATTTAATATGAATGCATTTGCAGACCCTATACTGTACTATATGATGTCATGAGGGGAGGGGGGAGGGAAGTAAAGGAAATTTGAAAATCAAGGAACTATGGAATTGAATCTTGTCAACTGAAACTAAACTAATAAATTAATTTAAAAAAAAATACTTGGATACATTGAAGGATCTGGGACCTTTTTGATTTTAGTGTGCCCTCAACACTGCCCATTATATCGATCCACATCTGCCTTTCTTTGTTCTGTGATCTAGTCTTCTCTCTTTTCCTTGCTTATTTCTTAGAATGCATTTACTCCTCCTTTCTACCTCACAGAGTTCCTCTCTTCCTAAAAGATACTTCAAGTACCACTTTCTATGTGAAACCTTTTTTGATCCCCCTGCCTTCTACTACTGCCCTTTCTATTGAACTAGCTTGTATTTAAATACTTTGCATTTATTACATATATTCACTATATAATGAGGCTATACTTCTCCTATTCTATATCTATTTTATTTTCCATTCATATATGTCCATGTCATCTTCCCTATCAGGATGTAAACTACTGTTAGTTAGTAAGAGTTGTTTCATTCTTTTTGTCTCTTCTTCTATCTCTGTCTCTTTGTCTCTGTCTCTCCTTGTCTCTGTGTCTCTACCTGCTCTCTCTCTCTCTCTCTCTCTCTCTCTCTCTCTCTCTCTCTCTCTCCCCCTCTCCCTCCCTTTCCCTCCCTCCCTCCTTCATCAAGTATAGTGTCTGGAATAGAGGAAGCACTCAGTAAATGTTGATAATTTGAATATATGACTAAGTGCCCAGTCTTTACAATCTTTTTCCATGTTATGTATGCTGTAAAGAATCTT
This sequence comes from Gymnobelideus leadbeateri, assembly GCA_011680675.1. Classification (NCBI taxonomy): domain Eukaryota; kingdom Metazoa; phylum Chordata; class Mammalia; order Diprotodontia; family Petauridae; genus Gymnobelideus; species Gymnobelideus leadbeateri. Next base: position 49,363 of record WOXC01006535.1, read on the forward strand.
TCCAGTGCATTGTGATTCTTCCTCCAATTTTCTTAAAATCATGAGGATACCACTGGAATAAGGTGGGGTTCTACTGATTATCTTCACTTCTGTGTTTGGTCACAGGAAAAAAAAACAAACAACTAACTATGGCTACTTCCTGAGGCCCAACCTAATGATGAAAATCTCAATATTAGCTTTCTGACTACTTAGTGATGAGATCTTTGGCTATAGCAATACATGAAATGCATTCATTAATATATATATATATATATATATATATATATATATATATATATATATATATACACACACACACATATATATATATATATATATAAGATATCTTTATTTTCCAATTATAATGTATGATACAGGGCAGTTTCAGAGTTTTCTGTGTATGGCTGCAAGGACTGATATACCCACACACCCACCTAACCCCCTCCCTCCACACACCCACCCAGATGGAAGACACCACTAAGTTAAAAAAGGCCTATTACTTATCATAAGTTGTTATTGTTGGTCCTTCATTTTCAAAGAGGAGAAATGACAGCATGGTTTGATGTCTTGACTGGTATGTGAACTATAAGTGAGAGAGAATTGCATAAAGTCATCAGCTTTACTCTCTCTTCCAGAGTCACCAGAGTGGCAGGAAGTAGCAGGAAGAAAGTCAAGATGATTGTTGATGGCCTGGGATTCAATGGATAACCTTGGTGTCTTTGATGCTTGATAAAACTCCAAGCCAGAGGTGGAGAATCTATGGCCTTGAGGCCACATTTGTCTCTATACATCCTTAAGGGAGGTCCTTTGACTGAACCTAAACTTCACAGAACAAATCCTTTTATTAAGGAGATTTGTTCTGTGAAGTTTGGATTCAGTCGAAGGGTCACACTTGAAAATTTTGAGGACCACATGTGGTCTCAAGGCTGTGGGTTCCCTACTCCTACTCCAACCTTTCTACAACATCTCCTTTAGCTACCTTCATAGGTGTTGGAATAAATTGTTCTTATCTACCCATTGAGTTGGGGAAAGTCTTCATATGCTTGGGGTAGCTATCCCCCTGACTCATTGACAAGTTTGAGGCCTGTTGGTTATACACAACCTGGTTTAACCTATCTGCCAAGACTCTTTTACTGGGGAGTGGTTGTTGTACATGCTACAGCTTCGTGAAGCCACAGATGAAAGTTGGGTGAAAGTTGGACAACAAAGGTGGATGGAAGCAGCCATGGAAGATGCTTGGCCAATCCTCAAACCAAAGGTACTGGTCCTCCCTGGAACACCATGCACCCCTTGAAATAAGGATAGAAAATCTATATGTATTATTTACTCTATAAAACAGAGGCATTATGGAAAATTTGACTCTATAGTATACTGTTTTCATATTGATTTCTATTGAAGATCAAATTTACATTGACCCAAAAGCAAAGAAACAAAGCAAAACAAAATCCACTCCATAGACCAGACTGAAAATTTTTACTGAGGAATGAGTTGAGATTTTTTATATTCCACGAATAGGCTTACCATGGGAGATTCCCAATCTTGGGCTATGTATTTTAGCTTTATGGAGAGCATTAGCCCAAACAATTTATTCTGCCTTTGTTTCTGTCCTATTGTTTCCACTTCAGATAACCTCCCACAAAATACTGAATTGAAATTATTGTCTCCAAAATAATGCCAATAATCTCTTACCTATAAAATTCCACGACCCCTTCTCAGTTCTTATGCTCCGTGAGCTTTTGATACTGTTGACAATCCTTTCTTCCTAGGTAGTTTCTCTTTTCTCTGATTTTCATGGAATTATTCTTTCCTTTTCTTCCATAGTGCTTAACTACACATTCCAATTCTCATTTACTAGGTCACCATCTTATATATTTTTCTCTCTCCAGGGGTGTACTGGAGCCAGCTCAAACCCTCTAGAGAGACCAGATTGATAATTTTTCTATGTGAGCATTTATCCTTCAGAAACCAGCAAGCATCCAAAATCAGGGATTGAGTCATTGTTTTATGAAGGTCCAGACTTGAGAAAGTTATGAGGAAAATGTTGTGGAATTAATAATGCAGATTAATCCTGAAAGTATGTTGTGCAAACATATAGTGTTTCCTTCTAGAGAGCAGGTTGTTCAAAGTTTACTGATATAACCTTTCTACTTTCTGCCTCTGTCTGTCTCCATCATCTACCTTGGGGATCTCATCTGTTAACTATTGATTAAAACATCCTATCTATACAGGAGACTCATAAATTTAGATTTCCAGGGAAATTTCTTTGTTAGTTCTGCATTTTCACTTTGTCAGCTGCCTACTGGTCATCTTCACTCAATTTTCCACTGGTACATAAAACTAATATTAAAAATTTTGTTCTTCTTGAAACTTTCCTATATCTTTGGATTGCATCCTCATCCTCACAGTCACTCAATTCTGTAACCTCAGATTCCACCTTAATTTTTCTTTCTCACTGTCTCTGTAATATAATTATTGCAACTTAAAAAAATATCTCAAATCCATAATATCTCTGGCATTTGTCCTCTTCTCTCTGCTCACACTGCTACCATCTTCATCCCACCTGGGGGTATTTTAATGGCATCTTAATTAATGTCAGTATCTCCACTACTTATCCTCTGTAATCCTTCCTTTACATAGCTGCTAAATAACCTCCCTAATGCTCATGTCTGACTCAGTTATTGCTCTGCTCAAAAAATTTCAGTGGCTTCCTATTTTCTCTGGAAGAAAATACAGATTTCTCATTCCATTATTTATGCTCCTTAACAAGAAGGTAACAACCAACTTATTCACCAATACATCCCCTTATATACACTATTTTTCACCCAAATAAGGTTACTAATTATTTTTTTCCAAATACGACATTCAGCCTACCTTTGCCCATTTGCATAAGCCAATGACTCTTATGAGTATGTGTATGTGTATGTTCCCTTGTCAACTCCTCCTCTCTGAATTTTTATCTTCTTTCTTTTTATCTTCTTCTCTAGGATTATCTCCTCCAGAATCTTTATTTAATTATATTCATTTAAAAATTATCTTGTATTTCCTTATGGGTGTCTATATTGTATCCCTCTAATAGAGTATAATTGTCTTGAAGACAGGGACTAATTTTTTTTTTTAGTTCTTTGTATCCCTATCACCTTGCACAATGCAATGCCTTTGATATAGTAGATAGTAATAAATTTAAAATTTTATTCCAGTGATTTTTTCCAAACATGAGAAACTACATTCCACATTTGAAGCTAAGAAAAATGTTGCTTTCTTTCTCCTTTTATATGCATAGTTACATTGGCTGGTAGGATTTCAGTATCACACTTTATAATTGAATGTTATCATCTAGCTTAACCCGAAATAAGGAAAATTATGGAAATGCCAAGGTGTCAGGCAATGTAAAATAAATTTCTTTCCTGCCCTATCAATTCTGTAAATTTGAAACTCCATCTAACAGATCCGCTCTATTTCCTATGCCTGTGCCTTTTTACTAGATCATCCCCCCACCTGGAATGTCCTCCTTTCTTATCTGTGTCTTGTAATAAAATAATGTCTCCTGGAATCACAGCTTAAGTACCTTCTGCATAGGAATTTTCCTGGTCTCCCCTCTCCTACAAAGATATTGTGTACTGCTAGGTCCAAATTAGCTCAAATAATGAAATTCTTGAAGTTATTCCAATGTATTCAAATTTGCACTATTTGAAGTTACAATTATATAAAATACATTAATTGATCCCAGTCAAATGAAAATGAGCAATATGAATTCAAATAATGTGACTACTTAAAGGGATTCATTATTTTGCTAATGGGGATTAACTACTAATTTAATTTTTTTGCTATATTCCACATCAAAGGCATTGTACAAGAAGAAAGGGATACCAAGATAAGTCTCTGTCTTCAACTCTCTTATATTGTAAAAAGGGAATACCACATACCCATAAAAGGTATTTTAAAGAGAGAAAACCAATTTTTAAAATGGAAAAAGAAATCAAATAAGTTTCCATGAAGAGATGGTCCTAGAGATCAGCTTTGAAGAAAAGTAAAAAGCCCCTTACTAATAGGGACTTACCTACTTTATGTGTGTATGTATATATGCATGCATATATGTATATATTTATACATTCCTGTTTCCCTCCCCACTCAGCCTATTAGAATGTAACTCACTAAGGGTAAAGAGTGTTATTTCTTTATCTTTCTATCACTAGATAACTCAGTGGATAGAGTCCCTGACCTAGAGTCAGGAAGACTCTTCTTCCTGAGTTCAAATCTGAGCTCATCCATTTACTAGCTGTGTTACCCTGGGAAAGTCACTTAACCCTGTTTGCCTCAGTTTCCTCATTTGTCAATGTATCTGGAGTAGGAATGTCAAGCCACTCCATTATCTTTGCCAAGAAAACCTTAAATGTGTTCTTGAAGTATCAGACACAACTGAAAATGACTGTGCAACACCAATACCTAGCAGTGCTTTGCAAATAGTTTCTACCAATAAATGTTTGACTGAATAATTGCATATTAGAGAAAATTGTAGAGCAATGCTGATATTTCTTTTTGCACTCAAATCACCCTGAATTTTTCAAACTTATCTCATCCTCATAATACCATCCCAGACTCCACAGTTCTTGGTTTAGTTTTCATTTATTCTTTATTAATTGCCCTGCTTCCCAGCTGGGGAAGTTCCCAGGGTAGTTTGCCTCTTCTAGATAATCCAGAAGGATAGACTCCAGTGGAGTTCAGCTGGACTGGAGTGCTTATTAAAATCAAATTTGGATTGGATAAAGGGATTGGCACTTGATATATGAGAGAAGAGCCAGTTTGCTACAGGTGCATTGTGCTTGCCCAAGGGAAAATTCAGGAAAAATCTCTAGCTTCCAAAAAATATTAGATTTCATTAACTAGCCTACCCCTTCTGGAAAGGGTTCTGCCTATTCTATTCTGTTTGAGCTCTAATTGTGATAAGCCCCTTTTCTGATGCCAGATACATTATTGCGCAGTGCATAGCTACTTATCAACCAAGGTCAGGGCCAAATGTGTGTATATGTGTGTTTAAATTATTTTTGTAATTATGCCTTTGTCTTCACATTTGCACAAACCTGATTCAAAACTCATTTCAGAACTCCAAAACGTGTGTAGTGGTACATATTGTGAAAGAAATTTCTAATTCAAACAGAAAAATTCTAAAGAATAACACCAGCAATATTAGTGAATAAAGCAAATTGTTTTAAATAGTTCTTTATCTTGATAGAGTCTCTTGAGAAACATCAAATTATAGACATAATGGTCATATGTTACACTAGATAGAATCAGAATCAAACTAGGGATTTGCCTCAACTCAGTCAATTTATTTGTTCTCTTTTCTTAAAATTTAATCTAATATTTCCCAATTATATGTAAAATATTTTTAATAATCATTTGACAATTATTTCCATATTCTCTCTCTCTCTTTCACCCCTTCACCATTCTTGAGAAGGCAAACACTTTGATTTTTATTATACATGTGAAGTCATATAAAACATATTTTCATATTAACCATGTTGCCAAAGAAAATACAAGCAAAATAAAACAACAATAACAAGGTAAGGTTAAAAAAACTTTTGCTTCAATATGTATTCAGAATTCTTCAGTTCTGTCTCTGAAGGTGAATAGCATTTTGTCATGGGTCCTTAGGAATTATCTTAGATCACTGACTTGATTGAAGGAGTTAAGTCTTTCACAGATGATCATCCTTACAATACTACTGTACAACATTCTCCTGGTTCGTCTAACATCACTTTGTGTCAGTCCATGTAAGTCTTTACAGGTTTTTCTGAAAGCAATCTGCTCATCATTTCTTGCATCACAATATTGTTCCACCATAATCATATACCACAACTTATTCAATCATTCCCAATTGATGGGTTTCTCCTCAATTTCTAATTTCTTGCCATCATAAAAAGAACTACTGTAAATACTTTTGTACATATAGGTCCTTTTCTTTTTTCTTTGATCCCTTTGGGATATAGACCTAGTAGTTGTATTGCTGGGTCAAAGGGTATGCACAGTTTTATAGCCTTTTGGGTATAATTCCAAATTGCTCTCTGGAAGGCTAGGCTTAGTTCACAACTCCATCAAAAATTGAAAGAGTGTTTCAATTTATTTCACATCCCCTCCAGCATTTGTTATTTTCTTTTTCCATCATATTGGTCATCTGATAGGTGTAAGATGGTATCTCAGAGTTGTTTTAATCCACATTTCTCTGATCAATAGTGATTTAGAGCATCTTTCATGGGACTATAGTTTTCCTTTGTTCTTCTGAACAATTCTTATTCATATCCTTACACCAGGTCAGACAATTTACAGGATACGAACATATTCTCCAAATGTCAATGCACTCCATCACAAGTGAGGCCTTCCTTTCCTTTACCACTTTCCCCAGGCACAAAAATAAGTGTAGTTTTGGACACCTTTTGCTTGGGATTGTTTTATCTCAGAAACTGAGAGCATTTAAAAAAATTAATTAACACATACTCTCTTGAAATGAATCCAATTGCATTTTCTCAGAATTTGAGACTACATCATATGCTCTGAAATCTTAAATCCCTTGCCTAAATTCTAATCCTTGTTCTTTTAGTGACTAGACATGTGACAGTCAAGTCATAATTTTTTACCTCAGTTTTTTTCATCTTTATAATGGAAGAGTAGGGGCAGCTAGGTGGCACATTGAGTAAGAGTGCCAGCCCTGGAGTTGGTACGACCCAGGATCGGATCTGGCCTCAGAAAATGAGCAACCACACATAAATAATGACTGTCTGTGTAACCTTGAGCAAGTTACTTAACCCCAACTGCTTAAAAAAATGGAACAGTAGATGATATGGAAATAAAGGTAATAGAGTAGGACCAGATAATGTCAATAAGTTGTAAATTTATATGATTCTATAAAATAGTAATAAATCATCAAAAGCATCCATCTTTGATTTTTTTTTTACTTTTCATATCATGGCTTCTATGTGTTCTAATAAATAACATTTTCTTTTAATGCAAAAATCTCTTTCCCCATTATACTTCTTTAAATTAATAACATTCTGTTTTTTTCTGCTGAGTTTCATTCTAAGTACATTACCTAGTCCTGAGCTTCAATCACATTTCTAATTATCCCCCAAATAATTTTCATGAAGTTTTCCTTTGACATCTGTTGTATGCTGATAATGTGAGAATCAAGTGCTGAAGTGTCTTTAGCTATGGTTCATGATATCCCATTGTTAAAGTGGAAAGGAAAATACATTTAATTGCTTTGAGGATAAAATAGCTCTTTTCCAACTCTCAAAATGATAATCAATGTTGAAAATTCTACTTTGTTATTCTAGTGCAAGGTATCCTTCATTCACTATAAATGTATGTAGATGTAGTCATTGCTACAATTCACTTAATTTTATTGTGTGCACATAATATTCAAGGCTCTGGGCTAAATGCTGGGGGATACAAAATTTAAAAAAGATATTTCATGACCCAAAACTCTGGATTTTATATTATCACACACATATAGAGAATATAATTAAGAAATTTCCTTCCCATGTCTTATTTGGTTCTAGGTGCCACTATAGTTTGAGGGGTACAGGGAAGCAAACAGCATGGTACAATACCAATATAAAAAGCTCCCTGACAAATGTTAGGTAAAGCAACATTGAAGCTTAAAACAGGAAATTATATTACTGGGAACATTCTTTTGGAGTAGATAGTATTCAGTTAGTGCCATTTAGTCAAGAAACATATGTATAGTATTAACTGTTTCATAGTGTGGTAAACACAAGTTTTATCATATTCTTACAATACTCTTAGACACATAAACATATATGTAGGCATATATAGATATGTATACATAAATATGCATATATATTATTTATGCATGTATATGTGTGTGCATGCATACACATACACATGCACTATCATGTATATATTCCCCAGATACTCCTTAAATGAATAGTTACGGAAAGTCTACAAAGACACCAGAGGAATAAAAGATAATGCACGGGCAAAATTTTTGTAACCCAGTGAGATTTTTTTTTGGGGGGAGATGTATATTTGTACACTTTAGGGGCCCTGATAATCTAAAGGTCAGACACAGGTAGTGAATTTGAATTTCTGTGTGTGTGTGTGTGTGTGTGTGTGTGTGTGTGTGTGTGTGGTGTGGTGTGGTGTGTGTGTTAAGTGTCAGAGGTCAGATAAGAACTCAGGTCCTCCTGACTCTGGGGTCTGCACTCCTCTACTCACTGCATCACCTAGCCACCCCTTGTATTTCTTTCAAGTACTATAAAGTAGAAGAGTATGCCTTCCACTAGGCCTGCAGATTGAAGATAGCAACTCTGTAGGCACAGAAAGACTGATGTCCTTATATTAGTTTGAGTGGTACAAAACGACTTTGCAGTTTTTCATTATATACAGAAAGAGTTTCATACCTGATGTGTTTTATCAGTTTCCATGATCACCAGGGATTTTAAGGGAATAATTGCTAGGGAGATAAGGTGTTTGTCTATTACCTCCATTTGGAAATCTATGCTTTGGGATTCTTGTGCATTAGAGTTGGTCTAGGACAGAGCTAGAGGGAGAGGAAGTAGATAGTGGTGGGGCTTATGGAGTCTCAATTACTCATTATTGCCTTGACAAATTCATTATTCAACAGACTGAAATGTGGGTAGAAGATGACTCTTATGATCTAGGCAAGGATCTGAGACGTTCCTTATCTGTATAAGAATAAAATAGAGGATAGCAACAAGCAAAAAAAAAAGAAAAAGGAAGGAAGGAAGAAAGAGAGAAAGAAAGAAAGAAAGAGAGGAAGAAAGAAAGAAAAGAAGAAAGTTAACAAAGATGTCATCAAGTTTGACCATGATCTAAATTTTATTAACTTTTAATGGTGCCATATATATAATAAAAAGGCTTACAGTTCTAGTCAGAGGTTTTATTTACCACTTCTTATATTGTGGTGGCTTCAATAGTGTTCTTGATTCAATTTGAACTGATTAACCGATTGTTAAATTTTTAGTGTGTATATTTATACCTCAGAAATTGTCCAAAACTATGAATCAAAGTTTGTATTATTGCTATTGTTTTTATTATCCACAGCGCGCTGGGAACCAACAGCACAGCGCGCAGAGCCGAGCCCAGGTCTGCGGTTTTAGCCCCAGAGCGTCCGGGCCAGCAGCCGGCTAGAGGGACCCCAGAACACCAGCAATTGTGGCGATTCCAGAATTATCAGCACAGATATGCCTAGGACAAAGTGAGAGGTTAGTGCCCTATGGACTTTGGGACCAGTATTTGGGGAACACGTGGCTTCCTCCCCTGGGGGCAAAAAGCTGCTGAAGAAACAGCTGCACAGAAGCCATTTTGCAGTGTCAGTAGTGGCTCTAGCTCCTGGTCTGCAAACTGTAGGGAGATCCAACAATCAGTCTGGGGGTTAATCGCTCTTGCTTTAAACTGCCTGGATCTGGATTGTGGTCTGGGGGGGAAGTTTGGGGTGGGTATCCAACTTGCCAGAGTGGGTGGAGGCTTTACTGAGGCCACACAACTGGCAGAAGTTGTGAAGACCCCATGTTTGGGCGGAAGCTCCCCTGTCTGGTGGCAGAGTCCTACTGTGGCAACAAGCCCAAAAATCAAGTAGTCAAGTGGCAACATGCCTAGGCAAATGAAACAAAATAAACAGAAAAGTTCAACTTTGGACTCCTATTTTAGGGGCAAAGAGGCTCAAAGCACGGAGGAGGACTGTGAGGTCAGAACTCCTGCACCAAAAGCCCCAAATGAAAATACAAGCTGGCTACAGGCCATAGAGGACCTTAAGAAGCAGATAAGAGAAGTGGGGGCAAATTTGGGAAGAGAAATGAAAAAGATGCAAGAAAAGTATGAAATGACAGTCAACAGCTTGACTGAGGAAAATAACACCTTAAAAAATAGACTAATTCAAATGGCAAAAGAGGCTCAGAAAGGCAATGAGAAGAATGCCTTAAAAAATCGATTTTGCCAGATGGAAAAAGAATCTCAAAAGCTCACTGAGGAGATTCATTCCTTCAGAGTTAGAGTGGAGCAAATGGAAGCTAGTGACTTTATGAGAAATCAAGATACTATTAAACAGATCCAAAAAAATGAAAGAATAGAAGGCAATGTGAAATATCTCATGGGAAAAATCATTGACCTGGAAAATAGATCTAGGAGAGATAATTTAAAAATTATTGGACTACCTGAAAGCCATGATCAAAGAAAGAACCTAGAAATCATCCTTAAAGAAATTCTCAAGGAAAATTGCCCTGATGTTTTAGACCCAGTGGGGGAAGTAGAGGTTGAAAGAATCCACAGATCACCTCCTGAAAAAGATCCCAAAAAGAAAACTCCTAGGAATATTATAGCCAGGTTCCAGAACTCCCAGATCAAGGAGAAAATACTACAAGCAACCAGGAAGAAACGATTTCAATATTGTGGAAACACAATCAGAATAGCCCAGTACCTGGCAGCTTCTACACTGAGGGATCGAAGAGCATGGAATATGATATTCCAGAGGGCAAAAGAGCTGGGAATGAACCCAAGGGTTACCTACCCAGCAAAACTGAGTATCTTGTTTCAGGGGAAAATATGGTCATTCAGTGGAATAGAGGACTTTCAAGCATTCTTGATGAAAAAACCAGAGTTGAATAGAAAATTTGACATTCAGACACAAGAAGCAAAAGATGGTTGAGAAGGTAATCAAGGAAAAGAAATCAAAAGGAACTTATCAAAGTTGGACTATTTACATTCCTACATGGAAAAACAATAACTGTTTGATGAAACCTTTCTCATTATGAAAATAATTGAAGAAGGGTACATGGCATATGTTCACAGATATACATAGATAGAGGGCACAGGTTGAATTTGATGGGAAGGGATGATTCTTCTTCTTTTTTTGGAGGGCAATTGGGGTTGGGTGACTTGCCCGGGGTCATGCAGCTGGGTTTTTGTTTGTGTGTTGGGTGTCTGGGGCCAGATCCGAGCTCGGGTCCTTCTGGCTCCAGGCCCGGCACTCTGCTCACTGCGCCACTTAGCCGCCCCAAGGAAGGGATGATTCTTAAGGCGTGAAATCAAGAGGTGAGAGAGGAAAGTGGCAAGAGGAGATGTAGAGAGACAGGGTAGGGTAAACTATCTCATGTAGAAGAGGCAAGGGGAAGTAGTTACAGGGGAGGGGAAGAACAGGAAGGCAAAAAGGCAGAAGCATATTCTCATTGAAGTTGGCTCAAGGAGAGAATCACATACATACTAAATGGAATATCTTACCCTCCTCACTCACTCTCCTGAGTAGGGGAAAGGAGGATGAGAGGGGGGATGATGGAGGGGAGGGCATTCTGGGGGGAGGGGAGATTGGAAGTACCCACTATCAAAGAGGGACAGGATCAAAGTAGGGAATGGACCAGGTGGGAGGTGAGATGGGTGGGAGGGAAATATAAGCAGTCTTTTACAATATATCTACTATGGTAATGTTTTGCTTAGCTATACATGTACAATACATACTGAATTGCTTATCTTCTCAGAGGGAGTGGGTGACAAGGGAGGAAGGGAATGGATCTGAAAATCGAAGTTTTAAAATTAAATGTTTCATAAGATGTCCAGGCAGTGGGGCTCAGAGATTCACCTTGCCCTAATGGCAAAGTCGAGGGGGTTATAGGAGAAGATATGGGAGAGAGCAGATTGGATGAGGGGATATCTAGTGGGACTGCTATTCTTGGGTGGTGGGTAGGGAAAAATGCGGGGAAAATGTAACTCATAATCTGGTGGAAATGAATGATGTAAACCAGAAGTTAATAAAACATTTGTTTAATTTAATTTAAAAAAAAGATTAATGTGTGGCACATACATTTTTTTTCAAGAAATAGTTGTTAAACACTTACCAACATACCCCTACGTATTTTAAATCTGTTAGGAGGATCACTTTGGGAAGAATATAAGGACTGGAAAACGCTTCTACTATACCAAGGTAAATTGAATAGTTCTGGATAATCTTATCACTTTGACCATGGTAATCAAATAAGCCACTGTTTTTCAGAGTAGCATGGTATAGGGAGGGGATCTGGGAATCAGGGGACCTGAGATCTGCACTGACTGCACCAACAATTAGCTGTGTATGCTTGGACAAATTATCAAATTTCTCTGAGCTTCATCCATAGAATATGAGGATTAGACTCAGTGATCGCTTTGCTCCCTTTAGTTCCAATGTTGTATGACTTGGTAATTCCTGGTAATGCAAATATTTCTACATATGGGCATAGTTTAATCACTTAAATTGTCCAGATTCTGTTGCCAGCAGCTAATCTAGATACATGTCAGTGTCATTGTATTTGTCATGAGCATAGCTGCAGTCATGAGCTCATAAAGGTCATATTAAATATGCTACAATCCATTTTTTAAGATCCATATAGACCTAACTATAATATGAATCCCCCGTTACTGGGCACCTTAATCTCTGCAAGGTGCTGGTATCTCCCTCTTCAAGGGCAATGTAATAGTTATACTGTAGTTTTACATACAGGAATGAAATCCACCAGGCTAAGCTTTCCATTCATGATAGCAAGAGTCTTAACAGCCTACCTTATCAATAATAGTCATTTAGATGATATGCAAGTGATTGAAGATACCATTAAAAAATCATAAAATGATGCAGAAAAGTAAGAAAACTCAAACCCCACGAAAGAAATGAAGAAATTGATGAAATCAGAGTATAATAGCATAAGGAAGCATGAGATAAAGTATGTCAGATTACTTTATATTAAAGGATTGAATGATGGAATAGAAGCAGGAGCCAAAGAAGATAATATTAATGTGAGGTTTGAATCCATTAATCAGGCCAAACATCAGACAAAGAATATTGTGAGAGCTTCTGGAAGAGTCACACATGCTAGATGTTTTATATACTTATTGGAAAACTCAAGTCAACATTCACAGGGGAAAAAAAATACCCGACACACACACACACACACACACACACACACACACACACACACACACACACGAGATTTAGAGAGGACTGGTCATTGAGATCAATGCTTCTCTAAAATTATAATCATCTACTGAAAAACCCAGAAGTAATTAAGCATGTGATAAATACTAACCAAATCTTCTCTCTATTTTTTTTTTTTGCTTTTTTTTTTTTTGGAGGGCAATTGGGGTTAAGTAACTTGCCCAGGGTCACACGGCTAGGTTTTTGTTTGTGCGTTAAGTGTCTGAGGCCGGATCTGAACTCAGATTCTTCTGACTCCAGGGCCGATGCTCTACTCACTGTGCCACCTAGCCACCCCCCCAAAATCTTCTCTTTGAAAAGGAGAATGTTCAAGTATTATGTGCATATAAGCTAGAACATTTAACTGCCCTACTAGAAGAGAAAAAAAATCCTAAAACTCATAATACTGATAACTACCATTGTTATATATCCACTACCTTTACCCCTCTCCCTTAAAAAGATTAATTAAGGATAATTAGGGTAAATATAGTTATTTCCATGAATCACCACTAAAAGGGGACAATGAATTGATACACCCAAATACATGGGCTGATTTTGCTCAATGTAATAGACAGTGTGCATGCTAAATTGGCTATTATCTTGTGAATTAATGAGAAAACATTTGCATACATCTCAAATCTTAAAAAACTCATTTTTTAATATATTATATTGGACTTCATATGGATACTTGTTATGACTATATCTGTAGCTAGGTTTTGTGAAATGAACAGAAAAATGAATTATGGAGAAGCAATAAAACATTGAGGAGTTTGGATTACTTGGTCTGCTGAGTTTTGGATTTAGAAGTTTTTTTTTTTAATATGGGTGACCCACTTTTTAGTGTCTTTGAGTCCTTATGCTATTAAACTGCTCGAAGCATTGTATGTATAACAGCAATATTGAGACTTCAATCTACCAAGCAATGAAATTCTGATCATGGCCTGGGTTTATTCCTTACCATACTTTTTCTTCCTGGTGATTTTAATGATTCATAGTTAAGAGATCAACAGTATCTAAACCCTGATATTATCTACAGACAACAAATTGTCTTTCAATTGTGGCTTTAATATGTTAAATGTATTTCGTTATTTGTTTTTGTTTTCATTTCCTTTTCTGTTCTTCATATAAAATGGCTATTAAAAGCCAGAGGGGAAAACAATATGACATTGATGAAAAAGTGCTGGGGTTTGAGGCTCCCTGGGACTAAATATGATGTTCCTGGATCTGTCAATACTTTTGTAATGCAACTGATAACAATATACCTTAATCAATACATGCCAAGTTGAATTCGTATTACTGGAGATGTGGCTGCTTTTGTATGTAGCTTCAAATAAAAGGGGATAAAAATCAATATGAAAAGAACAACACTGTGAAATAGAAGATAAAAAAAATACTATTGCAGAGGTGCATGGACATGCTGGATGAAGAACTATTATTAAGAGCAAGGAGAAATGGCATTCTTTGAGGTCAAAACTCTTTATTTGTGGTTGCTGAATTTGGGACTGAAATCATTCTAAATGAATGTGGACAAACATAGGATATAGCCAACATAGCTTTGAGTAGAGAAGAAAGGTACCTTAAAAAGAAAAATAAAAGTAACATATGTGTCTGACCCTTTTTATTAAAATGTTAGGTGAAATGAAAGCATGAAGATTAAATTAATTAAAAAATTAATGGTCTTAAAAACAAAACAAAACAAAACAAAGCAACACAAACTCTTGGACAAAGTACTTTGCCTAGCCAGATGGAAAAACACATCTTAACCAACCTCACATGCACTTCATGCTTTAGCTGGTCTAGCTATCATGTGTGACTGTTTTTCATTTTCCCAAACATTCTATTTCTTATACTTTTACTTCAGAGTTAACATTCACAAGCTGATCCATTGAATTTTTCTATTTGAATTAAAGCAGAAAGGGGTCAGGAAGGTGGGGGTAAGAAGAAGGTAGGAATTTCAGTAGAGCTGTAGACTTGAATTAGCTTAGCATTAGAAAATTTGCAAGAATGTTAGGAAACCAGGATTTTGCACTCCATTTGAACTGATATTTAATGATGTAATTAAATGAAAGAATTTTTTTTTTCTTTTTTGCTTCAAATGCTTCCAAAACCTGTGCTATTGATCCCAACTTAATTAGATTGTGGCTACGGTTTAGCAGAATGTTTTCACAGAAAATGATAAAACACTCCTTGTTATTGAGTATCATTTGAGAGAGAGAAAATGTTGCTTGAAAACTCCCAGAAGCTGGCCTTCATTCTACTCTTTAGTTTCCTGATAGATTTGCCTGTCTGGTCCCACCCACCACTCCTTCATTATTATGCACTAATGCCAAATAGAAACTTTCCATTCCAGCCAGATTCATCATTCTCTGGAAAAAGCACTAGAGATCATTAATCTGGCACCTATATTCTTTTCTTTTCTTTTTTGAATCATCAAGATTTTTTTCACCTTCTTTTCATGTCCCTACAAACATATGGGGAAAAAAGAGAATAAAAGGCAGGAAGGAAGGAAAGGAGGAAAAAGAGAGAAAGGGAAGAAGAAAGGAATAAAAAAGAAATGAAGAAAGAGGAAGAAAGGAAGGATGGAAGGAAAGAAGGAAGAAAAAGGAAGGAAAACAAAAAGGAAAGAAGGAAGGAAGGAAGAAAAATGAGCTCTGGTATCAAATAAGCAAAAAAAATCCCCAAAATCATAATGTCCAAATTACATTTCTTTTTCACATAGTAGTCAGTTATCTCCCTATTACATAGCAAGCGGCATTCTAAATAATTTCTCTATAATCTCATTCAATGATTTGTTCAACAATATTATCAAATATCTGTTCAAATAGAAAAAAAAAAGATGTCTAGATTTCTCACACCTGCAAATTTTCTGGTGGTAAACTTGTTGAAAACTCCAACTCCACTGACAATCCTTTCTCCTTCGTGTTACTTTTATCTGTCCTTTTGAAGGCAGAGATATCTTCTTATGCTTTCCTCAGTTTCTAGGACAGTTCTTAACATGTAATGAATCACCAATTTTTCTTAACATTTGTGATGAGAATAACATTAAAAATTATTCCATGGAGTATAGAAGAAAAAAATAATGGAATTAAAAAGTTGAAATAGACCTCAACTTGTCTATTCTAACACCTTCCAAAAGTAGAAATTTCCTCTAGAAATTTCTTTAGAGGTGGTCATCCAGAAATCTCCTGAAGACCTCTAGTGGAAGGGAATCCCATTCTTCATGAGACAGCCTATTGCATTTTCATACATCTCTAATCGGTAAGATTTTTCCCTTTTGATCTGAAATCTTCCTCATCTGCCTGGAGAGATCTAGGCAGTGCAATTGGTAGAGATCTGGATCTATAATTAGGAGGTCCTCAGTTCAAATCTGGCCTCAGATATTTAATAGCAGTGTGATCCTGAGCAATTCACTTAACCTCTATCTATCCTCCTTCCTTCAATTGTAAAATAGAAATGCTATAGAACCTATCTCACAAGGTTGTTTTGAAGATCAAAGGAGATGATATTTTTAAAGTGCTTAGCATAGGGCATGGCATATAGCAGACACTTAATAAATGCTTATAATTTTCATTCATTAATACTAGTTCTGCCTTCTGGGTCAAGCAAAACAAATCAGAAGATGATGGTGATTATGGTATTTGTTGTGATAAATCTAGCTTGCCAAAGTGCTGTCTGGTTTACAAAAAGCTTCCTCTAAATTATCTTATATGATGATGATTACAATGTTGATGTAAGTTCACATGTATTGACTCTGGTTTAAGGACTGAACCAACTATTGATCAAAATATGTTGTAATCCATGTTCTGATGTTTTGGGGTTACAGAGAGCTTTAGAGCAAATCTTTTACATTAACTTAAAAGTTCATTCAATATAATCTAATGCTTCCCTGAGTTCCATTCCTGATCTCATTTTGAAACCCTGGGTGCATTATAAGCAGTTTGCCTTACATTCTGGTACTTAGAAATGATGTTGATCATTTAAAATAATTTATAATAGTCTTAAGGAAGACAAAAGACTCTTTGATGAGACAAGTGGGATATAGAAAGGAGCTCTGTACTGGGAGACAGGGAAACTGGGTTTAAGCCTTGTATCCAACCTTTACTGGTAGTGTATCTTTAGGCAAGTCACTCCTTTTCATTGGGTCTAAATTATCTCATATAATATAGAAATAAAAATTCCTCTTCTGTTTAAATAATATAAGTTGCATGTGAATCAGATGGATGTTAAAATGCCCTGTAAATTGTCAGTGCTACATGTAAAGTTATTACTATTATTTATTAGATTCAAAATGTAATTTTAGATGATGTCACTCTCTACCTGAGTATCTGTTTTGCTAATATCTGAAGGCAAACAGAATATATAGAAATGAAATGAACAAAGAGAAGAACGCTATCATGGAAAGTATAATAATTCTATTATTTGTGATATAGAGAAATAATCTCTGTCATACATTTATAAGTGATTATAATATACTGTATGAAGTTTCAAAAATTGTACCAATTATGAAGTAATCTTTTGAAGTTGGATGACTAATATAATAAGTTCCATTTAGTTAAACTCGAAAACTGGAAAAGAAAAAAAAAGAATGTTGTTTTTTTTTTTAGACAAGGCTCTGTGAAGGTTAAGAGGGAAGTGATGAATTATATTTCTTGACTACCATTAAAGAAAAACATTGTTGGGAAAAGAAGTAGGAGAGATATTTTTAGCTAAAGAAGGAGAAGGTTTGGTTCCAATAATTAGAGCAAAGGATGCATGGCTATCTATGAGGTGGTTTAAAATGTATTTTAAGTCATGGGCTGGACTATATGACCTCTAAAGGCCTTTTGAGTTCTGAAATTATGAGTTTTCAATTGCATAGAGGTGATAAGAGAAATAGAGAAAGAACTATAATATAGGAAATTATTTATAAAGTGCTAATCAAAAGGTGCAAGCACAGGTCTGGCAGTTCAGAGAAAGGAAATATGGTTTCTGGCTATGGAAATCAAAGAAGACTGAAGGAATTAGGGGTATATGACCAGTGATATAGGTGGTTTGGACAAGCAGAAATGGGAGGGAAGGGAATTCTAGAGAGAAATAAAATAGCATAAGTAAAAGAAAAGAGGCTGGGAGTTAAAGGAGAATTTATATTTTCACTTTCTTCCCATTTGGCAAAAATTTTAAGACTTTGATTGAAGGAAAAGGGAGGCTAAAAGGAAATTTGTCATAAGAAGTGACATGACTAGAAGCAAAGGGGTACAGTGAGTATGATTATTAAAGTCAATAAGAATCACCAGGTCATTATGGCAAAGATAGAACTTTCCTTCCCAAGGCAACCATTGGATTCATTCAACTTGATCCATGAGTGATGATCTATCTACAATGAAAGGAGGCTAAGGATAATTGCCAATGACAAGATTAATAAGGTATGGGTGCTTTTATATTTAGTCATGGTCACTGGATCCCAAAGTCCTGTGCCTATGAAGGGAATCCTGGGTCCAGAATTCCACCAGAGTTTCTAATTTTAATCTTTTGACTGGGCTATATGGTATGAATCAAACATTAAGTAGATTTTTTCCTTATCTGCCTCTCTTTGTGCACTCAAAGGGAGAGTGGCTATAGAAAAATAAACAAAACTCAAAATGAGCATTTTATTGAATTCCTGGGATTGATGTGGGTTATTTGTTGCCTGACCACTATTGGGTTTGGAAGGGGTTGCATGAGTGAGCAAATAAAAAAAAAATCAATAAACCATTATTAAAAAAAAAAAGTCTATGACAAGCATGTGGAATAAAAAGGAAAAAAAAATTAAAACCAGTCCCTGTCCTCAGGGAACTTATAATCTAATGAGGGAGATAAAATGCATATAATCAAGTGCATATAATATGCACATAGACAGAAAGAGAGAAAATCACTAGTAGTTTGGGCGGAAGGGGAACTTGAAAAGATAATGTTTGAGTTTACTCTCTAAGGAATCCAGGAATCTTGAACAGGTGTATGTGAAGGAAGGAGACCATTCCAGGCATGAGGCTCAGTCAGTTCAAGGAACTGGGAAGAGATGGGACATCTTGTGTGTGGAATAATAAGCAGGCTTGTGTGACCATCAAGTGAATATAGAGGAGCAATATGTCAAGGAATATCTCAGTCTAAGGCATGCCTATGACATATCCTGGCTAAGCAACCATGGG
Source organism: Gymnobelideus leadbeateri (assembly GCA_011680675.1). Classification (NCBI taxonomy): domain Eukaryota; kingdom Metazoa; phylum Chordata; class Mammalia; order Diprotodontia; family Petauridae; genus Gymnobelideus; species Gymnobelideus leadbeateri. The sequence goes on from WOXC01006535.1 coordinate 68,476, forward strand.
TAATTCCCCTAATCTTTCTGTGTTCTTATCAACTCTTTAAGACTACAAGGTTCACAGAGGATGCCAACTTATATTGGTAGAGAAAATGTCCGCATTCAGGAGTTAAATCAGAAATCCAAGCACTGTGCCCCATGCTACATATAATTTGATATGAAATAGCAGATAGCCAAATATATTCTATAAGTTAGGACAAATAGGTCCACCCACCAAAATTTCTAAGTCACAGTTTCCTTCTTTTTCCTATTTCTACAGGATTAGATCTAGACCAAGGGTAGGGAACTTGTGTCCTTGAGGCCACATGTGGTCTAGGTCTTCAAGTGCAACCCTTTTACTGAATCCAAACTTCACAGAACAAATCCCCTTAATAAAAGGATTTGTGGGGCGGCTAGGTGGCGCAGTGAATAGAGCACCGGCCCTGGAATCAGAAGGACCTGAGTTCGGAGCCGGGCTCAGACACTTAATCCGCACAAACAAAAACCTAGCCGTGTAACCTTGGGCAAGTTACTTAACCCCAATTGCCCTAAAGGGGCGGATAGGTGGCGCAGTGAGTAAGAGCGCCGGCCTCGGAGTTTGGATGACCCGAGATCAGATCCGGCCTCAGAAAATGAGCACCCACGCATAAATCAAATGACTAGCCGTGTAACCTTGAGCAAGTTACTTAACCCCAATTGCTTTAAAAAAAAAAATAAAATAAAAGGATTTGTTGTGTAAGGACCTAGAAGTTCACATGTGTGACCTCAAGGTTCAGATTCCTCATCCTTGATCTAGACATATTCAAACTTTTGAAGTAAAGAAAATTTGCCATCGGCAACTTTTTATGATTATATAGATATTATCTTCCTTTTCATTTCTATTTAGGGGTTCAATGCCTTTATATTTTATTTGCCTATAATTTCTTTGTATGAACCTCTACCCAAGTATGTTATTACATGTATGGTCTCATGCTATTGATTTTTTTTTCCTGGCTCTATGCCAGAAAAGCTCACCAGTCTTATGTCCCCATTTGCTTTGAATCTTGATTTTTGATTAGCTAACTGATAAAATACTTTCTTTGGTGATAAGTTATTAATGACAGATCAAAGCTTCATTTGGCATTACCATATCAATAAATAATTTGCTACTTTGTTACATACATCCTGAAGATTTCATTATTTGGAGATTTCTATTTATGTGCATTGTTGCAAACCAATGGACAAGATAATTTCTGGAAGTGAATCATGTATAATTCCTCAAATCATCCCACATACATGGCAGGCATTAGGGCTGCTTTGTGTCTGAGAAAAGACCATGTCATATTGCAGGGCATCTGGAGAAATCAGGGACGTAGGTAGGAAAGAACAGATCAACCTTCCTGAGGACCTGAGAAATGCAGAAACATCTTATATATCCTACATATACTCTGGTGAAAGAAATAGTAACAGGGAGAGGTTTGGGGAAAGAATTGAGCTTGTCTTCAGCAATACTTAGCCTTTTGTGCACAAGGAAATATGGAGGAGGAAGAATAAAACTATGAAGGAGTGTTGAAAAGGTCCTGGGTAAAGAAGTCTTTTTTAATTTTATCTTTGTAATTAATAGTATTTTATTTTTCCCAATTACATGGAAAGATAGTTTTCAACATTCATTTCTGTAAGATTTTGAGTTCCAAATTTTTCTCCCTCCCTCCCACCACTCCCCTGCTTCCCAAGACAGCGAGCAATCTTATATAGTCTGTATATACAATCATGTTGAACATATTTTCACATTAGTCATGTTGTGAAAAAAGAATCAAAATAAAAGGTAAAAAGCACAAGAAAGAAAAAGCAAAAAAAGTGGAAATAATATGCTTCACTCTGCATTTATACCCCATAGTTCTTTATCTGGATGTGGATATCATTTTCCATCATGAGTCTTTGGGAATTGTCTTAGATAATTGTATCACTGAGAAGAGCTAAATCTTTCAAAGTTTCAAAGTTTCCCAAAATCTTTCAAAGTCATCACACATTGTTGTTGTTACTGTTTACAGTGTTTTCCTCATTCTGCTCCCTTCAGTCAACAATAGTTCATTTTAGTTTTTTCTAGGTTTTTCTGAAATCTTCCTGCTCATTATTTCTTATAGAACAGTAGCATTCTGTAATATTCATATACCACAACTGGTTCATTCTTTCCTCAAGTGATCATTATCCCCACAATTTCCAATTCTTTACCATCACAGGAAAGCTGCTATAAATATTTTTGTACATGTGGGCCTTTTTCTCTTTTTATGATCTCTTTGAGATACAGATTTAGTAGCAGTATTGCTGGGTCAAAGTACAGTTTCAAAAAAAAATTTTTTTTTTAAAGCAATTGGGGTTAAGTAACTTGCTCAAGGTTACACGGCTAGTCATTATTTATGCGTGGGTGCTCATTTTCTGAGGCCGGATCTGATCTCGGGTCATCCAGACTCCGAGGCCGGCGCTCTTACTCACTGCGCCACCTAGCCGCCCCTTTAGGGCAATTGGGGTTAAGTAACTTGCCCAAGGTTACACGGCTAGGTTTTTGTTTGTATGGATTAAGTGTCGGAGGCCGGCTCCGAACTCAGGTCCTTCTGATTCCAGGGCCGGCGCTCTATTCACTGCACCACCTAGCCGCCCCTTCAAGAAATTTTTAAGAAGGTAAGCAACATCTTTCCCCAAACATCTCGGCAATACCTACATAATTCATTCTTTGAAGCCTTTGAGCATTTTCCTCTTCCTTAGGAAGAATCAGGAGACTATAATGTTTAGCAAGAGGATATTTTCAAAATCCATGGTAAATGTGAGACACAAAGGAAGAGTAGTACTTGAAGTAAGATAGGAGAGTTGGGTGAAATGAATACATCTGCCCAAAATTTCACGATCCTATTTAAGAGTTCTAGGATGTATCCTTAGGGGTGGTGTTTGACTGTTTCAGGAATGGAATAACCAGCTTGAAAATGAAGATTAAGGGAGAATAGAAGTAGGGTTGATCACTGGACCTTAGGAAGAGAAAGAAATTATATTAGTTGCTTGAGAGTCACTAAAAGTATAGAAGTGGGGGCCTGAGCCAAGATGGCAAAGTAGAAACAGCACTTCCAAGGTGCTCTTCTCCACACCACTTCCAAACCATGTAAAAGGGGACTCTGGACAACTTCTGGAGCTCCAGCACCCACAGAACAACTCAGAGAAGCTAACCTCCTGCTGAGGACAGCCCAGCAGCCCTGCAGGGAGTAGCCAGCACAGCTCTCTGAGAGCCGGCAGTGCAGCACACTGGGAACCAACAGCTCAGTGCTCCAGGAGCTGAGCACAGGCCTCTGTGAGTTGTGGTTTTAGCTCCAGGGTGGCCAGGCCAGCAGCCTGCTGGAGGGACTCCAGAATACCAGTAGCTGTGGCGATTCCAGAATTATCAATACATATATGCCAAGGACAAAGTGAGAGGTTAGTGCCCTATGGACTTTGGGACCAGTATTTGGGGAACATATCAGCTTCTTCCCCTGGTGGCATGAAGTGGCTGAGGAGACCCAGCACCGAGGCCATTTTGCAGCCTCAGTGGCAGCTTCAGCTCCTGGTCTGCGAACTCTAGGGAGATCCAGCGATCAGTCTTGGGGGGTAATCACTCTTACTTTAACCTCCTTGGATCTGGATTGCAGTCTGGTGGGGGGGGGTCTGGGGTGGGTATCCAGCTTGCCAGAGTGTGTGGTAGCTCCACAGAGGCCACCCAACTAAAACCTACGGAAGTTGTGAAGACCCCAACGTTTGGGACAGAAGCTCCCCTGTCTGGTGGCAGAGTCCTACTGTGGCAACAAGCCCCAAAATCAAGTAATTAAGTAGTAACATGCCTAGGCAAAGGAAACAAACAGAAAAATGCAACACTAGACTCCTATTTTGGGGGCAAAGAGGATCAAAGCATAGAACAGGAGGAGGACTGTGAGGTGAGAAATCCTGCACCAAAAGCCCCAAAGGAAAATATGAGCTGGTTACAGGCCATAGAGGACCTTAAGAAGGACTTTTAAAACCAAATAAGAGAAGTGGAGGAAAAATTGGGAAGAGAAATGAGAAGGATGCAGGAAAAGTATGAAATGAGAGTCAGCAGTCTGACTGGAAAATAACACCTTAAAAATAGATTAACTCAAATGGCAAAGGAGGCTCAAAAGGGCAATGAGAAGAATGCCTTAAAAAGGTGAATTTGCCAAATGGAAAAATAATCTCAAAAGCTCACTGAGGAGATTCATTCCTTCAGAGTTAGACTGGAGCAAATGGAAGCTAGTGACTTTATGAGAAATCAAGATGCTGTTAAGCAGATCCAAACAAATGAAAGAGTAGAAGGCAATGTGAAATATCTCATGGGAAAAACCACTGACGTGGAAAATAGATCCAGGAGAGATAATTTAAAAATTATTGGACTACCTGAAAGCCATGATCAAAGAAAGAAGCTAGAAATCATCTTTCAAGAAATTCTCAAGGAAAATTGCCCTGATGTTTTAGACCCAGAGGGGGAAATAGAGGTTGAAAGAATCCAGAGATCACCTCCTGAAATAGATCCCAAGAAGAAAACTCCCAGGAATATAGCCAGGTTCCAGAATTCCCAGATCAAGGAGAAAATACTATAAGCAGACGGGAGGAAACGATTTCAATATTGTGGAAACTCAAGCAGAATAGCACAGGACCTGGTAGTTTCTACACTGAGTAATCGAAAGGCATGGAATATGATATTCCAGAGGTCAAAAGAGATTAGATTAAAACCAAGAATCACCTACCCAGCAAAGCTGAGTATTTTGTTTCAGGGGAAAATATGGTCATTCAGTGGAATAGAGGACTTTCAAGCATTCTTGAGGAAAAAAACAGAGTTGAATAGAAAATTTGACATTCAGTCACAAGAAGCAAGAGATGCTTGAGAAGGTAATCAGGGAAAAGAAAACAAAAAGAACTTATCAAAGTTGACCTATTTACATTCCTACATGGAAAAACAACAACTGTGACTGATGAAACCTTTCTCAGTATGAAAATAATTAAAGAAGTGTGTATGGGCATATGAATACATATGTGAATGTGTGTATATATGTTTACAGGTATACATGGATAGAGAGCACAGGTTGAATTTGGTGGGAAGGGATGATACTCAAGGGGTGAAGTTAAGAGGTGAGAGAATAAACTGGCTAGAGGAGATGGGGAGAGACGGGGTAGGGTAAACTATCTCATATAGAAGAGGCAAGGGGAAGTTGTTGCAGGGGAGGGGAAGAACAGGAAGGCAAAACCATATTCTCATTGAATTTGGTTCAGGGAGAGAATGACATAAATACTAATTGGGATATCTCAACCTACAGCAGAATAGGGGTAAGGGGGATAACAGGAGGGATGATGGAGGGGAGAGCATTCTTGGGGGAGGGGAGGTTGGAAGTAGCCACTTTCAAAGAGGGTCATGATCAAAGTAGGGAATGGACCAGGTGGGGGGAGGTATGGGTGGGAGGGAAACAAAAACAGTCTTTAATATATATCTACTATGGTAATAGTTTGCATAGCTATACATGTACAACACATACTGAATTGCTTATCTTCCCAGAGGGAGTAGGTGACAAGGCAGGAAGGGAATGGATCTGAAATTCGAAGTTTTAAAATTAAATGTTTCAAATATATATAAATACTATTATTAGTACTATTTTGCATGTAATTGGGAGATAAGATATGTAGGCATTGGGACACAGAGTTTCACCTTGCCCTAATGGTAAAGTTGAAGGTGGTATGGGAGAAGATATGGGAAAGAGCAGATTGGATGAGGGGATATCTTGTGGGACTGATATTCTGGGTTGCTGAGTAGGGGAAAAATGGGGGAAAATTGTAACTCAAAATGTGGTGGAAATGAATGATATAAACCAGAAGTTAATAAAACATTTGAAAAAAAAAGTATAGAAGTGGTGACCAAAGTATAACATCAAGAACCCTAGCATAGCCAGGATGGCTGCTAGCACAGGTTCTTTGATCTGGTTTTCTAAAGGAAAGCAACTCCAAACAGGGTTAACAATATTACTTTAATCAAACATATGTGGTGGCAAAGAATTGGAAATTGTCGGGACAATGATTATTTGATGAAAGGCTGAACAAGTTGTGATATATTTCTGTATTTTTTGTCTCCTTGTAACTTCTCTTTGTATATCTCTGAAGCTCAAGGTGCTGAGAAAATACAAAGAGAAGTTACAATCAGAGAACAAATACAGACAGAGAAACAGACCAACAGACAGAGCTTCTAGCTGTCTGATCATACCTAGTTAGTTACCAGAGAGAGAAGCACCAACATCTAGGTTTTCAAAGCTGGGGAGGCTCAATGGTTGCTCAGAGTTTCATCTGGCCAAATCTCATAACCCTTCCCATGAGTGAGCCCCAAAGCAAAACCTCACATCAGGGTATATGTAGTCTTCTCCAGGGTCAGAGAAAATCACAACCCTCTTAATCCACTGCTCAATCACAAAGTAACAAGGTGTGGACATTCCTGGAAAAAAAAAGCCTCCCACCACAGGCTCCATGTGACTACATTCAATCTGTTAGGAGGCAGAGTATATTTTTAAATCAGGGAAGAGCCTTAAATTTACTTAAGCCTATCGAAGGGCAAGGAAGATCTTCAAATTCCCATTACCGTTACAGAAGGGTACATGGAGAAACTGGGGGGAAATTGGGAGATTGCTTTAGTGGTTTTATGAGGAAGAATGATATGGTATATAAAAGGGTCAAATTGGAGATCAATCCAGCACATAGAATAGCAAGGGCAGAACTCTGTCATCAAAACCTGTGTGAAACTATATGGGTTGGGGAATGGGGAGGAAGAGGAACAGTGATGTGGGTCCTATTCTCCCTCCCCTTGTATAGCAATAATACTGGAAAGAAGTGTGCTATGATGAAAGAAGCAACATTTTCCCCTAAAAAAAACCTGTCTGAATTATGTATTTTTGAACCCCTTTTAGTTTTTTTGGGGTAAGAAATTACCAAATGAGTTACAAGGTAGCTTCTTGAAGATGGGACTGTGGTGGTGCTTTGGCAATAGTAGACAGCTTTCTGGACTTCAGGGTTAGTTTGGAGTATAGTGTTCTGCACATAAGTACACAACAAAATCTAATTGATGATGGTATTTTGATGGTGGTGATGGTGGTAATAGAGGCAGTGTTATTTGTGGTAGCTGCTTATGACCACACCCCTATGATAAGTCAATGTGAATGACATATTCTTCCTTGGAATGAACCATTAAACTATGAGATAAATAATTCTGATGTCAGAGGAGAAGCTGGATAACTAACAACAATGTCAAATAACTGGCCTCCCTGCCACCCTGGGGGAGTAGATAAATTGATGGCTATTTTATACTATGTGGTCATATAAAGAAATATTTTAAAAGAGAGCAGGCGCTGGTAAGTTTTTGTTGTTGTTGATGTTGGTGGTAATATGATGTTTTGCCTCATGCCACTTGGGAGGGTCTGGTGTCATGTTAAATAAACAACAAAGGAACTAGAACCACAACCTGAGAGGGAGCTTATTTAACCCCACATCACTAGTTGGAAATATGGAGATTCTCATAAAGCATTCAGTGAGTCGATCTAAGGTGACATTGCCAATGAATGTACAACTGAGTTGCTTTCTGCCACTGCTCAAAGAAAGACAAGGTGAAAAACCCTATTTCTACTTCATCAGTTTATTAAGTGTCTGCTACTGATGAAAGTTGCTCTCAGTGGATAAAACTGTTGTTCTAATTGGAGAATTGTTGCAGCTGCTTTGTGTATTTAGGTATTGCCAAGGAATGAGATTCACAAGGACAGAGCATATTTTTCCCTTTTTGTATAACAACAATAGACTAGTTTCCAAACCACACTGTGTTTCAACTTGGTATTCAACACCTGTAATCAACATGAAGGGTATACATGGAATGACAGTGATGTGCTTTCACCCAAAATAGTAGACAGTTTTTGAACCAGCCATAGTTTGGACAATTTACTGGGACTCAATGGGAGATAATCAAACTTTTCCTATTGTTAGACGTTTGAAAGTGTTCATATTGGCATTAGATAGGACTTGAAACAGATTGATTGATGTATATCTCTTTTTCCTTATATTATTCTTTCCATTTCATATTTTCTTCCTTCCTCCTTTTACTTCTCCCCCCTCTCAGTACTCCTTCCTCTCCCTCTCCCCTATTCCTTTGCTTATTCTCTTCCTCCCCCTCTTCCTCTTCCATCTTCATTTCCTTTACCTTCTTTGTCTTTTCTTCTCTTTTATTTTCTCTTCCCTTTCTCTTCTTTTTTCTTCTTTCTCTTCCTTTATTTGATCCTTTTTCTTTTGTACCACTAGCTTTTTCTCTCCTCCTCCCCCTTCTCCTCCTCCTTATTTCTCCTCTTTTTTTCTCCTCCTCTTTCTCTTTATGTTTAAATTGTGAATTGCCTGGACATATATCAGAACTCCTCTTTTATTATATGATTTATTTGAGCACTTCAGTCATTTCTGGAACCCTGCCACTGTTGGATAGTGTATGTGCATACATACATACATTCTTGTGTTTGTCTTTCATTCTTGAAGAGTATCATGATATCAGAGAAATGATGACATGACAGCTGGTTGACTTGGATTTGAATGAGGGAGGGCTGTGCAAAGTCACCATCCTGACTTTCTCCTCCAGAACCACCTGGGTCCAGTAGCCAAATATTAATCAGGAGAACTGGAATGGCCAAGGATGCTTTGGGAGACCCTGGCCCTTGTAGGCTAAGGTATTTTCAGATTTTCACTTTGAGTGAGGTAACACCCATTCAGTGAAGAGGCCTCTTTAAGAAGTGAGTCAAGGGATGGCCCCTTTAATTAAAAAAAAAATCAAACTGTGAGGGGAAGACCCACCGGCTTCCTGGCCAGAAGAGAAACAGATACTATTCATTATTTATAGTCACTATGCTATACAAACACATACATACATCATATATACATATACACAGACATATGTGCATATATAATATGTATATATACATTCGAACATACACATATATGTACATATTCTCTAAGTGCAGTTATTCTAGGTACAAATTCCTGTCTTTGCCAAATTATTTGTTGGATATTTATTATTTTGCTCCATGACCCTAGCATCTTGAACGCTATCATTCTGTGCTTTAACCAACACTCAAAAAAGAATATGCACAATCAAAATAATATTCTTTTCAGTTTTTTGCTTACATTTAGAACTTCTTTTAAATTAAAAAATAAATTATTTCAATGTTGAAATTCATTCTTTAAAATAAAAACTATCAAAGTGCATGCCTTATGATTTGCTACATCTCAATTATTAGGATGACTTTAAAACAGGACCATTTGTGTTTCTATTACAGATTTGGTAGATCCAGACTTACAGTATTAGAGAACAATAGAGAGAATTGGATCCCCAAAGAACAATGTCTTTCAGTGACATTCTCTGTGTGAAGTAACACTAAAGATTCTTCAGGCACTGATAAGCAAAGCATCCCTGTAGAATAAGTGCTTTCAGAGTAACAATGGATAATTCTACCTCTGTCAAAGAAATCCATATTAGTACTCCCATTTTAATTTAATTTAATTAAAATTATATCCAGCAAGTTGCCCAGCACAAGATGGTAAACAAGTCCAAACAAAAACTAACAGAACTGGGCTTCTTTGTTCCTCTTTCCCAAACTAATGCCCAGTCAACTTTACTCTCTAGCTTCTTTGGAAAACAGAGGGAGAGGACAAATGGAGGAAGAAATTGTATCTAACCCATAAAATGTCCTTTGACAAAAACTCATGGTTTTCAATAAAAAATCTTATGCATATGTATGTTTGGTAACTGTATGATTTAAAACCAACTGACTTTAAGGTCAATGCTCAAAAATTCTTTATGATTTTTCAGCACTAGTTATCAGATAGCTATTAAAATAGATATAAAGCAACTAACTAAAAAAGATGCGTCAGTGGTATGTACAAATTTAACAATAATATAATACAAAAATCTTTTCCAAGGAGTAATTATAAAGTACAGCATTAATAATCCACATGACAAGCAAAATAGTTGTTCCAAAAATGTTACTTTGTGGGCAGCTAGGTGGAGCAGTGAGTAGAGCACCAGCCCTGGAGTCAGGAGGACCTGAATTCAAATCCAGCCTCAGACACTTAACAAAACATACTAGCCATGTGACCTTGGACAAGTCACTTAACCCCAATTGTCCTACCTTCCCCCCTCCAAAAAAAATGTTACTTTGGATATTTCATAGCCTACAGATTCATGCTTGACATACAGATAAGGACTTTTAAAACCCTATTTGTATGTTTAAAGGTAAAAATCTGTCTTACATTTGCAAAGGTCTAGCTGTAATTGGGAGTGTGTAAAAATAGAAAAAGGGAAGGCACTTCTCTATCTTGTTACTGGTAAGGCAGTATCCTACATTATTGGAAGAGAACAGGACTGATACAGAAATGCCAGTGTATATAAGGTAATTAATTCCATGGGACTGTTTCCTTTCCTTCCTTTTAACCAATCAATCAATTAACATTTCATAAACACTTAATATGTGTTACATTTAAGAGACAGTTTAATACAAAGGACTGAATGCTGGCCTCCAAGTCAAGAAGACCTGACTTTAAGTCCTGATTCTGACACATAGTCTCTGAAACCTGCTGTTTGTTCTCCTTGCCTATCCCCATTCTTGTCCATTATCCCTTTAAGTATCAATTAATCTTCCTAAAGTGCATATCTGACTATGTCATACCTCCCTGTTCCATAAACTCTGGGGATTCTTTGTCATTTCTAAGATAAAATATACAACCTCTGTTTGCCATTCAGAGTTCTTCATCACCCAGATCGTTCCTGCCTTTCCAATCTTTTTACTTCTTCCAAATATTCTGTGATCTCATCACATTGAACTTTTATCTCTACCTCACACAACACACTCCACTTCTAGACTAAGAATTTTCATTGGCTGTTTCCTATACCTGGAATACTATCCTTCCTCATCTATGCCTTCTATCTTCTTTTAGGTGACCATTAAAATTCAATATTCTATAAGAAGGCTTTCTATATCCTTCTCAATATAAGTGCCTTCCCTCTATTGATTATATCCAGTTTATCTTGTGTATAGCATGTTTCACCCATTATGATGTGAACTCATTGTGAGCAGGAACTATCTTTTGCCTTTCTTTGTACAGTATTCCCAGTACCTTGCTAAATGATGGCACATAGTAGGTGCTTAATAAATGCTTAGTGACTTGCCTTAAGCTCTCAGTGCTTTAGGTATATTTCTAAAACTAAATTGACGTCAGGGTGCTGGTATAGTGTAGCAGCAAGCATCCTGGCATACCCAGGGTGGCTGCCAACACAGCTTCTTAGATCTGCTTTTCTAAAGGAAAGCAACTCAAAATGGGTTAACAGTCTTGCTTTAATCAAATATCTGTCATTACCTAGTTCAGGGGGAAAAGGTCAGCACCCCAAACTTCAGAGAATACAAACAAGTTACAAGCTGTCAACAAATATAGAGAAACATCAGCAGACAGGCTTCCAACTGTCTTGACCATTACGTCTATACCTAGTCAGTTACCAGAGAGGGAAGCAGCAACATCTTGGTTTTCAAAGCCGGGAGGCTTAATAGCTACCCAGGATCTTGTCTGGTCAAATCACATGACTCTTCTCAAATTGAGCCCCAAAACAAAATCTCACATCAGGGTATATATAGCCTTCTCCTGGCTCAGAGAATTTCACAACCCTTTTGACCCACTGCCCAATCACAAATTATCCAGGTGTGGTCATTCCTGAAAAGCAAGCCTCCTGCCACAGGCTCCAGGTGACCACATTAAGCCTATTAGGGGGCAGAGTATATTTTCATATCAAGGAAGGTTCTCAGAGTCACTTAAGCCTATCAAAGGGCCTAGGGAGCAGGGGAAAACTTAAATTCCCATTCTCATAACATATATTTGTATAGGGAGTTGCAGGATGAACACTGGTATAGGGAGTTTCCTCATTATGAAATTCCCTGTGCCTATAAAAATCCCAGATCCAATCTCTATTATATATGTTGGGCATTTGTTTTTAGATTCTGAATGAAGCATGCCAGAAAAGAGATTTGAAGATTCTCTGGATAATACAGTTTCAATAACTATGCTTTGGCATTTTGGCAAGTCATCAATCTTCAAGGCTATCATTAAAGTCATAATCTTTTGTTTATATGAACTAACACTAAGTGAAGTGAGCAGAACCAGGAGAACATTATACACAGTAACAGTTACAGTCTGCAATGACTGATTTTGATAGATTTAACCCTCCTCAGCAATGCAAGGACCTAAAACATTTCCAAAGGACTCATGATGGAAAATACCATCTACATCCAGGGAAGGAACTATGGAGTCTGAATGCAGAGTGAAGCGGACTATTTTCTTTTTTGTTGTGGTTTTGCTTTGTTTTGTTTCTCATAATTTCTTGTTTTATTTTATTTCTTCTATGGGCATGACTATGTGAAGAAATGTTTAATAGGAAAGTATATGTAAAAGCCAGTATCAGATTGAAAGTCATCTTGAGGAGGGATGGGGGAGGTATCGGGGAGGAAGGGGTAAAAATTTAAAACTTATGGAAGTAAATGTTGAAAACTAAAAATAAATAAATTATTTTTTAAAAATAATAATCTTTCAGAAAAGCTATATGATGGGAAACCAAAGATAATCTAGAACTATATCTAATTTTTACAGTTTTAGTAAGTGATACCTCAATTGTTTTATGATTGATTAAACTATTTAAATAGCCCCAAAGTTACTTAATTAGACATCAGAGCAAGACTTTAATGGAAGATGCCATATTTGCATTCAGAAATGTGTTCACTGTGGCTAAACCTTTTAAGTCATAAAGTGGGAAGACTATTTGCCATGAGAATTATCAAGATTTCTTCTCAAATAACAAGTAGGAGATCTCTGATATTTCTTCCAGTTTTGAGATTGAATTTTTCAATAATTCTATGATAGCTAAAGGAATAGTATTTAAAACAAAAATAAAAACAATCCATAATAATGTCATAAATAGCCTCTAACTACAGATCTCATATTTAGTCATCTTATGTATAATACAATGTCCTTAAACAAGGATATAAAAATATTGCTCAGTTTCTTTTAATTAATGCTTATTGTTTGTCTCCATTACATCACAGCCTCTTCAAAATGCATATATCATTTTGAATTGACTATGATTTGCAGAAATTAAAAGAAGGAAACAATAACACTATTGGACCAAGATTATTTTAAGGTAGACTATTAGTGGGAAGCTAGCACTTATGTTATACACGTATTCTCAAATATATGATGAAATCCAGTAGATAGGAAACATGGATTTCATTTCTCTTATCCAAGGCAGGTAGATGGTGCAGTGTGTACTGTACTACATTTGGAAACAAGAAGACCTAAATTTTGCCTTGGACACTTACTAGCAGTGTGGCTGAGTAAATCACTTAATGTGTCTAAAACCTCAGGTTTTTCATCTGGAAAAGGGGGATAATGTCACTTAACTCACAGGGTTGTTGTAAATGATCAAATATGTAAAGTGTTTTGCAAATATTAAATCATTATAATAATGATAACTATTGTTACTAATATTATTGATATCATTCATTCCATAGTACCTAAAGCAAAGGTAGATAGAATCGACAAATACTTAATAATGGGTTTTGTAATATTCTTGACTTTCCTTTATTCAAAAGCAGTAGATATACCATAAAATTTTTTAATCTATTTTTAAATAGATCATAACTTTCTGAATAAATCTTATTTACATAAAATTGCCTTATACATGTATTGGAAGGCAAAAGTGGAAGGAAATTTCTCTAATTTCCATTGAAATTAATATGAGAAAGGAGACTCTGAAAAACTAATTTTATCATTCACATCCTATACTGATGTCCTTCTTCAGTGGCTTCTTGTAGTGAAAAGATAATAGGATCAAAATATCATATGACAAAATAGAAAATGGACTTTTGAGACCATCTTGTACAAGTCGTTGATATTATACATGAAGAAACTGACACTGATGGGTTCTCAAAGATCATGCCATGGGGGGGGGGGGGAAGCTCTGAAGGGTCCCACCAAGATGGACTTTAAGCATGGGCATAACTGTTAGCTTCTATGTCTTTATGGTACTGTCTTAAAACCAGATTAAGACAATTTCCCCAATCCAAAATTGACAATTGGTTGGTTGATTTTTTGGTTCCATCAAATGTTAAAGACAGCTCTCAATTCAGAGGAGTTGTGATCTGTGTTGATGGATTAGGTACCAACATGAACAAAATCATAAAACTTTAAAATGTCAACGTTGGTGTTGGAACAGAGGATAAATCTAGAAAGTGAAAACAATACCCAACTTTCATGTCATTTAGTGGAAAGAGCTCAATCTTGGAATGGAAAGACACTGGTTCAAATTCTGGCTTTTCAGTTTCCATTCTAAGCCACATGGCCATGGATATACCACTACATCTCTCAGAGGCTAAGCTTCATCAAGATTATAATGAAAGGGTTAGACTGATTTACTTGTGAATTCTCTCCCAGCTCTAAATATATGATGTCATCTATAAAATGGGACGATAAAATGTATACTATCCACCTACAATTAAGAAGGTCCTTTGTCTGGGCGGAGCCAAGATGGTGGAGTAGAAACAGCTCTTCCAAGCCTCTCTGCCCCCAGATTCCCCCCAAACTATGTAAAAAAGGACTGTGAACAACTTCTGGAGCTCCAGCACCCACAGAACGACACAGAGAAGCTAACCTCCCGCTGAGGACAGCCCAGCAGCCCTGCAGGAAGGACCAGCGCAGCGGTCTGGGAGCCAGCAGCGCGCAGAGCGCAGGAGCCGAGCCGAGCCGAGCCCAGGTCCGCGTGAGCCGAGGTTTTAGCCCCAGGGCAGCAGGGCCAGCAACTGGCTGGAGGAACCCCAGAACACCAGGAGCTGTGGTGACGCCAGAATTATCAACATAGACATGCCTAGGACAAAGTAAGAGGTTAGTGTCCTATGGACTTTGGGACCTGTATTTGGGGAATGCGTCAGCTCCCTTCCCTGGGGGCTAGAAGCCGCTGAGGAGACACGCCATTTTGTAGTTTTCATAGGCATTTCCGGCTCCCAGCCTACAAATCGTGGGGAGATCCAGCGATCAGTCTTGGGGGTAATCGCTCTTGCTTTAACCTCCCTGGATCTGGATTGTGATCTAGGGTGGAAGTTGTGGGTGGGTTTACAGCTTGCCAGAAACGGAAGTTGCCCCCTACACGTTCGGGACGAAAATTCCTCTAGCTGGCCTTAAAGCCATAGTGTGGCAACAAGCCCAAAAGTCAAGCAATTAAGGGGCAACATGCCAAGGCAAAGGAAACAGAAAAATGCAACCCTAGACTCCTATTTTGGGGGCATAGAGCAGGAAAAGGACTGTGAGGTCAGAAGTCCTGCTCCAAAAGCTCCAGGGGAAAACATGAGCAGGTTGAAGGCCGTAGAGGACCTTAAGAAGGACTTTAAAAATCAAATAAGAGAAGTGGAGGAAAAATTGGAAAGAGAAATGAGAAGGATGCAGGAAAAGTATGAAATGAGGGTCAACAGCCTGACTGAGGAAAACAACACCTTAAAAAATAGACTAACTCAAATGGCAAAGGAGGCCCAAAAAGGCAATGAGAAGAATGCCTTAAAAAGTCAAATTTGCCAGATGGAAAAAGAATCTCAAAAGTTCACTGAGGAGATTCATTCCTTCAGAGTTAGACTGGAGCAAATGGAAGCTAGTGACTTTATGAGAAATCAAGATGCTCTTAAGCAGATCCAAACAAACTAAAGATTAGAAGGCAATGTGAAATATCTCATGGGAAAAACCACTGACCTGGAGAATAGATCCAGGAGAGACAATTTAAAAATTATTGGACTACCTGAAAGCCATGATCAAGGAAAGAACCTAGAAATCACCCTTCAAGAAATTCTCGATGTTTTGGATCCAGAGGGCAAAATAGAGGTTGAAAGAATCCACCAATCACCTCCTGAAAAAGATCCCAAAAAGAAAACTCCCAGGAATATTATAGCCAGGTTCCAGAATCCCCAGATCAAGGAGAAAATACTACAAGCAGCCAGGAAGAAACAATTTCAATATTGTGGAAACACAATCAGAATAGCCCAGGACCCGGCAGCTTCTACACTGAGGGATTGAAGGGCATGGAATATGATATTCCAGAGGGCAAAAGACCTGGGAATGAACCCAAGGGTCACCTACCCAGCAAAACTGAGTATTTTGTTTCAGGGGGAAAATATGGTCATTCAGTGGAATAGAGGACTTTCAAGCATTCTTGAGGAAAAAACCAGAATTGAATAGAAAATTTGACACCCAGACACAAGAAGGAAGAGATGCCTGAGAAGGTAATCAGGGAAAAGCAATCAAAAGGAACTTATCAAAGTTGAACTATTTACATTCCTTTATGGAAAGACAATAACTGTGACTGATGATATCTTTCTCACTATGAAAATAATGGAAGAAGGGGGTGTGGCCATATGAATACATATGTGAATGTGTGTGTATATGGTTACAGTTATATGGATAGAAGGCATAGGTTGAATTTGTTGGGAAGCGAGAATACTCAAGGGATGAAATTATGAGGTGAGAGAGGAAAGTGGCAAGAGGAGATGGGGAGAGACAGGGTAGGGTAAACTATCCCATGTAGAAGAAGCAAGGGGAAGTGGTTGCAAAGGAGGGGGAGAATAAGGAAGGCTAAAAAGGCAAAATCACATTCACATTGAATTTGGTTCAGGGAGAAAATGACATTCATACTAAATGGGATATCTCAACCTGCAGCAGGATAGGGGGAAGGGGGAGGAGAGGAGGGATGATGGATGGGAGGGCATCCTTGGGGGGAGGGGAGGTTGGAAGTACCCACTATAGAAGAGGGACAGGATTATGTAGGGAATGGACCAGGTGGGGGTGGGATGAGTGGGAGGGAATTATAAGCAGCCTTGTACAATATATCTACTATGATAATGTTTTGCATAGCTAGACATGTACAACGTATACTGAATTACTTATCTCTCAAGAAGGAATGGGTGACAAGGGAGGAAGGAAATGGATCTGAAATTCGAGGTCGTAACATTAAATGTTTCAAATATATATAAATACTACTATTAATACTCTTTTGCTTGTAATAGGGAGATAAGATGTGCAGGCATTGGGACACAAAGATTTACCTTCTTCTAATGGAAGGGTCGATGGGGGTATGGGAGAAGGTATGGGAGAGAGCAGATTGGAGGAAGTGATTTCTTGTGGGACTACTATTCTGGGAGGTTGGGTAGGGGAATAATGGGGGGAAAATGATTGTAACTCAAAATCTGGCGGAAATGAATGATGTAAAACAGAAGTTAATAAAGCATTTGTTTAAAAAAAAAAGAAAAAAAAAGAAGGTCCTTTGTAAAGGGTAAAAATCCTGTAAGTAAATGGGACCTTCTATCAGATTAACCATGGAAAAGTGCTTGGGTCAGAGTCCTTTAAAAATTACCCCATTTTGGGGTGGCTAGTGAACAGAAGACTGATCCTGGAGCCAGGAGGAGGTGGGTTCAAATCTGACCCCAGGCACTTACCACTTAATGTATATCTATGCAAAACATTACCATAGTAGATGTATGGTAAAAGACTGCTTATATTTCCCTCCCACCTGTCTCACCTCCCACCTGGTCCATTCCCTACTTTGATCCTGTCCCTCTTTGATAGTGGGTACGAGGGTATGTTTTCTAAATTTATTGTGCAATATCGAAAAACAAAACTTTCTCTTGCTTTCATTTTGAACCCAGAATTACAATTAGCTTTTCATAGTCGAGGAAGTGATAGAGTATTGAAGATTAGCATAAGAATTAGAACCAAAAGTTCTCTTATTTCAAGGTTTTGTGCAAAATCACACCTTAAGATCTACCCTACTTTTTTTATTGGTGTGGGTTGTGTGGATTAGGGACTTTTCCTACATTTTTTTTGCTCCTTCTTAATTGAGGTTGAAACTGTAATTTCTTTCTCCGCCTCCAGACTACTTTAAAAAAAAAAAGAACAACCCTAAACTGCTTATTGTTTTTCTTTCACAGTCTTTCACTCAATATATTTAAAATGCCTCTGAAAATAGTTTCTGTGTTCAATTCATTCTTTTGGTTTTTCAACTTATTTTCATTCTCCATTCATCTCTCCTTTGCTTTTTGTTAGATCTACATTTTAAATTCTTCTGAAACTGGCATTCTTTGGTTCACAGAAATATAACTGAAACATTTCTCCTTTGTCTGTATGTTTTATTATTTCTGTAGTCCATAGATTTTTTTTAGTGAATCTCCCTCCTTCTACTAATACAGATAAGAAATATAGTCTTTGATAATTTCCTATTACACTAAGATGTTAAATGACTTGTCCAAGGTCACAAAACTGGCAGTTTTAGAGTCAACATATGAATTTAGATATCCATGACTCTAAGTCATTGGTCTCTATTCACTGTCACTTTGCATCTAGAAAAAATTGATATTAAAAGATGCATAAAATGAACTATAGCCTATTACTAATGATTTTTTAAGGCAAAGAACCATATAAAAGATATCATGAAAGACATTTACACAAAAGAGGAGGTAAGTTTATCATATAATGATAGAAAAGGATACTGTGTCCTTTAGTACCCCCAGAATTTTAATAGACCAAGTAAAACCCTAATAAATTAGTAGGCTGCATATGGGGGATATGTTGGATGTTATGTCTGAGAAGGCATGGATGGGTTTATTATAATAGAAAGACTTTATATCAAAACAATTACTTGTATATGTATGTATGTCACCGTATCAAAGCCAGTGTTAGCATAGTTTTAGTTCTGTTTATTTGATATCTGCATAATTCCTTTTCATATTTTCCTTCATCTTAACACATAGGATATTGGCTATTTTACAGCATTATAATATTCAGTTAAATTAAAATACCATAATATACATAGCCAAAAACACATGTTTTGTTTTTTTAAAAAAAAAAATTGGTCCTGACCTTTCATTGGATTATCTCACATATGGGGAAAACTCCCTCTGTCAATGCCGACTAGAAAGTGTTCTACAATTTATAATCTTGGGGAGTTGCCTGGGATATGGGAAGTTTTAGTGAGTTGTGCTTGATCATACAACCAGTAAGTACGTACAGGATTTGCAACCATGTCTTCCTGACTTCAGGATTAGTTCTCTAAACACAATGGCATGCTATCTCTCAACTGTATTGTTGCAGCTAAAACAAACCAAAACCTTTGTCCAACAATTGCCTATAATATTGCCGTCATAGTTTTGTACTCCAGCAAAGGCAGGCAAGCATGATGTGATGTTGCATATAGATGTAAGGCTGATAAATGAAGATGTGCTTTTATCATACTTGGCTTCAATAGTTCACAATGCATTGCTAACTTGTTAGAATGGAATAGAAATATAATAATCTGAGAACCAAATTAAAAGAAACACCAACCCTGAAAACTGTGAAATAGAAAATGATTCCCACTGGGGGGTCTCCACATTTTAAGAGCCCTAAAATTAAAATTGCAGCAAGTAGTTTACATGAATAGCTAGAAAATTGGATTTATGCTGCTTTAGGGATTGCATTAGATGCTGAGAATATCCTTCCTATTGTCCCAAATTGGAAAAGTTTGAACGTTATGTTTAGCATTTCTATAGCACTTAAAATATTTTCAGAGTACTCTGCCAGCATTTTTTAGTTGTGCCTCACGGCCATTTGTGATTTGTCAGCAGGATTTATTATTATCAACAGTAGTAGGACAGTGGGGGTATACAAAGGAAAAATTACATGACCTCCTGACCCAGTAGTATGCAAATCATATTACATTATTGAAATGTACTAGTAACCTGGTAGGAGTTTTAAAAGTAGGTAATTTTAATTTCCACTATATTATTATCAACTGTCAAAATAATAACCAGAACTTACTGGGTACCAACTCCTCACACATCATGGAATAAGATGGTGCTACTGCTCAGAATTCCATGTCATTATCAGTGTCTAGTATTTATCTCCTGGATTAATAAGTTATCAAGAGTACTCAATTCCTCATCCCATCCCCTTCATATTTAAGTGTATGCTTTCTGATTAAAGAGGCATTCAAAACTTGTGAGGGCACTCCTGCTAAAATTATTACTGTTGTTCAGTTTTTTCTTATTCTTTGTAACTCCAATTGGGGTTCTCTTGACAGAGATACTGGAGTGGTTTGCCATTTATTTCTCGAAATCATTTTACAGATGAGGAAACTGAGGTGAACAGGGTTCAATTACTTGTCCAGCATCACAGAGTTAATAAATGTCTGAGGCTAGATTTGATCTCAGGAAGATGAATCTTTCTGACTTCAGGTCTGCCACTCTAATTACTGCTCCACTCAGCTGCCTAACTGGGAATCATTTGCTATACAGATTTAAAGGCTTCTCAGGTTTCTGTGTATATCTCAAGAGAGCAACACACAGAAGTGATACTTACATTATCCCTGACCAGTTCACTTTGGGAGAGGGAGATTGTATTAAGTGGAGGAATTCCTGAGACATGTATAGGCAATGCTTTAGAGGAGGTCTGAATAAACCCTATCTACTGATTTTTGTGAGTTCAATCCTTGGAACAATGCATTAAAGAATCAAGCATTTTTTTTATTCTCCTTGTGCCACAAAAACAGAAAAGAAAGAACATATTGTATCCTCCTAGGCTATGAAAAATTTGAAATTGTTACTAATACAGATAAATTGCCAAGAGTGGCTGCTGGGAATTTATGCACTTGCTAAGGAAAGTTGTTCACCAGGGCAATTTATTGTGAAATGAAAGCAGCTTTGTAACAGGAAATATAATAATGAACATAATATTAACTTAAAGAAGTATTTCTAAATATAGGCATGGGAAACTCATGGGAAACATGCTGCACTATGGAAAGATTAAGGTTCCATGACATTTATTGGTGTTTAAGCATATAATAAAACAAACTTTGGGAAGGAATAGTTATGTACATGTTCCTCAACAAATACCTAATAGCAGTTCATTAGATAAGATAGATGTGGACTATATCACCTCCAAGGTCCTTTCAAGCTGTCTTAATTTATGAGTCTGACAAAGATCATGAACTAACTGGTCTTTCCAGATTAAGCTGAAACAAAACTTGATTAAGAAAAAAAAATTACAAGTCTTTTTAACCGTGGTTAACTAACACATTTTAAAGGATCCATGAACTTGAATGGAAAGAAAGAATACATCTTTATTTTCATTAGCTTTGAACTGAACTTTATTATTTTCTTTATCTATGAATTTCAAAATAAAATTTTATTTTGAGGAGTCAATAGGCTTTGCAAAACTGGCAAAGCAGTCCATGACAAAAAAGAAGTTAAGAACATCCAAACCAAAAATTAACAAGTTTATGGAACCATTAAAACATTTGAATATGGTGTATACTTTAAAACATAAATATGAGAGCCCTCAGAGAAAATTTCAGATTGGGAGAAAAATATAACTGATCACACTTGAAAAAAATATGCTTTTATTCAGTTCCTGACTTCGAACACTTTGTTGTTTAGTCATTTAGTCATTTTTGCTTAGTCATTTAGTCATTTTTCAGTAATGCCTGACTCTTTATGGTCCCATTTAGGGTTTTCTTGGCAAAGAAACTGAAGTGTTTTGTTATTTCTTTCTCCAGCTCGTTTTACAAATGAAGACACTGAGGCACACAGGTTTAAGTAATTTACCCACGGTCACCCAGCTAGTATTTGTCTGAGGTTAGATTTTACTTTAGCAAGATGAATCACCCTGACTCCGGGATAGGTATTTTATCAATTGCACCACCCAGCTGCCTTTACTATTTTCTTTCAAAGACAAGTGGGTGATAGTAGATTATGTACACGTGATGAAATAAATAGATATTTATATGGGCCACCTTGAAATGCCAGTGTCACTTCTCACTAGGCTACACTCAAATACTCCAAATTTCTCCATTATACCTCCCATACTCCTCCCCACACACTCTTGTTTCCTTTAGTGTATTATGTTCTCCAATTAGAATGTAAGTGCCTTGAAGGTATAGTTTAATTTTGTTTTGTTTGCATTAATATTCTTAGCACAAAGCATAGTGCCTGTGCAAGTAAATGCTTAATAAATGTTTTTGATTGTTGTTTGGGAAAATTGTATTTATATAAATAGGGCTCAAGCACTCATCCAGAGTGTTCTTTCCTAAGGGACAGGGCAGGAACAATAAATCAAATAGCACACCATTTAAATGAGACAGATTAGCAAAGTAAAAATAGAGGTTATTAAGAGAATGATTTCCAGCTCCTACCTCAGTTTGAAAGGTCAGTGCTCTGAGAGGAGAAAGGGTTCTCTCATTCCTTCAATGCCTTGCATAGATCTGATGCTAGGCCATCAGCTGTAGTTAATTGCTTCTTAACTTGCCTCTCAAATCACCTGTTTGGTATAGTTCCCCATCCCCAACCCTTACCCTAATGACTAGAATCCATTGAAATTCTGCTCTTTGCTGCTATTTTCTGCCTGCACAATTGGCTGGACCCTGCAATTTCCCTTGAAGTAAACCCTAAGAGGCCCTTCAGTAATATTGAAGTAATAAGGATGGAGCTAACAATTTTTGTGCATTTCTGCTTTCACAGCAGAAAAAAAAATCTCCCCTCCCATACAAAAAAACCCCTGCCCCCTTACATTTTTTTTAAATTCTTAAAATAATCCACATGGGTAGAGGAATTCAGATATGCTGATGCACTGGAAATGAACGTCAAGGACTCCATGTACATTCATCAGGTAATTAAAGTAACTTTTCCCCACCTTCATGATCATTAGAGAATAATTTAGGTGGATCCAACTACTGAGAGTTTTAAGTCTAAGGGAGCATTTGGAAGTGGTTGGCTTTACAGAATTTTACACTACTTTGGTGAGCCCTTCTGTCTTCAAGGTGTTAAGTTCCTATTCCGAAGTAGACAGTGAAAAGCTCTGATATCATTTCTGTATTTCCTCACAGCTTTTGGGTGCTCTATGTTTAGATCTACTGATGAGGTACCCAGACACAAATAACATCCCTGAAGGAATCTAAAGAGTAGTGATGTGATATATCCTAAAGATAGGCCTTTAGAGCTGCTTCTATGCATCATCAAAACTCAATTAAGTTCTCTGCCACTGGGGAAGATTTCCCAGAAGTCAAAACATTTTGACAGATCAGGACTCTGAAGAGTTGGAAGAAATAATTTTGCTGGTTCAATTGTTTCAAATATCTAGATGGTCAAATTTAAAGTGACTTGTAGACTATCCCATGAAAGACTTGGTGATGTCCCAGGAAACTACCCATTGGATCATATTTGTAATACCATTCTGGTCTCTTCCTAGTTTCAGGGTACAAATGATTTCATTGTATTAGACACATATCTTCTCACCTGGTCTCTGTCTTCCTATAACAGAGGGAGAGAGAAGTCATTCTATGGGGCACCATGGCCTCCCATGGCCTCTTCTTATCTGTAGGAGAATCAAAGAGATGTCTTTGCACTTTCTCTGTGTGTCTAATGATTGGACTTATTACTTAAAATTATTTTTAGTTTTCAACATATATTTCCACAAGATTTTAAGTTGCGAATTTTCTTTCTGTCTTTTCCCTACCCCCACCCCAAGACAGAGAGTCTACTGAATACCCCTTCCCCCAATCTGCTCTCCCTTATATCTTCCCTCATACCCCCTCTAACTTTCCAGTAGGGGAAGGTGGCTATCTATATCCCAGTGCCTTTATATCTTATTTCCCAGTTGCATGTAAAAACCATTTTTTTAACATTTGTTTTTTTTTTAAACTTTGATTTCCTGCTTCTTTCCCTTCTTTCCTCCTCACCCACCCCCACTGGGAAGATAAGCAATTCAATATAGGTTGTACATGTGTAGTTATGCAAAATGTTTTCATAGTAGTTATATTGTAAAAGACTAACTATATTTCTCTCCATCCTATCACGCCTCCCACTTAATATACTTTATACTTTGAACCTGTCCCTTTTCAAAAGTATGTGCTTCTAAATACCCGCTCTCCCAATTTGCCCTCCCTTCTAGCATCTCCCTGATGCCCCCTACTTTCCTGTAGGGTAAGATACCCAAGTGAGTGTGTATGTTATTCCCTCCTTAAGCCAAATTCAATGAGTAAGATTAACCCATTCTCTTTCACTTCCCTGTTCTTCCCCTCCATTGTAACAGTTTTCTCTTGACTCTTTTATATGAGATACTTTACCCTATTCTATGTTTCCTATTCTCCTCTCATTATATTGCCTTCACCTCTTAATTTTATTTTTTAGATATCATCCCTTCCTGTTCAACTGATCCTGTGTCCTCTGTCTATGTATACACATACACACATATGTTCACACTCACATATGTATTTATACACACTTACATGCTCCTATACATACAATTATATTATGTATACACATACATACATACATACATATATTCCCTTCAACTATCCTCTTACTGAGGAGAGTCTCATGAGTTACAATTAGACTTTTTCCATGTAGGGATGTAAATAGCTTGACTTTAATAAGCTCCTTATGATTTCTTTTTCCTGTTTACCTTTTCATGCTTCTCTTTCTTCTTGTATTTGAAAGTCAAATTTTCTGTTCAGCTCTGGTGTTTTGATCAAGAATACATGAAAGTCCTCAATTTCATTGAATGACCATATTTTCCCCTGAAACATTGTACTCAGTCTTGCTGGGTAGGTGATTCAGCGCCTTTGACCTCCAGAGTATCATATTCCAAGCCCTTCAATCCCTTAGTGTAGAAGCTTCTAGATTTTGTGTTATCCTGATTGTGTTTCCACAGTACTCGAAATTTTTTTCTTCCTGGCAGCCAATAATATTTTCTCCTTGATCTGGGAAATCTGGAATTTGGCTATGATATTCCTAGGGGTTTTCTTTTTGGGATCTTTTTCAAGAGGTAATCAGAGTATTCTTTCAATTTCTATTTTGCCCTCTGCTTCTAAAATATCAGGACGCTTTTCCTTGAGAATTACTTGAAGGATGATTTCTAGGCTCTTTTTTTCATCATGGCTTTCAGGTAGTCCAATAATAATAAAATGATCTCTCCTGGATCTATTTTCCAGGTCAGTGGTTTTTCCAGTGAGATATTTCACATTGCCTTCTATTTTTATTTGTTTGGATCTGTTTTATAGTATCTTGATTTCTCATAAGTTCATTAACTTCCATTTGCTCCAGTCTAATTTTGAAGAAATTATTCTCTTCAGTGAGTTTTTGAAATTCCTTTTCTAACTGAAAAATTCAACTTTTTAACACAGTCTTCTCCTCATTGGCTTTTTTGGGCTCTTTTTGTCATTTGACTTAGTCCTTTTTTTAAGGTGTTATTTTCTTCAGTATATTTTGGGTCTCCTTTAGCAGGCTGTTGACTCTCTTTACATGATTTTCTTGCATCATTCTCATTTCTCTTCCCAATTTTTCCTCCACTCCTCTTACTTTATTTTCAAAATCTTTCTTGAGCTTCTCCATGGCCTGTAATGAGCTCATATTTTTGGAAGCTTTTTATGCAGGAGCTTTTCTTTTGTTGACTTCTTCTGGTTCCGTGTTTTGATCCTTTTTTTCTCCCCAAAAAAGGATTCTGTGGTGTGATTGCACTTCTTCTGCTTGTTCATCTTGTCAGCCAATTACTTGACTTTTGATTTCTTTGCTATGGTAGAATTCTGCTTCCATATTTGAGAGAGCTGTGTCCCAAATTCCTGGGGTTTTCACAAATGTTGTCAGAGCTTTAAGGAGGGCACCCTCTCTACAGACACCCAAACTCTGTCACACTGGCCACATATCCCAGCACCACCACCCAAGACTGCAACCCAGATCCAAGCAGGGCAAAGCAAGAGTGATTATTCACTGAATGGTTGCTTGGTCCCCCTATGATCTGCAGGCCAGAAGCTCCAGAGGCAGCCATGTGGCAGCAACTGCAGTCTCTGCACCTCCTCCACCTCTCATCCCAGGGACAGGGGCTGGACTCTGTTCTTTTGTCACTCAATTCCAACAGAGTACCCGACTGACCTTTTACTTTCTCTTCTGTGCTGATGGGTTAAGAAGTCTGGAAAATATCACAGCTGCTGGTGATCCACTCTCCTGAAGTCTGCTCTTGCCTGTCTGTGCTTCTGGTCGGGACCTCCCCATTTCTAGGAACATGCAACTCAAGAGGCACTGCACGTCTCCCAGCTTGGTGTAATAAACCCTTCCTGTCAGCCTGCCAGGCTGCTTTCAGTGGGAGATTTATTTATTTCTATCACTTTGTGGGTCCTGTAGCTCTAAAATTTGTTTAGAGTTATATTTTACAGCTATTGGACATGGTTGGAGTGGGAACTCAGACAGGTTCCTGTTTTTACTATGACATCTTGGATCTGCTCCCTGGACTGAATGAAGAGAATTAATATTCCTTAGTACTCCTTCCATCAGTCTTCTTGTCTGGTTTGGTCTGCATGGTGGGGAAGGATATCAACTCCATTCTATTAGTTGCTACTATTAGTGCCCTAGTAGGTCTTGTAGATAGTATAGTGAATAGAGTGCTGGGCTTGGAATCAGGAAGTCCGAAGTTCAAATTTGACCTCACATTTCTACTAGCTGTTTGACCCTGATTTAATTGTGATTTACTTAAAAATTTGTCTCAGTTTCCTCATCTGTAAAAATGGGTTGAAGAAGGAAATGGCAAAATATTCCAGTGTCTTTGCCAAGAAAACCCCAAATGGGATCATAAAGGGTCAAAAATGATTGAAAACCATTAACAACAACTTATTCCCTTGCCTGATCTGCTTAGTATATTGAGAGAATTCTACCTGAGGTCAAATCCTTAGTACTGTTGATAACCTACCTGAACTCATTTGTCAATGGTTAATAAAATCCCACTTATTCATACCCTTCCAATCCCAATGATTCTAAATCCCTGGTTCTTTATTGCCCACTGCTTGCTCCTTTATATCAGTCACCCCAAACTAAATTGTCCTATTGTCCCATCTTTCCTCAATGAATTCATTGCCTGGCTCACAGTCTTTTTCTATTTCCTGCATTCATTCTAATAGACTTCAGCATACATAGTGATACTTCTTTTAACATCTTTGCCATTCTGTGACACTATTCTAGAGATCCCAGTTTGACTTTTATCTATATAACAATTCCTTCTTTCTTGTCCTGGATCTTCTTCCAAGTCACATTTGCTAGTAGAGATGGATGTCTCCCAGGGCTCTATCCTGGGCCATCTTCTCATTTCTCTCTATACTGTTTCACATGATGATCTCATTAGCTTCCATGAATTGTTATCAAGTCAATGCTGATGATTTTCAGATGTATTTATTAAATTTTAACTTGAACTGCCTAGTAAGCATCTAGAACTTCATATCCTAGAAATATCAAATTCAATACATCTAAAACTTAAGTTGTTATTCCCCAATCCCATTTTCAGACTTTCCTATGACTGTCAAAATTGTGACCATATTTCCAGTCCCCTAGGCTCACAACCTAGGTGTTATCTTCTATTAAGCACTTACAATATTCCAGATATAAGCCCTGAAGATAGAAAGCAAGGCAAACAATTCCTTGCCCTCAAGAAATTTGCCTTTTAATGGAGGAGATAAACAAATGAATGGGCACACACAAGACTGATGCAGAGTTAATGCATTCTAGACAAGTTGTCCTCAGTATTCCTCACATATGCTATTCCATTTCCCATCTACATATATTTACACTGACCACCACCTTATAATGTATACATCACCCCATAATGTATTTAGTCCTCACCTTAACATCACTGAATCTCAAGATACACTCAATTTCAAGATACAGTTCAAACAGCACCCTTTACACAAAGTGACTTTTCCTCTTACCAACAATTAGGTCCCTCCTTCTCTACCTTCCTTATGTTCATGTAATTTGGATTTATTTAACATTTGTTATATATATTATATAATTATGTATACACATATAAAAATTCTCAATGAATATCTAGATATCTAAAATTGTCAAGAAATTGATTTGCAAGGTATCTAAAATGATGAAAACATAAAAATATCAATACTAAAGTATACATATGAGAGAATATATCTATGGTCTATATGCTTTTTGTCTCGATTATATAACATTATTACCATAATCTAAATATGCAATAAGGTCATCCTTGATTAATTGAGAAAAGACAAAGTCTTTTTCAAATGACAAGCTTTAGTAGAATACATTTTTATCATCACACATTAGAAAAGTATAAAGAGTAAAAAATATCCTTCTATACTTTTGTTTTTGGTTATTGTTTTGAAATATTTGATTTGGTAGAGAAAAAACGTTTTCTTAAACTCACTGTTTCAGGAGGGGAACTTTAAATGATACATCAAAATCATTAACAATTACTTAGAAAATGGAACATCAGAGAAAATGATGACTCTTTGATAATTAAAAACAATTATTTTAATAAAAGAGGAAGATATATGCTTACTAAAGGTATTGATAACTATAACATAGGAGGTCAAGCATGGAGTTAAAGTTGAGCAAAAGATATTTTGTGCATGGTGATTTCTCTTGTTTGTAAATGAATGATATTGCACTTTTTGCGTCAAGCCCTAAATAAATGTAGATCTTCCTGAGATTCTTAATGACTCAGAAGAGTGTAGTCTCACCATGACCACAGGAAAAACCAAGTGGAAGAAGACTATGTATTGTCTTGATTATGAAATACAGTTTAATTGATGGTATAAAGACCTCATCAATGAACACAGTGGTTTTGGATAAAGACTGCAGATGGACAAAATGGGCTCAGAATTAAGTAGGAGAATGGGATGGATTACCTTCAAGAAACTACAAAGCTCTTTTAATTATCTCAAACTTCTCCCATTTTCAAAAAAGTCAACATGCTGGCATTTTAATCATGTAGAAGATGTCACGGGAGAGTACAATTTCTTTTTTTTTTAAACAAATGCTTTATTAACTTCTGTTTTAAATCATTCATTTCTGCCAGATTTTGAGTTACAATTATTTTCCCCCCTGTTTTTCCCCTACCCACTCTCCCAGAATAGCAGTCCCACAAGATATTGCTTCCTCCAGTCTGCTCTCTCCCATATCTTCTCCCACACCCCCTTCGAATTTTCCATTAGAGGAAGGTGAATCTCTGTGTTCCAATGGCTGCACATCTTATCTCCCAACCACAAGCAAAACAGTATTAATAATAGTATTTATATATATTTGAAACATTTAATTTTAAGACCTCAAATTTTCAGATCCATTCCCTTCCTCCCTTGTCACCCATTCCCTCTGGGGAGATAAGTAATTCAGTATATGTTGTACATGTCTATCTATGCAAAACATTAGCATAGTAGATATATTGTACAAGGCTGCTTATAATTCCCTTCCACTCATCCCACCCCCCAACTGGTCCATTCCCTACCTTATCCTGTCCCTCTTCTATAGTGGGTACTTCCAAACTCCCCTCACCCCAAGGATACCCTCCCATCCATCATCCCTCCTCTCATCCCCCTTCCCCCATTCTGCTGCAGGTTGAGATATCCCATTTAGTATGTATGTCATTCTCTCCCTGAACCAAATTCAATGAGAATGAGGTTTTGCCTTTTTGCCTTCCTATTCTTCCCCTCCTTTTGAGCTACTTCCCTTTGCTTCTTCCATATGAGATATTTTACCCTATCCTGTCTCTCCCCATCTCCTCTTGCCACTTTCCTCTCTCACCTCATAATTTCACCCCTTGAGTATCCTCCCTTCCGAACAAATTCAACCTATACCCTCTATCCATATATAACTGAAAATATATATACACACATTCACATATGTTTTCATATGACCACACACCCTTCTTCCATTATTTTCATAGTGAGAAATATTTCATCAGTCACAGTTATTATTTTCCATATAGGAATGTAAATAGATCAACTTTGATAAGTTCCTTTTGATTTCTTTTCCCTGATTACCTTCTCAGGCATCTCTTGCTTCTTGTGTCTGGATCTCAAATTTTCTATTCAATTCTGGTTTTTTCCTCAAGAATGCTTGAATGTCCTCTATTCCACGGAATGACCATATTTTCCCCTAAAACAAAATACTCAGTTTTGCTGGGTAGGTGACCCTTGGGTTCATTCCCAGCTCTTTTGCCCCCTGGAATATCATATTCCATGCCCTTCAGTCCCTCAGTGTAGAAGCTGCCAGGTCCTGTGCTATTCTGATTGTGTTTCCACAATATTGAAATTGTTTCTTCCTGGCTGCTTGTAGTATTTTCTCCTTGATCTGGGGATTCTGGATCCTGGATGTAATATTCCTGGGAGTTTTCTTTTTGGGATCTTTTTCAGGAGGTGATCGGTGGATTCTTTCAACTTCTATTTTGCCCTCTGGATCTAAAGCATCAGGGCAATTTTCCTTGAGAATTTCTTGAAGGGTGATTTCTAGGTTCTTTCTTTGATCATGGCTTTCAGGTAGTCCAATAATTTTTAAATTGTCTCTCCTGGATCTATTTTCCAGGTCAGTGGTTTTTCCCATGAGATATTTCACATTGCCTTCTAATCTTTCATTTGTTTGGATCTGCTTAACAGCATCTTGATTTCTCATAAAGTCCTTAGCTTCCATTTGCTCCAGTCTAACTCTGAAGGAATGAATCTCCTCAGCCTTGGCATGTTGCCACTTAATTACTTGACTTTTGGGCTTGTTGCCACAGTATGTCTTTGCCGACAGATAGGGGAATTTTCGTCCCAAACATGTGGGGGACAACTTCCGTTTCTGGCAAGCTGTAAACCCACCCACAACTTCCACCCTAGATGGGATTACCCCCAAAGACTGATCGCTGGATCTCCCTACAATTCGCAGGCCAGGAGCTGGAGCTGCCTCTGAAAACTACAAAATGGCGTGTCTCCTCAGCGGCTTCTAGCCCCCAGGGGAGGAAGCCGAGGCATTCCCCAAATACTGGTCCCAAAGTCCATAGGGCACTAACCTCTCACTTTGTCCTAGGCATGTCTATATTGATAATTCTGGAGTCGCCACAGCTGCTGGTGTCCTGGGGTCTCTCCAGCCTCTTGCTGGCCCTGCCACCCTGGGGCTAAAATCTCGGCTTACACGAACCTGGGCTCAGCTCGGCTTGGCTCCGCTTGGCTCCCCGTGCTCTGCGCACTGCCGGCTCCCAGACCACTGCTCTGGTCCTTCCTGCAGGGCTGCTGGGCTGTCCTCAGTGGGAGGTTAGCTTCTCTGTGTCATTCTGTTGGTGCTGGGGCTCCAGAAGTTGTTCAGAGTTCCCTTTTACATAGTTTGGAGGTGATCTGGGGGGGCAGTGGCTTGGACGCGCTGTTTCTAAGCCGTCATCTTTGAGAGTACAATTTCTAAAAAAAATATTAAAAGAAGAATTTAAATGATCCATACCAAGGACAGTGAAGTGGTCCATGTTTGATGTGTTTAAGTAAGCTCTATCTTATAAGAAATAAGAACCTAGTCTGAAGACAGAGAGTAAAGGAGTTCATTGAAGGATAACTAGTAAAGAGTTTGAGTTCTTCACTGGTATTCTTACAATGTAAGGAGAAAGCAAAGGAAGTACCTCATAGATGCTAGTGAATGCTAGGTAGGAAATGGAGAAAAGGTAGTCACAGACAGATTGTAATATGCAGTGGGAACATTCAGATCATTGTGGTCACAGATTCTTTTAAATATTTGAGAGACGATGGCCAGGCCTTTAACAAAGTGATCATAACAAAGAAGGAAGGAAGAAAGGAAGGAAGGCAAGAAAGAAGGAAGGAAAGTACATTTATTAACAGCTTACTATGTGTCAGGTCATGTCTTAAGCACTTTACTAATAGTATCTTCTTTAGTATTTAAAGCAACCCTGCAAATTAGGTGTGATATTGTCCCAATTTTATAGTTGAGGAAACTGAAGCAGACAGTAGTTCAGAGACTTATGCAGGTTTGTGTTAAAAAAAGAAAATGAGAAAAGAAAGAAAGTTAAAAATACATTTCAATCTGTATTTAGTTTATAAGTTCTCTCTCTGGAAAGCAAATAACATTTTTCATCATGGGACCTTTGGAATTTTTTGTATCATTTTTGTATTTTTGTATCATCATTTTTAGATCAGTTTTTGCATATTGATCAAAGTAGTATTCCTTCACAGTTAGTCATCATTATGATATTGCTTTAGTTATACACAGTGTTATCCTGGTTCTGTTCACTTTACTTTGCATGAGTTCATATAAGTCTTCCTTGTTTTTTCTCATAGAGTTTTAGAATGATCAATTAAGAATATTATATGAACACAATTACAAAAGTGCTTTACATACAAATAAAGTTTAAGCAATTAAAGAACTAGGAATTGTTAATGGATATATTGATTCAACAAAATAAAAATGACAACACTACCTAAATTAATTTATTTATTCAGTGCCATACCAATCAAAGTACAAAAAATTATTTTATAGAGCTAGAAAAAATAACAGAATTTATCTAGAGAAGAAATGATCAAGTATGCCAAAGCACAAAGGAAAAAATAAAGAAAGGTTGCCTAGTAATTCTATCACACAAACTATACTACAAGGTAGTAATCAACATTAAAGTCACTTGTCTCCCTGTCTCCTCCCTTCTTCCCTCTCTCCTAGCATTCCCAACCCTTTCATAAAGTGTTCTTCAATTTAAATAATAAATGCTGATTCACAACCCTCAAAAAATGAAATAAAAACTTTCCTTCCCTGGAAGACCACACTGAAGTTATTCATTACCTGTGTTGATTGATACAAATCTTGTAAAATAGTGAATAATGAAAAAAATCCCCCAAAGTCTATGTTTTTCAAAAGTAGTTTGAGATTCACATATCTTTTATGTTTGATGCATTTATTTTTATATAATTTTGCTCTGGCTATAGTCCAAAGCAATCAAGATAACCAGAGAAAGAAGTTCCAGTTGACTGTATATTGCTTCTGATAGTAAGCTTTTCAATATTTATGGTGGAAATCCCTACTTTATGTGTGACTATGGCAGCGGTGACTCTATTCTCAAAGGCTATGTCAATGAAGTATAAGCTCTAAGAGGGTTTTTTTTTTTTTTTAAAGCAATTGGGGTTAAGTAACTTGCTCAAGGTTACATAGCTAGTCATTGTTTATGTGTGGGTGCTCATTTTCTGAGGCCAGATCTGATCTCGGGTCATCGCAACTCCGAGGCCGGCGCTCTTACTCACTGTGTCACCTAGCCACCCCTTTAGGGCAATTGGGGTTAGGTAACTTGCCCAAGGTTACACGGCTAGGTTTTTGTTTGTGTGGATTAAGTGTCAGAGGCCGGCTCCAAACTCAGGTCCTTCTGACTCCAGGGCCGGCGCTCTATTCACTGCGCCACCTAGCTGCCCCCTCTAAGAGGTTTTACCATAATGGAAATAATTTGCATATACTTTTCCAATATTAAGTATGTCTCTTTTCTCAGAACCAATATAAGTAAGCAAGAGAAGTCTCATCACTTGTTAGCTGTCTGTTCATTTCATGATGATTTTTTTGATCATGGCATTCCATGAAAAAAAAACAAAACTGTGAAATAAACTTGAGTCTAGTTAAATCTCTTCTGTTTCTGTTGTGGCAAGGGAGCAGGAAAGGAGAGGCACAGAATGCTAAGAATCATAATGTTTTTAGGCTATAGTAAACATGAACAATTATTGCCTTTCTAAATGTTAGAGCTTTATACAATAACCAATGAGTAGTCATGACACTGGAGGAGCTGACTTCTATCAACTATGGCATTCTTAGTATTCAAAGCAAAATAAAAGCAAAAATAAAGCAAAAGAGAAGAAAATTTAAGCAAAAAGAATGTTTTACAAATTTTCCTTTTAGAGGGGAAAAAAGAGTTGGCAGAGATGGTTTTATTGTTTTCCAAAGACAAAATGAAATGTCAGAACATAAATATTTAGTCACGTCTTACAGCTTTCATCAGCATTTGCAAAAAGATAGCCATCATTTAATAATACTTACTAGCATTTACATGACATTTTAAGATTTTCAAAGTATTTGACAAATACTATCTTACTTTAACTTTACTAATATAGGATGTACATGCTAACTTATCTCAATTTTGCAGATAATGAAACTGAGATAGATAAAGGTTCAGTGACTTGCCAAGAGTAACAGTCTGATGAGCAGCTGAGGTAGGATTTGAACTCATGTCTTCCAAACTCTAGAGTTAGCAATGTAGTCACTGAATCACCTACTTGCCTACACCATGAAAAGAATAACAATTTGTTCAGAAATAACTTGCAGAAGATGATACAGTAGAGAAATTCTATGAAGAGCTTGACATGAACATCCAAATTAAATTACTATATACTTTTTAAATCTGTGGCTTAAATGCAAAGGTGAAAATAGGGGACCATGGTGGAAATGTGTTGGAAAATATATTTTAGGAGAAAGGCATGTGAGACAAATTACATTTAGACTAGGCAGAAGACTCATACCAATACATAATGATTACTTTCTTTGGGAAAAACAATTGGAAAGAACTAGAAATGAGAAGCATTGAATAAAATCCCCAAAGATGAAATTTCTTCATGTTCAATACTTTGCATGATCTTATTGACCTTATTTATATGGATATTTATGGCAATGGCATAGATTGCAACCTCTCTAAACCTTTTGCCCATATTCTTCTCTAAGACCTCCACAGAGGAGCTACCCATGGTCCAGGCGGTATTCAGCTAAATCTGGTAATGTCTTAGGTGTAACCATGCTACACGTGGCAGATCTATTTTGTATACCTCATTATTTAACATGATAATAATGTTTTTGACACAGAAAAAACTAATAGCACCTGCCCCCCACAACAAAACACATTTTCTTAAAACAGATGAGCAAAGTTTAATAATGTGATTGTAACTAATAGAACATCTCATACTCCACATTATTTTTAACATTTCTTTTATAAGAAGGATATAGGATTTAACTTTGATTATATAGGAACTGAAATTTCCTTTTTGTTGGAATAATTTTCATTAAATTTTTTTTTTGGTACTTTTTCTGGTTACATTGTCATAGATATCGTGTCTGTGTGTGTGTGTGTGTGTGTGTGTGTGTGTGTGTGTGTGTGTGTTTAGCTTTTCTTTTGTCATTCAACATTACTTTATATGGGCATTTCTACATTTCTCTGAATAGTATAGTCCTCTTTTTTGGAAGAGATTTTCCAAATTAGTTCCCTCCCCTGCCCCAATACCTTCTTCAGCAGTTAGGTTCACATATATATCTACCTTTTGGTTATCAAAAATATTTCTACTGTGAATGTTTTGGCATATGTGAATTTGATTTATTTTTTCTAACTGTAATTAACTGCCTTCAGTATAGAAACCCATGAACAGAATCTACAATTTAAGGGGTACAAAAACATTTTTGGTCATAAGGCAAAATCATATTACAGAATATTTAAACCCACTTCTAGCACTGTATGCTACTTCCCATAGTCCTTCCAATATAGAATTTTAATACCTTTTGCTATATTTATTACTTTAGTAGGTATATGGTGGTGCCTCAGAGTTGTTTCCATTTACTTCTTCAGATTATTAATGGTTTTTAAAACAAACTTTTAGATAATTATTGTGAATTTTTATTTCTTCCTTTGAAAATATACTTTTTGCACAACTGCTTTTCTTTGGCAGAATCATTCTTAACTCTACAGACAAGTTCATTACCTATCAGAGATATTTAATTCTAGGATTTTTCCTAATCTTTCATTGTTTCTTCTTGCTTCATTGACTTAATCTATACAAAATATTTTAAAATTTTATGTAGTAAAGGTTGTCTATTTCTTTTTTTATGATCTCTCTCCCATGTCTGGTTATAATTTCTTGCCCTATTATATCCTTTCCCCCAGAGGGGAGGAGGGAGAACACACAGAGAGAAACAGTTGGAATGACTAATGAATCCCAGAAGAAATATCTTGATATAAGAATGCTATCAATCTCTGTTTATAATAGTTATTGAGGCTATTTAAGTTTGACATATTTAAAGGTACTTAAAGTCAGGTTACATTATATTGATGGACTTTAAAACATTTTCATTGGTGGAGCCAAGATGGCAGAGAAAAAAACAGGAACTTACTTCAGCTTGTCCACCTATTTATTACCTCCAACACCTATAAAAAATACTAAACAAATTTTAGAGCTACAGAACCCACAGAATGACAGAGTAAAACAAATCTTCTGCTGAAGGCAACTTGGAAGGCCGACAGGAAGGGTCTTTCACATCAGACTGGGAGTGGAGTAGAGTCCCGCATGGGCCACTCTGGCATACATAGGTAGCACAGACTAGTGGAGCACAGTCCCTCAGGGGACTGAATCATTGATAGTTGTGGTAGTTTTCAGACTTCTCAACCTATAAATGCCAAAGAGAAAGCAAAAAGTCACTGGGGAAACTCTGTCAGAATTGGGTGAGAGACTAGCAAGGTTCAGTCTCTGCCCCCATGGTGGTAGAGGTGGCTAGTGGTGGCTGTTAGCACCAGCAGGATGGCTGCTTACAGAGCTCCAGACCCACAGATGGTGGGGGCACCAAGTGACTGATCAAAGGGCAATTGAAAGAATCTCTTTGCTGGAACTGAGGCAAAGCCTTAGGTGGTGGTCCTTGGCTGTGGAGGAGCAATGGCATGGCAGAGCTTGTGGAGGCTGTGGAGGGGGCATCCTCAAATTCTGTTAATTTTGTTAATGTGTCCTGCTGTCAGCTGAAGGTCAGTATAACTGTATTTCTGTTACTTGATGTCTGAACTGGATTACAGTTTCTTCAGGTGTAGCTGGTTATATGTTATTCCATTCTTCATTTGATGTTTCTTATGTTATATTGTGAAACATGTAGGTCTAAGTGTATATTCTCTTAATCTGCTTTACATTTAAAAGTTCTTATCTAATGAAATTTCCTTAACTAATAGCTTCTGTTCTTAGGTTTATTGAAGGCCAGTGAATTTTGGGAAGGGTGGTGGTGGAATAAACATTCACACAATTTCAATGAGGCACTACAAAAAGTACTTCACATATTATCTCATTTGATCTTCACTACTCTATGAGATAGATGAAGTAATTACTCCCTTCCCACCAACACTGGCAATTTTCCAGTTGAGGAAACGGATGCAAAGAGAGTCCAAGTGATTTAACTGGGCTCATAATGCTCATAAATGTCTGAGGTGAGATTTTTTTTTCAGGTTTTCCAGACTCAAGGCCCAGAGCTCTAACTATTGTTCTACCTAGCTATCCCTTCTTTAACTATATACATTCTCTCTTTTACTTGTCTTATTTCTATAGCTAGGGTTTCTAATCAAATATAATATACTAGAGAAAAACAATTGACAATCTCCTTCACCTTTCATTTTATTGAGAGTGCTTCTAAAGTGTTTCCATTATAAATAGTGCTAACTCTTTGGTTTAAGGCCACACAACTATTTATTTGTTTATTCATTTAGTGATTCACCTATTCATATATCTATTTGCTACCTGCTAAATTGTTTATCTGTTTATATTCATTTATTTGTTTGCTTCCTTTATTTCTGTTCACAATGATTTTCTTGGTAATAATTTTGTTTTGTTTTTACTAAAATAATTCTCTGTAGCATGTGATTAATCATCTTCATAATTACCTCTCAGATCATGTAATTAAATATAGTATAAATGTCAAAGAATTTCTTTAAATCATAGATTGTAGAATGAAAAGAAATCTTAGTGGTTACCTAATGTAGAGGTGTCAAATTTGTGTTTTTTTTTTTCTGGCAGCATATCAGGGTACAACATTCTTGAGTGCTTTGGAACAAGATTAAAAAGTAACTGGCAAATATTTAACAAAATAAATACAAATAAAATAGAACAGATAATTTTAATGTGATTTTCTACATCAATATATGGCCTATAGAGATTTTTATGTATGGTATAGATTCCCTAATTTCAATATGAGTTTGACCCCAATTGATCTAATCTACCCTTCTTATTTCACAGACAATGAAACTGATGCTCAGAGACAAGTTAATGCTGCTACCTAAAATCACATAGTAATTTTGGCCAGGGGTATTAATAATAGTAGAATTAGAATTCATTGTGATGTGGGGCGGCTAGGTGGTGCAGTGAGTAGAGCGCCGGCCCTGGAGTCAGAGGAACCTGGGTTCAGATCCGGCCTCAGACAACTAAAACACACAAACAAAAACCTAGCCGTGTGACCTTGGGCAAGTTACTTAACCCCAATTGCCCTCCAAAAAGCAAAAAAAAAAAAAAAAAAGAATTCAGTGTGATGGAATCAGAATATAAATTCACATGTTCTGATGACCTACATAGTATTTCTATCACTTTAAAATATTGTATTAAAAAACATTTTTATTACAGTCTTTTTATATCAACATTGCTTCTCAGTGATATCTCACCACCTCCTAAAACAATAGAATCTTCTTTTGTAAGAATGAGGTACATTTAATTTAAAACAAAGGGTCCCCTCAACTCTGTCTAATATATAATGGAGGATCCTCCATTATATTTTAGACAAGGTATGGGGAATCTGCGGCCTTAAGGACACAAATGGCCTCCCTGGTCCTTAAGTGTGGCCTATGGCATAAATTCAAATTTTCCAGAGCAAATCCTTTTCTTTTTATTAATACATTTTGGCTTGTTTTTTATATTTTTATTTTTTAAATTAATGTATTTAAAATATCAAAGCATAAAATAAGTTTCAGTGAAATAATCTTCCCAGATTTACTGGCACATTTAGAAAATTAGTAAGCCATAAGGGCTAAACTTATAGCTACTATGCTCATTATTTAGTTCTAACTTTTCCCACCTGACAAATGCCACTGCCACACAACACTGGTTGGCGAGAGTTTATGGGGGTCGAGTACTCCAGTCTGTTAGCAAATTTTGACAGTGGTGCACTGTGTTTGTGTTTGTATTGGAGTTTGTGAATAGTTTCATGGTTTCATAACAAGCTAAAGTTGAACAAGCAGGTATTCAGTGTGGATTTATCATATTATTCTAAAGTTCATTGGCTATCACAGGGACTAGTGTTAGCCAAAATTTTATCTCTGCAAGAACGGATAATGAAATTTTATAAAGAAGAGAATCAGCAATGTGAATTGCTGAAAGAATCTTTCTATAGCAATGCTGCATTTCTGTATGATACCATGTCAGACCAAAATGACTTGAATATTTCTTTGCAGGGCAAAACTAAGTTTATATATTTTATGTGGCAAAAAAAAAAACACAACAACTCCAAGCATTTTGTAAAAAAAATATCTTTTCAACAAGTCTGAAAAATGTATTCTTGCTTTTCAAACACTTATTGTTGTGAATCTACATTCTCTTACCTAAACTAAATCAAGACATGCTTAAAGTCACAAATGACTGATACCCATTTTATCTAGAAGATCTACTGAAACTGTGGACCTCCATGCTGCAACCAAATATTAAAATGCTTTCCAACAAAAAGTAGACACAATGAAGTCTTTAAAAGCTAACTTTAAACTGAACAAATAGTTTTCATTTTTTTTAAATCATTAGGTACACAGTAGTTAGACATTTTTGTATAAATGTACATTTTGTACAAAATATTTTACATTTTTAAGCATATCTAACTGAAGTTTCTTGAATGTGGCCTTATTTTATTACAGTTAAATATTAATGCAGTCTTCCAACATTCCAGGAAACCATGTTCCAACATTCCACCCCTGATGTTGTCTTTCAAATGGTCTAAGATATCTCATATAGAATGTATATTAGGCATCTTAAACTCAACATTTCTAAAAGAAAATTCATTGTCTTTTCCCCCAACTTGTCCTCTCCAATCTTCCTCATTATTACAAAAGACTGCACTATCCTCTAAGTAACTGAAGCTCACAGCCTAGATATAATCCTTGACTTTTTCCTATTTCTAAGACCTATATCCAATTTACTGCCAAGTTCTATCCATTTAACTTTTGCAACAGCTCTCAAATGTGACCCCCTTTCTCTTCTGATAATGCTGTCTCTATGATGCAGGCAATTAAAATCTCATGCCTATTTTATTGTAATAGGTTACTAGTGGCTCTGCCTGCCTCATATCTTTCCATACATTAGTCCATTCTTTTTGGAGCTGCCAAAGTAATTTTCTGAAAACACATGTCCAACTATATCAACCACAGTACCAAATAAAGTTCTGAGACTAATTGTTGCCTCCAGTATTGTAATAGAAATGCAAATTTAAAGATCTTCCCTGCCCTTAGGTTAAGTGCACCTGGAGCATGTGGTGGGAGGCTTGTTTTTCAGGAACACCCACACCTTGATACTTTGTGATTGGGCAGTGGGTCAAGGAGGTTGTTACAATCTCTGAGCCAGGAGAAGGCTATATAAACCCTGATGGGAGGCTTTGCTTTGGGACTTACTTTGAGAAGTGTTGTGTGATTTGACCAGATGAGACTCTGGGCAGCCTTTGAGAGCCCCCTGGCTTTGAAAACCCAGATGTTGATGCTTCCCTCTCTGGTAACTGTGATTTGGTATTGATAATGGTTGGATAGTTTGGAAGCCTGTCTGCTTGATCTGTCTGTTTCTCTGTTTTGAAACTTCTGTCTGTATACTCTGAAGTTTTGGGTGCTGACCTTTATTCCCTGAACTAGGTAATATATCTTTGATTGATTAAAGTAAACTTGTTAACCCATTTTGAGTTGCTTTCATTTAGAAAAGCAGATCTAATAACCTATGTTGGCAGCCACCCTGTGGATGTTGGGGTGCTTGCTGCTACAGGTATCAAATACAAAATCTTGTGTTTGATGTGCAAAGCTGCTCATCACCAAATATGGTTCTATCTTTCCAGTCTTCTTAAACCTTACTCCCTGTTACATATTGTTTGAATCAGTGACACTATATATATATCCACACAGTTATATTTTATAAAGAACATTTGTGTATCTGTGTGTATCCACAAATATATATATATATGTAGATAGATACACATACACACATAATACACGTTTACTTATGCATGCATGCATATACATAATATACATGTACATCTACCTATACATATCCATATACATACATACTCATTTACATATATACACATACATCTACATCATGTACATGTACATATACATATTCATATAATTATGCCAACACCAGAACCCTTGAATGCCTTGTAACAGGCAATGGAAGCAACAGATTCTAATAGATAAACCTTCCAGTGCTTCAGCACAACTCCAGGATGCACAGCTCCAGGTCAGCAAGTGTCTTCCAGCAGCCAAACCTTCTGGTGTTCCAGAACAGCCATCCTCCAGCAAAAGAAGCCTAGATCAGTGTACCCTGTGCTCCAGCAAGAGAGCTCAACTTTAAAAGGCAAGAAATAGGCAAACATCATGAACAAAAAGCAGAAGTGGACAATGACCATAAATTCTTATTATGGGAACAGGGAAGATCAAAGCACAGAATCAGAAGAGGATAGCATTGTCAATATACCCACATCCAAAAACTCAAAGGGGAATATGAACTGGTCTCAAGTCCAACAATACCTACTTCTAAGAGCTGTAGAAGGATTTTTAAAGTCAAATAAGAGAGGTAGAAG
This sequence comes from Gymnobelideus leadbeateri, assembly GCA_011680675.1. Taxonomy (NCBI): domain Eukaryota; kingdom Metazoa; phylum Chordata; class Mammalia; order Diprotodontia; family Petauridae; genus Gymnobelideus; species Gymnobelideus leadbeateri. Next base: position 109,955 of record WOXC01006535.1, read on the forward strand.
AAAACTGGGGAGAGAGGGAATAGATTGGAAAAGGAAGTACAAAAATTAACCTTAGAAAACAACTCCTTGGGGGGTGGAGCCAAGATGGCAGAGTAGAAACAGCGTGTCCAAGCCACTCTCCCCCCGGATCACCCCCAAATTATATAAAAGGGGACTCTGAACAACTTCTGGAGCCCCAGCACCCAAAGAACGACACAGAGAAGCTAAACTTCCACTGAGGACAGCCCAGCAACCCTGTAGGAAGGACCAGCGCAGCGGTCTGGGAGCCAACAACGTAGCGCACAGTGCGTGGGGAGCTGAGCACAGGTCCGCCTGAGTTGCGGTTTTAGCCCCAGGGTGGCCAGGCCAGCAGCTGGCTGGAGGGACCCCAGAACACCAGCAGCTGTGGTGATTCCAGAATTATCAACATAGACATGCCTAGGACAAAGTGAGAGGTTAGTGCCCTATGGACTTTGGGACCAGTATTTGGGGAACGCCTTGGCTTCCTCCCCTGGGGGCTAGAAGTTGCTGAGGAGACACGCCATTTTGTAGTTTTCGGAGGTAGCTCCAGCTCCTGGCCTGCGAACTGTAGGGAGATCCAGTGATCAATCTTGGGGGGTAATCGCCCTTGCTTTAACCTCCCTTGGTCTGGATTGTGATCTGGGGTGGAGGTCATGGGTGGATTTCCAGCTTGCCAGAAACGGAAGTTGTCCCCCACATGTTCGGGACGAAAATTCCCCTATCTGTCGGCAAAGACATACTGTGGCAACAAGCCCAAAAGTCAAGTAATTAAGTGGCAACATGCCAAGGCAAAGGAAACAGAAAAATGCAACCCTAGACTCCTATTTTGGGAGCATAGAGCAGGAAAAGGGCTGTGATGTCAGAAGTCCTGCTCCAAAAGTCCCAAGGGAAAACACAAGCAGGTTGCAGGCCATAGAGGACCTTAAGAAGGACTTTAAAAACCAAATAAGAGAAGTGGAGGAAAAATTGCAAAGAGAAATGAGAAGGATGCAGGAAAAGTATGAAATGAGGGTCAACAGCCTGACTGAGGAAAACAACACCTTAAAAAATAGACTAGCTCAAATGGCAAAGGAGGCCCAAAAGGGCAATGAGGAGAAGAATGCCTTAAAAAGTCGAATTTGCCAGATGGAAAAAGAATCTCAAAAGTTCACTGAGAAGATTCATTCCTTCAGAGTTAGACTGGAGCAAATGGAAGCTAATGACTTTATGAGAAATCAAGATGCTGTTAAGCAGATCCAAACAAATGAAAGAATGGAAGGCAATGTGAAATATCTCATAGGAAAAAGACTGACCTGGAAAATAGATCCAGGAGAGACAATTTAAAAATTATTGGACTACCTGAAAGCCATGATCAAAGAAAGAACCTAGAAATCACCCTTCAAGAAATTCTCAAGGAAAATTGCCCTGATGCTTTAGATCCAGAGGGCAAAATAGAGGTTGAAAGAATCCACAGAACACCTCCTGAAAAAGATCCCAAAAAGAAAACTCCCAGGAATATTATAGCCAGGTTCCAGAATCCCCAGATCAAGGAGAAAATACTACAAGCAGCCAGGAAGAAACAATTTCAATATTGTGGAAACACAATCAGAATAGCACAGGACCTGGCAGCTTCTACACTGAGGGATTAAAGGGCATGGAATATGATATTCCAGAGGCCAAAAGAGCTGGGACTGAAACCAAGGGTCACCTATCCAGCAAAACTCAGCATTTTGTTTCAGGGGAAAATTATGGTCATTCAGTGGAATAGAGGACTTTCAAGCATTCTTGAGGAAAAAACCAGAGTTGAATAGAAAATTTGACATCCAGATGCAAGAAGCAAGAGATGCCTGAGAAGATAATCAGGGAAAAGAAATCAAAAGGAACTTATCAAAGTTGAACTATTTACATTCATATATGGAAAAACAATAATTGTGACTGATGAAATCTTTCTCAGTATGAAAATAATGGAAGAAGGGTGTATGGTCATATGAATACATATATGAATGGGTGTATATATGTTTACAGTTATATATGGATAGAGGGCATAGGTTGAATTTATTGGGAAGGGAGGATACTCAAGGGGTGAAATTATGAGGTGAGAGAGGAAAGTGGCAAGAGGAGATGGGGAGAGACAGGATAGGGTAAACTATCTCATATGGAAGAAGCAAGGGGAAGTGGCTGCAAGGGAGGGGAAGAATAGGAAGGCAAAAAGGCAAAACCACATTCTCATTGAATTTGGTTCAGGGAGAGAATGACATACATATTAATGGGATGTCTCACCCTGCAGCAGAATGGGGTGAAGGGGGATGAGAAGAGGGATGATGGATGGGAGGGCATCCTTGGGGGGAGAGGAGGTTGTAAGTACCCATTATAGAAGAGGGACAGGATCAAGTAGGGAATTGACCAAGTGGGGGGTGGGATGAGTGGGAGGGAATTATAAGCAGCCTTGTACAATATATCTACTGTGGTAATTTTTTGCATAGCTAGACATGTACAACATATACTGAATTACTTATCTCCCCATAGGGAATGGGTGACAAGGGAGGAAGGGAATGGATCTGAAATTAGAGGTCTTAAAATTAAATATTTCAAATATATATGTAAATACTATTATTAATACTCTTTTGCTTGTAATTGGGAGATAAGATGTGCAGCCATTGGGACACAGAGATTCACCTTCCTCTAATAGAAAAGTTGAAGGGGATGTGGGAGAAAATATGGGAGAGAGCAGATTGGAGGAAGCGATATCTGCTATTCTAGGAGGGTGGGTAGGGGAAAAACGGGGGAAATTAATTGTAACTCAAAATCTGGCGGAAATGAATGATGTAAAACAGAAGTTAATAAAACATTTGTTTAAAAAAAAAGAAAACAACTCCTTGAAAAGTACAATTAGTTAAGTGGAAAAGGAGGAAGAAAAGCTAATTTAAGAAAACAATTAAAATTAGAATTGGGCAAGTAGAAGCTAATGACTCTTTGAGACATTAGGAAAACAAAATCAAAGGAATCAAAAAAATAGGAGAAAACATAAAATACCACATAGGGAATACAACTGACCTGGAAAATCGAACCAGGAGAGATAATCTAAAAATTATTGGTCTGCCAGAAAACCATGTTAAAAAAAAAATTCCTGGACAACATATTTCAAGAAAACATCAAGGAAAACTGACCTGAAGTCCTAGAATCAGAGGGTAAAACAGTCATTCAAAGAATCAAATGATCACCTCCTGAGATCCCAAATTGCACTCACCAAGGAATATGGTAGCCAAATCCCGGAATTATCAGGTTATGGAGAAAAGATACTACAAAGAGGCAGAAAGAAACTATTTAAATACCATGGAACCAAAATCACAATTTTGTAGGAACCTGCAGCTTCTATATTAAAAGATTGAAAGACTTAGAATATGATATTCAGTGAGGCAATTGAGCTTGAATTACAACCCAAGATCAACTGCCCCGTAAAATTGATAATAATCTTTCAGAAGAGGAGATGGTTATTCAGTGAAATACAGGACTTCCAAACCCTCCTTATGAAAAGACCTGCATTCAACAGAAAATTAGATCTTCAAATACTAGATTCAAGAAAAGCATAAAATGGTAAACAGGAAAGAAAAAGACCAATAGCATATTATTCAACAAAAGAACACTGTTTACATCCCTATAAGAGAAAATTATAGTAACTTTTGAGAACTCTATCTTTATTACTACAATTGCATAGACAGAGCATGTATGAGTTGACTTTGATGTAATGATAAAAATCTAATTAAGTGGTGAAAAGGGATTGTATTGAGAAAAGAGAAAAGGAAGAGCCACATAAATGTATAAATTACATCATATGAAGATGGAAGAAATAAACAGCAAAACTATATTAATGGAGCACCTCAACCCTCCCCTCTCAGAACTTGATACATCTAACCACAAAATAAACAAGAAAGAAGTTAAGGAGGTGAATAGAATTTTAGGAACTTTGATATGGTGGAACTTTGGAAAAAATGAATGCGTGTAGAAAGGAAAATACCATTTTCTCAGTGGTTCATGGACTCCAAATGAAAAACTGAGCATATATTAGGGCATAAAAGCCTCACTATCAGGGTGGAGCCAAGATGGCAGAAAGGAAGCAGTAACTTCTCTAAGCTCCTCTGTGTATCCGGTCACTAAACCTTAAAAAGTGAATCTGAACGGATTCTGGAATGACAGAATCCACTGGGAGACAAAGCATGGCAGAATCCAGCCCAGGAAAATGCCCATTGTGTCCAGACAGGGGGAATGTGGAGTACTTGGGGTCTGTACAGCTCAGACTTGAGAGCTGACAAGCAGACTACACCAGAGAGAGAAGCCCCAGCCTGCTGACTTACCAGTCCCAAAGATGAATCACAGGCTTTTCACCTGCATATCACCAGGGGACAGGAGCAATAATTGGAGCCAGGTAAGAGAGGGCTCGGGGCAGCGGGGATGAGGGGAAGGGCAGCAGAGACAGCAGCTTCTCCTGGGTCTATCAGCCTCTAGCCTCGAAGTTTAGAAATTGCCTGCCTGCTTTAACAGGAGCCAGAATGAAAAAGAAAAATGGCAGATTCCACCTTCATGAAGTAGAAAACCCAAAGATAAGTCTCCCACCCAAAAAGAAATCCTAAGATAGTGGAAATAGCCTCAGGCTTGGGAGTCATCAAGAAGGGGTGTAACTGAGGCAGCTAGGAGTCTGAAGAGAAGAGAGGGAGGGGTCCCAACAAGCCCTACCTCACCTGACCAGCAAAAACTGTAGCCCAGGGGTATAAAGGCATAAATGTGAAGTGGCCAGAGGACCACTCCTCCACAGATTATTCCTTGCATATCAGCATACCTCTGAGACTCCTGCCTTAGCCTCAAACTAGATACCCAGTGGCTACAGCATTCAAAGTCAACAACCAGGACCTTAGCTCACTGCCTGAGAAATTAAGAAATAGGAAATTACAATGGGAAGGAAGGAAGCTGAGAAGGAGAAGGGGAAGGCAAGAAAATCAATCCAAGCTTATTATGTAGGTCAAGAACAACCAAATACAGAGTACAACTTGGACTCTTTAACCAAACCTGAGACCACAAAAGGAAATATGAACTGGTCTCAAGGCCAAATAGCATTCTTGGAGGAGCTTAAGAAAGATTTTAAAGACCAAATCAGGGAGGCAATGACCAACTTGGAAAAAAGTTTCACTGAAGAAAACAAATCCTTGAAAAGTAAAATTAGTGAAGTAATTGGAGAAAATATGTCCCTAAAAAGGACCTTCAAAAACTAACCAAAGATTATAATTTGCTAAAAATTAGAAGCAATCAGATTGAACCTCAGAACTCTATGATGCACCAAGAGTCAATCAAACAAAACCTGACAATTGAAAAATTGCAAGAAAGTGTAAAATATCTCACTGGAAAAACAACTGACCTGGAGAACAGATCCAGGAGAGATAACTTAAGAATTATTGGTCTACCAGAAAGCCATGAGGAAAAAAGCAGCCTGGACAACATCCTCCAAGAGATTGTCAAAGAAAACTGTCCTGAAGTCCTGAAATCAGAAGATAAAATAGTTATCAAAAGAATTCACCAGACTCCTCCTGAAACAGATCCCAAATTGAAATCTCCAAGAAATATAGTAGCCAAATTCCAGAATTACAAGATTAAGGAAAAAATACTGCAAGCAGCCAAAAAGAAACAATTCAAATATCACAGTACTACAGTCAGGATCACACAGGACCTAGCAGCTTCTGCATTAAAAGATCAGAGGGATTGGGGTTTGATATTTCGTAGGGCAAGTGAGCTAGGACTACAACTTAGGATTAACTACCTAGCAAAGGTGACTATAATCTTTCAGGCAAGGAGATGGTCGTTTAATGAAATAAGGGACTTCCAGACTTTCCTGATGGAAAAGCCAGAGCTCAATGGAAAATCTGATCCCCAATTACAAGATTCAAGAAAGACATAAAAAGGTAAACAAGGAAAACCCAGACTCACACATACATACATGCACACAGTCACACATTCACACATGCTCATTACTTGGGATGAAACAAGAGCAAAATGTTCACATCCCTATATGAGGAGCTGATAATTGTCAATATTGACATTTATATGATTATCATGACCTTCAAAAGGGTTATACATAGATAGAGGGTGTGGGTATGAATGAACTAACCTGAAGATTAAAAACAAAACAAAACAAAATCTTATTAAGGGGATCAAAGGGTCTGTATCTGGGATAAAAGGAAAGGATGAGATAGGAAAAGGTAAAGTATGCCATTCGAAGAGGCATAAAAACACTATAGTAGAGGGGAAAAAAGAGGGAGAGGAACAACATTTAAACACTATTCTCACTGGTTCTGGTTCAAAAAGGGATCAACTTAATCAGTAAGTTTAAGATTCTAATGTGAATAGACACATAAATTCATTAAATAGAGGAAAAGGAGGTAGGGAGAGGAGCACTGTTTGAAATTTACTCTCATTGGTTTGGTGTCAAATGGGGAGTAACTTACTCTGATAAGTATAAAACAATTATTGTGTCCTATAGGCAGTAAGAGGGTAAGGGGGGATAAAAGGGGGAAAGTAAAGGGGGGACTAGAGGGGAGGGAAATAGTAGTAAGGGAAGAGGGTAGGTAAAGAAGGGCATCACCAGGTGGGAACACTGAGGGAGGGGATGGTCAAAAAGGAAAACTTCAAGGAGGGGAAGGGAGAAGGAAGAAAGAAAAACACAAACAGGGGAGGGATTAGGATGGAGGAGAAGAGACAGATAGTCATCATTACTGTGAATGTGAATGGGATGAACTCTCCTATAAAACAGAGGTGGATAGCAGAATGGATTAAAAACCATAATCCTACAATATGCTCTCTATAAGAAACACATTTGAAACAAAGCGATACCCAAAGGGTAAAGGTAAAAGGTTGGAGTAGAATTTATTTATTAATTCCAGGAATGCAAGGATGGTTTAATATTAGGAAAACCATCAAGATAATTGATCATATCAATAATAAAACAAGCAGAAACCACATGATTATCTCCATAGATGCAGAAAAGGCTTTTGGCAAAGTACAACATCCATTCCTATTAAATACACTAGAAAGTATAGGAATAAATGGAGCCTTCCTTAAAATAGTAGATAGCATCTATTTAAAACCATCAGGAAGTATTATATGCAATGGGGATAAACAAGAAGCATTTCCAATAAGATCAGGAGTGAATGAGTGGGTCAAACAGCAAATCATAGAAACAAAACAAACTTCATCCAAGAGAATGCCAATAATGAGAAAACATACCCAAACTTATGGGATGCTGTAAAAGCTGTCCTTAGGTGAAATTTTATATATTTTAATGCTTGAAAGAATAAAATAGAGAAAGAGGAGATCAATGAATTTTACATGCAACTAAAAAGCTAGTAAAAGATCAAATTAAAAATCCCTAATTAAATACCAAGTTAGAAATGCTGAAAGCCAAAGAAGAGATTAATACAACTGAAATTATGAAAATTATTGAACTAATAAATAAAATCAACAGCTGGTTTTATGAAAAAAATCATTAAACCTTTGATTAATTTCATAATAATCCTGGGCAGTGGGTATCATGATCACCCCCATTTTACAGATGAGCAAACTGAGGGAAACAGTGGTTCAGTACTTGCTCAGGTTCACAGAGCTATTACTGTTTCTAGTCAGATTTGAGTTCATCTACCTGAAAGAAGGTAGATGAAAGTTTTATTCACTGTGCCACCTGCTTGCCTATAGGAAAAAAAATAGCCAAACTAGAAAGGGAAGAAATTACTCTGATAAGCTTGTGAATCTAATGATCTTTGGAAAGCTATTTAGAACTTTGTTCATTCAAGTCCTGAAGCCAAATTAATAATTAATTTTCTTTTTCAATAGAAGTATTAAGGGAATATTTGGATGATCATGTGCCAGAGGGTGCTATAGAGATTTGCACATTGTAATAGAGGCTGAACTAGATGGTCTCTAAGGCTCCTTCTATGTAAAATATTTTATAACTGATTTCTTGGCTTGATCTTCAATGTCTGAATTTTCAAGTTTTGAAGCTGAAAATACATCATGTCGTTCTTGATGTTGTTTCCAATAGCAAATGTTTTACGATATTTTGATTATAAGAGGAAACATACACATAAGGAAGGCAACATAATTCTGTCTTGGCAATACTCAAGAGTCCAAACGACTTTAATTTTCAGTTTTCTGGACATTATACTAACTTCACTGTAGCACAACATGATTTTAATGTATCTGGACTTTATTATAGGTTAATAAAATAGCATCATTTCATGCACTCCTCAGCGCACACATTTCTCAATATAAAGTCCTTTTTATCAGTTGAAAGGTGGGCATCGTCACTTCTTAGATTCAACAAGGGTTTTATAGTACATTTAGGAAAGCAGAAGTGAACAACTATTCAAGCTATGCCTTTGAAATTAATTTAAAAAAAAAAAAACAAACAACTACCAGTGGCTCTACCACTATCTGACTGCACACATAGTAAATTAAAATAGTTGGACTATTCTCTGGGTACTCTAACTTTCACAATTCCTAAAAAGTTTATAGATTGTCTTTTATTAAAAAGCAAGCTTCTTAACCTGACATTCATTTACCTTCAACGTAATCCTAGAGCAAGCTTTTTTGCTATGTTTACAGGAAAACGTTTTCTTCAACTCTGATGACAATCTTTCTGTATGCATGCAAGACAGTCCTAGCTTTTGAGAACGCTCTTGAAAGGTAAGTTTATAATTGCTTAACATCTAGGTAGCAACCACCTCATTTTAAATCTCAATACAACTTAAACAATCACTAAGAGACTGATCAAGATGATAAATTATCTGTTTGCACCTTTTAAAGGACTCTCCATGTTCTGGTCTCTTATCATAAATGCCAACTGGTCTAAAATACAAAATGTCAGCTCAATAAAATACTGCATATGCCCGTACAATTAGAATAAATGATCCCTCTTAAAGAAGCAGTGCAATGTCCCTTATAGCTTAGGACATTTGCATCACTACCCTCTTGTGTTTCTTTCTTATGAGTAACAATAGCTTTCCATGCATCATGCACTGCCACTTTAATTGGAGAGTTCCAATCTGATTTTTGTGTTCAAATGATCCACTAATATGGAAATTATAAATATTTTTAAGAAGAAAATGTTAGCAGGATTGTGCTAAACTCTACTGTTAAAATATTATAAATATAGCATTGCTAGGCTTAATTAGTTTCCATTATCCATCAGAAAGGCTATATACCTGGCAACAACACTGAACAGATGCACAAATACTGTAGAAGCACATCTTGCTAAAAATCTCCAATTGTTTAGCTCTGGCAGCATTCAGCTGACTGTTAGAGAATGCATGCTTCTTTAAAGTTATAGAAAATAGTCTGAATTTTGCATGTTAACTTTGATTTTGGGGGACTGTCTCAGGAGAGGATCAGATTTTTCCTCCTTCAAAAATGTGTTATTTTGAATTGGGTACCAATTGATAGGTACGTATTCAATATTATATGCCAATGATAGGCCAAGCTGTATTTTCATGAACCTGATTTACGTAAGCAAAAGTATCTTTTGGCCAACCCATAAATAGGCAAGCTGTCAAATATGCCATCACCCAGAATCCAATATCCATCCATCTATTATCTATCTATCTATCTATCTATCTATCTATCTATCTATCTATCTATGTGTATGTGCATATATGAATATGTATACATATATATATAATATACATACACATACTAAGCACATGCGGTGATATGCATATTTATAAAAATGTGGTCTCCAGATGGCATCACTCTCAGATTGTGTGTAACTATAGAGCAGGCCTAGGCTGGAAGAAAGAATGTTGGTAGATCCTGCAGAAATGTATTCTTCATACTAAGATCACTGGCAGGAAATGAAAACAGCTGCTCTGCTAGGGAAATTCTACCATCTGTGACCCCTTACATATAGGGCATGTGATTAGTGAATTGCCTTGGCAAGATCTCTGTCATAGAAGCTGTCTGCCACTGTGCTATACATATCAACCACCTAAAGTCGAACATCCAAGGACTGCCACATTCTGTAAGAAGGTAGCCCTAAGGCCTCAAATATTGTTGGCTCCTCAATTACTATTTTAGTCCTGACAAGGTAGATTAGCTTAAATGTCACAAACAAATGTGAGAGGAAGTGAGAACAGACAATGTGATCATTGTAAAGGAAATATCATTCTTAGGATTAGAAGTGAACTCTTTACAAAACTTCCCCTTTCTCTGAGTCCTTTGCTCAACACCTAAAAACATACTCAACATAAATGGGGTCCAGTATTGAAGGCAATGGTCCCCTACCTGAAACAGTCTGAAAGAAGGGCTCATTTTATTCTCACTGAGATATGTTTCTGAAAAAATCTAGAATATATCTTAAAGCTAATGTGTAATCTCCATAAATGTGAGCACATTGACTTATAGGACTTATAGGAGCAAGAATTTGAAATAATTGTTCAGGGAAAGGTGGTAAAGCTGGACTGGCAGATTAGATGAAGAATTCATTCAAGCTCTTTCACCAGTCCCCTCAAAACCACTTTAAAATTATTCCTTAAATTGATTTTTGGAGTGGCAGAGTCAGCGAAAAGGTCAGGTTGAGATTCTTCCAATCCAAGACAACTTATTGGAGATAAGAAGGAGATTTCTATCTGTAACATGGGAGTTGAAGCTGGCCTGGAGCCCATGTGGATTCAACACCAGTATCAAGACTAGGTATTGGAGACAAAAGCAGTAGAAGTTGGGGGAGCTCTCAAGTAAGAAATGGCAAGATCAAGCAATTTGTGGGGAAGCAATAACAGAGGACTCCTATTGCTAGCACCGGAAAAAGGAGTGGACACTTTTTGGCATCTTCTTTGTCCATATCCACTTTTGGATTATAGCTCAAGGGTGGAAAGGAGCACTTTCAGTTATAAGAGAAGAGGTGCCCTGAGGAACGGTATCACTTTTGGTTACAAGGGAACCTGAAGACCAGTATGTCTTGAAATCCCAAGGTATTATGAAGAGCAATATCACTAACAGTCCCAAGGGTGCAGGGGCTCTGAGGATTAGTATCTATCCCAACCCTGAAGGATCAGGGTCACTTGATGGTAAGGACCAATGTGCAAACCCAGGAGAGCAGTGACCACATCTCTTACCAGATACCACCACCTTGGACACTCTGACATCTTCCAAGCCAGCAGAACTAGCTCTGAAAACAGTTATGTGAAGAAACCTGAAAGCATGGGACAGTTCCCCTCTTTCAGCACCCCTTCTCCCTTGCTAGGAACAGAGCTCAACATTAACAAGTTCAGTCAAGAAACATCCTGGAAAATGAAAAACAACAACAAAAAATCAGACCATAAAAATCTGGTATGATGACAGAGAAAATTAAGATACAAATGCAGAAGAACATAATAATATCAAAATACCTTAAAAAAAGTCTCTTCCACCACCACCAAAACCAATAACAAAACAATGTGAATTGGATGCCCAACATTTCCTGGCAGAGCAAAAATGATTTTCAATATTAAAGGAGTGGTGGAGAAAAATTCGGTAAAGAAATGAGAGTAAGGGGCGGCTAGGTGGCGCAGTGAATAGAGCGCCAGCCCTGGAATCAGAAGGACCTGAGTTCGGAGCCGGCCTCCGACACTTAATCCGCACAAACAAAAACCTAGCCGTGTAACCTTGGGCAAGTTATTTACCCCAATTGCCCTAAAGGGGCGGCTAGGTGGCGCAGTGAGTAAGAGCGCCAGCCTGGAGTTTGGATGACCCGAGATCAGATCCGGCCTCAGAAAATGAGCACCCACGCATAAATCAAATGACTAGCCGTGTAACCTTGAGCAAGTTACTTAACCCCAATTGCTTTAAAAAAAAAAAAAAAAGAAATGAGAGTAAGGGAAGAAAAGTATGAAAAGGGAATTTGTAACTTAAAAAAGTACTTAAGAAAATAACACTTTAAAAAACATAATTGGACAAATGCAAAAAGAGGTACAAAAATTTAGCTATGAAAATAGCTCCTTAAAATGAGAATTAGCTAAACGAAATAAGAATTTTAAAAACTCATTGAAGAAAACAAATCCTTAAAAATTAGTATTCAGAAAGCGAAACCTACTGACTCCAAGTACAGGCATCAACAACTATAAAACAAAATCAAAAGAATTCTTTAAAAGAAGAAAAATGAGAATTCTCTCATTAAAAATTTAAATGATATGGAAAAAAGTTTGAGGAGACATAAGTTAAGAATTATTTCATCTACCTGAAACCATATTCAAAGGAAGAGAATAGATATCATGCTTCAAGATATTATCAAGAAAAAATGACTCCTATATCTTAGATCTGGAGGGTAAAATAGAAATTGGAAGAATCAACTGATCACCACCTGAAAGAGATCCTAAAATGAAAACTTGGAAAAATATTACAGCCATATCACAGAGTTCCCAGGTTCAAAAGGAAATATGTTAAGCAGCCAGAAGCAAACCATTTAAATATCATGGAGCCATAGTCAGGATTGTACAAAATTGTACAGTTACAAAGATAAAGGATTTGGAATATGATATTCTGGAAGGGAAAGTAGTTAGAATTACAACCAAGAACACCTGATCAGCAAAACTAAGCATATTCCTTCTGGGGGGGAAATGGATATTTAATGAAATAGCCTTTAAAACATTCCTGATTAAAAAAAAAAAAACAAAAAACAAAAACAAGGTTGAATAAAAAATCACTTTTGTTCTTTTGTAAAATGCATAACATGGAAATATATATTTGGATGACATTACATTAAAATCAAGATCATAAATGTTTGATTTTTCAAGTGTTGTGGAAGGGGTGGTAAGGAGGGTGATAATTTGGAACTCTAAATTTTAAATTCTGAACTTTTTTTACATTTAATTTGGAAATATTTAATGAAATAAATTTAAAAACATATTACAAAAAGTTAACTGTAAAATTGGTAAGAATTTTATTTCAAACCACAACAAATACAGAAAATATGTAAATAATTCACAACAAACAGTAAGTATAGGAGGTGGATCCAAGATGGTGGAGCAAAGTAGGGACTCACTTGAATTCTCCCCCAAACCCTTCCAAATACCTTTAAATACTGACGACTCTAAACAAAGTGTACAGAAGCAGAACCCACAAAAGGCAGAGTGAAACAATTTTCCAGCTCAGAAGGTTAGGAGGAAGGTTAGAAGGAAAGGTCTGTCACAATTGGGTGACAGTTAAGCACAGTCAAAGAAAAGCCATTCCATCATAGATCCAACCCAAGCCTCAACAAACTAGCAGCAGGACTTGGGAGCTGCTGAATTAGCAGTGGCAGTAGCTGCTTCCAGAACTTTGAGCCCACAGTTGGTAAGGTGATCAAATAATTAGTCAGAAGGAGATTACAAGGTTCTCTTTGCTACAGTTGAGGCAGGATTCCATTCCTTTGCCCATACTTGGATCTCAGTGACTGTTCTAAGTGGATGGGTGAGGAGGGGCACCAGCACACCAGAGCTTGTGGCCATTGCTTGCATTTCCAGGGCAGAAAAGTGCTTGTGATTACTCACAGATGAAGGAACAGGCAAAGAGAGGAGTAAATCTCTCCTTAGATCATACCCCCTTGGAAAAACTAAAAACTTACAAGGTTCCAGAAGTATCTCTGAAAAGAGCTTCACAACCCCCTGAAGTTTTGGACAGTATACCCTCAGCCCGGAAAGCAGAACCCTACTTTAACAATGAGTTAAAAGTTAAGTAATAGGCTGTGGAAAGGAGCAAACAATAGAAAAAATAAATTCTAACCATAGAAAGTTATTATGGAAATACACAGAAGACAAAGTCAAAGCTCCTGCATCCAAAGACTGCAAGAAAAATATGAATTGGTTTCAGGCCATGGAAGAGCTCAAAAGAGATTTTGAAAACATCAAATAAAAGAAGCAAAGGAAAAATTGGGAAGAGAAATGAGATTGATGCAAGAAAATAATGAACAAAATAAGTCAAGAGATTGGGAAAGGAGACATAAAAATAGTGAAGAAAATAATACCTTAAAGAAACAAATTAGGCCGAAAGGTAAAAGAGGCACAAAAAGCCCCTGAGGAGAAGAATGCCTTAAAAAGCAGAATTAACCAAATAGAAAAAGAGGCACAAAATTTACTGAAGAAAAAAAAACTCCTTTAAAAGTAAAATTGACCAAATAGAAAAAAAAAGGTACAAATATTCACTGAAGAAAATAATTCCTTAAAAATTAGAATTGGAAAGAAAGGAAGCTAATGACTTTATGAGGAATCAAGAAACAATTAAATACAATCAATAGAATGAAAAAAAATAGAAGACAATGTGAAATATCTCATTGGAAAAAAATACTGAGCTGGAACAAAGATCCAGGAGAGATAATTTAAATGTTATTGGACTATATGAAAGCTGTGATAAAAAAGAGACTCACATCATCATTCAAGAAATTATCAAAGAAAACTGCCCTGATATTCTAAAACCAGAGGGTAAAATAGAAATAGAAAGACTCCACCAATCACCTCCTGAAAGAGATACCAAAATGAAAAATCTCTGGAACATTATAGCCAAATTTCAGAGCTCCCAGGTCAAGAATAAAGTACTACAATCAGCTAGAAAGAAATCATCCAAGTATCATGGATCCAGTCAGGATAACACATGATTTAGTGGCTTCTACATTAAAGGATCAGAGGACTTGGAATATGATATTCTGGAGGGCAAAGGAGTGAGGATTGCAATTAAAAACCACCTACCTGGGAAAACTGAACATAACCCGTCAGGGGGAAAAATGAAATTCAATGAAATAGAGGACTTTCAAGCATTCTTTATGAAAAAATCAGAGCTGAATAGAAAATTTAACTTTAAAATACAAGACACAAGATAAATGTAAAAAGGCAAACAGAAAAGAGAAGGCATAAGAGAACTAATAAGGTTAAACTATTTGCATTATTATATGGGAAAATAATACTTGTAACTGCTAAGAACTTTCTCCTTATTACAGCAGTGTATATATAGACAGAGGGCACAGGTTTGAGTTGAATATGAAGGGATATTTAAAAATAAAGAAAATAAAACTAAGGAATGAGAGAGAGGAATATACTGGGAGAAAGGGAAAGAAAGAGGTAGAATGGGCTAAATTGGGAGACATGAAAGAAGTGTGGAAAAACTTTTACAGTGAAGGGAAAAATGGGTGAGTGAAGGGGAGTAAGGGATTCTTACTCTCATTAGAACTGATTCAAAGAGGGAAAACCTATATACTTAATTTGGCATAGAAATTAATCTTACCCTACAGGAAAGTAGAAGGAGAAAGGGATAAAAAGGCAGGGATCATGGAAGGGAAGGTATATTATCGAGGTAATAGAAGCAAAACACTTTTGAGGAAGGGTGATGAAAGGAGAGAGAATAGAATAAATGGGGAAAATAGTTAGCAATAGTAAGTATGAAAAAAATTTAAGCAAGCTTCTCTGATAAAACCCTCATTTCCAAACATACAGAGAACTGAGTCAAATTTAGAAAAATAAGGGCCATTCCCCAGTTGATAAATGATCAAAAATATAATCAGTTTTCTGATGAAGTAATCAAAGCTATCTATAGCCATATATAAAAAAGTTCTATTCATTGAATAAATGCAAATTCAAACAATTCTGGGATTCTACCTCATATCTATTAGATATGAGGAACAGCAAAATGTTGGATTGTGGAGGGGATGTGGGAAAAATATTAGGCATTAATACACTGTTGGCAGAATTCTGAACTGTGAACCATTCTGCAGAGCAATTTGGAATTATTTCAAAGGGCTATAAAACCATGCATACCCTTTGACCTAGCAATACCTCTATTAGGTCTGTGTCCCAAAAGAGATAAAAAAGGAAAAGGACCTATATGTACAGCAGCTCTTCTGGGGATAAAGAATTAGAAATAGATGGGATACCTGTTCATTGGGGAATGGCTGAAGAAACTGTGGTATGAGAAGTTGGTGGGATACTATTGTGCTGTGAGAAATGATGAAAAGGATGCTCTCAGCAAAACCTAGAAAGACTTGCATGGGCTGATGCAAAGTGAAATGTGCTGTGTACAAATTTACAGCAATATTATAAGAAAATCAACCTTGAATAACTTAGCTATTTTCATCATGACAATGATCCAAGTCAACTCTGAAGAACTTATGATGAAAAATGCTAACCATCCCCAGAGAAAGAACTGGTGGTGTCTGAATTCAGATTGAAGCATATGTTTTTTACTTTCTTATTTTTCTCTAGGTTTTTTGTTTTTGTTTTTTTTGTTTGTTTGTTTTTTTGTTTTGGTCTATGCTGTCTTTCACAACATGACAATTTTGAAAAAAATATATAGTTCTCTTCTTTCATCAATTGCTTAACCTTTTCTGAGCACTTTTTATAATCCCTTAGAAATAGTGCAATACCAATGGACTGAACTCTGTTGAGTAGGAAAATGAGCTTATGATTGCTAAAAAGGAAATTCCCTGACACTGGTGTGTCCCACTAGAAGTATGGATTCTGGGATCATGCTGTCTAGGAATACCTCCATTTCATTTTCTAAATAGAAGACACATTATCAGGAATTCTAATCTCTTTGACAAAGTGTTTCATCTTTCTAAATCATCTTTCAGCCCAAGGTTTTCCACTGACTCCCAAATCCTTGGGCCAGAAGTGTGATTCTAGTACACATAGTCAATAGCTACTCTATATCTCCAACCCAAGAAACCATTAGTGACTCCCAACCTTCAACAGAATATCACAGGGCTTTTACCTTTTCATTACTCTTGTCTATCATTTAAAAGGTAAAGGTCTGTATGTGTGTGTGTGTGTGTGTGTGTGTGTGTGTGTGTGTGTGTGTGTGTGTGGAGGGGTTGAGTCTTAGTACAACATGAAGACACTCTTTTATAGATTATTACAGATAGGTACCTTCTTCCACTATTGTCCATCCTGAAGCATTTTAAGTCTACATTCATTGAGTTACAGGATTGTGAGAACTGAGCACTGAGCACTGAACAGAACGGAGAAGGGAACTCTTGTGGTAGAGAAGGAGAAAACTTGTGGTATCCTGGCACTCAGTTTGTCTCTTCAGTCTGTGCTGATGTTTGTTTGTGATACTTTCTATAGAAGCCCTGGGAGCTTAGTGGAAGCCCTGAAAGAGGATTTTCTGGTTGTCTGTTTGCAGAAGTCCTGGAGGAGGGATTCGGAGGTCCTGGGACTATACTGATGATTTCTGTTGGGTTGTCAGACCTTGTTTGTGGGTCTATGTTGATTTCTGTGTTGATGATTTGTGTTGACCTCTTGG
Source organism: Gymnobelideus leadbeateri (assembly GCA_011680675.1). Lineage (NCBI taxonomy): Eukaryota > Metazoa > Chordata > Mammalia > Diprotodontia > Petauridae > Gymnobelideus > Gymnobelideus leadbeateri. The sequence continues at coordinate 127,208 of WOXC01006535.1, forward strand.
GCCTTGTTTGTGTGTCCTTATTGATTTCACAGGCAGATAGTGAATTGATGATGGTGCTGGCAATGTGTATGGATATCACTGTGGCTCTGTTAAGCTTTGGCTTCCCAGAAACAGGAACTGTGAAGTACTTGAGGTGGACTGGACACTGTGAGCTTCAATATGGAACATGAACTGGACAAAGAACTGGATGAAGAACTGGATAAGGAACTGAGAGCTGCCTGCCCTTGGATCCAGGTGACGGGCATATTTGGGAAGGAGTTGGGACCATGGAAGAGGAGCCATGAAATCTGAGAGCCAGCCTTGAGGCAAGATGAAAAGATCTCTTCTTGGGTACCTGATATTGACTTAGAAGATTATGATTTACTGTTACCTAGGGGTGGATAACTTTGACCTTTGTCCATTAAGGATACAATTTTCCTTAAAGATGATTGAATTAAGGTTTTACTAAATGATTGAGTTACTAAATGATTGTACTTTGCTTAAAACTATGTGACCACTTTTGTGAAAACTATGTGGCCTTTTTAGTCATAATGTCATAACATTGTGAATGCTGTACATTGATTTCTATGAATGTTTTGCCTTAATTTACTGCCGAATAAATAGAGAATTCCCTATACTATGCAATGAGAATCTTGAAGCTATTCATAGCAGCAGTCCTCTGGAAAGCTGCTCATACTTGGCTTTACACCACCACCACTTGCTCAGTCATTCCCCAGTTGATGGGCCTCACCACGATTTCTAATCCTTTGTCACCACAATTCTACTAGTTTTAATTTGTTGGTGGCAGTAAATCACCAGCATTTTTAATTAGTTCTGATCAATTGATTCTGATTGATAAATTTTTTTTTGTTTGGTTGTTTCACTCATGTCTGACTCTTTGTGACACCATTTAGCATTTTCTTCACAAGGTTATTGAAGTGATTTGCCATTTCCTTCTCCAGCTCATTTTACAGATGGGGAAACTGAGGCAAACAGAGTTAAGTGATTTGCCCAGGGTCACACAACTAATAAGTACCTGAGGCCAGATTTGAATTCAGAAAAATGAGTCTTGCTGACTCTAGGCCTGGCACCTTATCTACTGTGCCACATAGCTTCCAGATTAATAAGTTAGCAAGCATTAATTAAACTAAAACCATGAGCCATGATTGATGAAAAGATTCTTTAATGGGTAATATCATTAGACTCTACTAAAACCTGGAAATGTTTTGGTTGTCTCTACAACCAGAGACAAGACACTTCAGTTAATAGTCTTGATCCTTAATATCACTAAATTTCAGTTGGCCTCAACTTGTCCTTATGACACTATCTTCTCATTCATCCTCTGTACAAGTTAGAGTCCATTTCTTCTGCTTCAACTTCATGTGCTTTCCTGGAAACTGACATAGAAAATCTTTTATCATCCTCTTGAAGCTTTTGTTGAATGAACAATGCATGTATTCATGTCAAATACATATCATGATTAATCCCTCTGAGACACCCCTTTCATTATGCCATCCCCCCCATTCTTAAACTTTCAACAGCTTCCTATGGCCCTAGCATCCATAGCCTGTGATTAGTCCATGTGGTGATATTCTCTTAGTTTATATTCTATGATAAAAGAGTAGGGTTAAATGTTAATTTTGATGGCCATTTTCCTTCAGGGCAAGGCTAAATTGATTCTAGTTCTAAGAATTCTCTAATGTTCAGTGCTTCTCTTGACATATTAAAAATAACTGGCAGCCTTATCGCATTATACATCTGAATAAATAAAAGAATATTAATATTTCTGTTATATGGTTTTGCAATGTTTTGTGTGTGCATCACCAATTACAGGAAAAATAAAATATAGATTGTTGATTGACCAGTGGTTAATGAATATCCCCTCTAGAATGTAAATAGATGTTTCCAAAAACCAGAGTAATGTGAAATGTAGCCAGACTATATTTGAAAATTGATGAGGGCTGAGCCTTGGTCTCTAAAGGCTTCAAAGTTCCATGTTAAACTATTTAAGTAATTGCATCTTGTTTTTTATTCCAGCACAATTGCAACCTTGTATGAAAAGGTGCATTTCAGAAATACAGAAGCAGGAAAATAATGATCCTTTTGTGTTATGTTTCTATTGTTGATATGAGACAATACTTATGCAATAATAATTTTTTAAAGTTTTGTCTACTTACAAAAATGGAATTAGATTATTTATTTTCCCTCACTAAACAAAATTAAATAATTATAATGTATGTATATATGTCTAGATTACATATATTTAAATTTGTGGATTACATGTATACATGGATTCATCCATGCATACATGCATCACATATTTAAAATCCTAGAAATAATCTGTAGTAAAGACCATAAGCAAACTAAATGCTGGTAAGATATTTAGCCATTTGGCAACTCTATAGTTTGGTTCATCAAATAGTCATTGATTGTGAGCATTAGCAAGAAGTATATCAACACATAAATATTGTATGCAGAAGACTAGCTGCACTTAGATTAATGATTAATAGGTCTGTTGTTAGTAATCTATTGTATCTCTTTTGCATGGAAAATGCAATTAGAAACACATTTCCGACTATCCAGACAGCCCCTATATCTACATGGCATAAAACTGAGATTTTAGAGTACACACTTTACTGTCTAATAAATGTACCTCTAGCTACCATATTAAAATAGTACTGTTGGGACCTTAAACAGTTCAGAAGACCACAATTTGACTTACCTTTTGGCAAAGTCCATGAAATTATTGTGTATATGTTTTTGTGTTTTTAATGACTCACATTTGAAAAAAAAATTAATCTTTAACAAATGGCTGCTATCAAAAGTCCTACTGGAATAAATTCTTATATGTGCAGGGAGGAGAATCACACAGCAGTAGGGAAACAGATTTTGCTGTCAGACTTTCAAAGTATTATTATAAAACATGAGTAATACAGATTTTTAAACTATGAAAAATACCTTTATTGTGTACTTCTTTGGGTTTATCAGCATATCTGCTGTAAACCAGGGATTATGAATCAACTGAAACTCACTCCAGGCTAAAAACTGTCATAGAAGGTTTCTCTGTCAAAGAAAATGGTGTTCATCATTATGATCACTATTACTTTTTCTGAGGGAATGTTCATATTCTTGAAAGAGGGAGTGAAAGAATGAAGGAGGACAAATGTGCTCAAGACTAACACTGAACAAAGCTTATAATTTCATAATGCCACAAAACAACACATTTCATTGTGATACTTTTTTTTTCCTTATTTCTGAGAAAACAGCTCAGGTAAGAAATCTTACATAAGACCATTTGTTTCATCCCTATTATTTCCTCTTTCTTCTTGAAATGACTTAGCATGTATTTTATATCTGCTTTCTCATTCAAGTATTTGTCTTTCTATTAGAATGTCTGCTCTTTGAAGGCAAGTGTGCTTTTGTTGTCTTTGAATCACTACCACTTAGCAAAAGTGTCTTATACAGAAAAGTATTAAAGAAATACTTGTTGAAATGAATTGAAAATTAGTAAAATCATGTAAAAACCAGGAGAATGTTTGAAGAGGAAAATAATTCTTATGCAAAGTTATAGATTTGAAATTCAGTTCATTTTTGTCTTAGATTGCTTAGTGCCTAGTAAAATTCCTTTCACTAGGAGGGGGACAAGGGAATGGGAACTAACATTTATTAAGATCCTACTATGTGCCAAGTATCGTAAGGATTTTATACATATTAGTTCTCACAACAATTTTGGAAGGTAGGTGTTAGTTATTACCATCCCTATTTTTCAGGTGAGTTACCTGAGGTATATGTACATATATGTATATGCACATACACACATTCAATGTATATGCATGCATACATACACACATATATTCTACAATAATATTATATATTTTATATCATAATATTATATACAATATATATTGAACAGTTCTTTCTCCCTATCTCTATTTGTTTATCTATATCATTTTTCTTCCATTTTTTAGGAGAACCAGTGATATCATAGAGTGAGGATGTGTATAAATTGGATTTAAGTGAGGCAAAGTCATCAGCCTCACTCCTTCTTCCTGTGTCATTGAAATCCAGAGGCAAGAAAAAAGACAAGATGATTGGCAATGGCTCAAGGTGCTGTGGATGACCCTGACATCATCAATGTCTGACTAAGCTCTAAGTGCCTCATAGCACTCACTTCAGCTGCCTTCATAACTGTTGGAACAAATTGTTTTCATCCACTCATTCTGCCAGGGAAAGTCTTCACATGCTTGGGCTAGATTTATCCCTAATTCACTAATGTATTTGAGGCCTGTCAGTTACCCTCAACCTGAATTACTGAATCTGCTGCAATATTATTGGGTATTCAGGAAGGACTACCACCTCTGATAGGAGGGCTCACTGAGCCCTTTTCCTGGGCTGCTCATGCACATTTGGTATCAACCTGTCACTCAACTGTCACCTGTGCCTCCAAGAAGTTTTAGTATGCACAGCAGCTATACTCTGATAAATATACTTCCACACACACATGTAATACATATATATGTAGATATAGATTATACACACATCTACATATGTAAAGAATTAATTAAAATTAATAAATACAAAATACAAATATATGCAAAGTAGTTAAGTACAAGGTAATCTTCAAGGAAAGGCATTGAGTGCATAACTAATAAAGCACTTAAATACAAGTTGAATTGTTGCAGACACACACACACACACACACACACACACACACACACAGATTCTCCTCAATCCAAAGAGTATATGATAGACAAGGGGAGAGGTAGAGTTTCATGCCTTCAAGTCTTAAAATGACCATTACTAGAACTTCTAATTTTTGTCTAGCCATGCCTCCCTACTATGGCATTTATCACATGCTTGATACAATAAGAGTATAACAAATAGTATAGTCTTTTAAATTTTGTTGGCTTACTTAATAAAAGAAAAATTAAAACAACATGGAGTTTAGAATTTAATAATAAATGTTGTCCTCCCACAAAAGTTGTAAACTTTAGGATATTTAGAATAGAAAATAAAAGTAAGAATCATAGCCTATCAGTATAACTAAGGCATCACATAGCTGTGGCTCAGTTGAGAGAGAGGTGAGATCAGATAGTAATACCCTTTATACTGGCCTTTAAATGGTTATCTTATGGTAGTGAATATGCTTATTTCTTGAACTTATAGTTAGAGTTGAAAGCTAGAAATGTTTGGTCTTCTGACAGCTCAGGTTCCATAACGGGCCTCACAACCTTGCTGATACTTAGTGGTAGACAAGAACTGTCCCAGTGAAAATAACAGAAAAACAGACGTTATCATGTAGTTATAGGGGTTGGATAGTATAGCCCAGTGGTGGCTAGGTCAAATACTGGAAGTCATTAAGCCAAATATAAAGATCCCTGAAACATGATACTCAGTTTTGCTGGGTAGGTGATTCTTGGTTTTAATCCCAGGTCCTTTGCCCTCTGGAATATCATATTCCATGCTCTTTTATCCCTCAGTGTAGAAACTGTCAGATCCTGTGTTATCCTGATTGTGTTGCCACAATATTGAAATTGTTTCTTCCTGGCTGCTTGTAATATTTTCTCCTTGATCTGGGAATTCTGGAACCTGGCTACAATATTCCTAGGAGTTTTCTTTTGGGGATCTTTTTCAGGAGGTGTTCTGTGGATTCTTTTTTTTTTTTTAATTAAACAAATGCTTTATTAACTTCCTGGCTGCTTATAGTATTTTCTCCTTGATCTGGGAGTTCTGGAGCCTGGCTATAATATTCCTAGGAGTTTTCTTTTTTGGATCTTTTTCAGAGGTGATCTCTGGATTCGTTCAACCTCTATTTCCCCTACTGGGTCTAAAACATCAGGGCAATTTTCCTTGAGAATTTCTTTAAGCATGATTTCTAGGTTCTTTCTTTGATCATGGCTTTCAGGTAGTCCAATAATTTTTAAATTATCTCTCCTGGATTTATTTTCCAGGTCAATGGTTTTTCCCATGAGATATTTCACATTGCCTTCTATTCTTTCATTTGTTTGGATCTGTTTAATAGTGTCTTGATTTCTCATAAAGTCACTAGCTTCCATTTGCTCCAGTCTAACTCTGAAGGAATGAATCTCCTCAGTGAGCTTTTGAGATTCTTTTTCCATCTGGCAAATTTGACTTTTTAAAGCATTCTTCTCCTCATTGCCTTTCTCAGCCTCTTTTGCCATTTGAGTTAGTCTATTTATAAGGTGTTATTTTCCTCAGTCAGGCTATTGACTGTCATTTCGTACTGTTCTTGCATCTTTCTCATTTCCATTCTGAATTTTTCTCCCACTTCTCTTATCTGCTTCTTAAGGTCCTCTATGGCCTGTAACCAGCTCATATTTTCATTTGGAGCTTTTGGTGCAGGATTTCTGACCCCACAGTCCTCCTCCTGTTCCATGCTTTGATCCTCTTTGCCCCCAAAATAGAAGTCTAATGTTGAATTTTTCTGTTTATTTTGTTTCCTTTGCCTAGGCATATTGCCACTCAATTACTTGACTTTTGGGCTTTTTGCCACAGTAGGACTTTGCCACCAGCCAGGGTAACTTCCATCCCAAACATTGGGGTTTACTCAACTTCCGGAGTTATTAGTTGGGTGGCCTCTGTGGAGCCTCCACACACTTTGGCAAGCTGGTCACACACCGCAAGACCTTCACCCCAGACCACAATCCAGATCCAAGAAGGGTAAAGCAAAAGGGCTTACCTCCCAGTCTGATTGCTGGATCCCCCTACAGTTCTCAGGCCAAGAGCTGAAGATGCAATGTGGCAATGTGGAGAAAGCTGTGCTGGCTCCTCAGCAGCTTCTCACCCCCAGGGCAAGAATCTGAAGCATTCTCCCAACCAGTCCCAAATTCCATAGGGCACTAACCTCTTTTGTTATCCTAGGCTTCTATGTGTTGATACTTCTGAAAATACCACAGTTCCTGGGGCCCCTCCAGCTGGCTGCTGGTCCGGCCACCCCCAGGCCAAAACCATGACTCATGTGGTCCTGGGCTCAGCTCCCAGAGCGCTGTGCTGGCAGCTCACAGAGTGCTGTGCTGGCCGCTCCCTGCCAGGCTGCTGGGCTTTGCTCAGTGGGAGGTTAGCTTCTCTGTGTCATTTTTTGGATTCTGGAGCTCCAGAGGTCCTAAACGAATTTTTTTTTGTTTTTGTTTTTGGAGGGCAATCGGGATTAAATAACTTGCCCAAAGTCACACGACTAGGTTTTGTGTGTGTGTGTGTGTGTGTGTGTGTGTGTGTGTGTGTGTGTGTGTGCATTAAGTGTCTGAGGCCGGACATGAACTCAGGTCCTTCTGACTCCAGGGCAGATGCTCTACTCACTGTGCCACCTATTCCCCCCCATTTTTTTCTCTAAATAGATTTTCTTAACCTTATCTGAGAGAATTTATGATGTTGTGAAATATACACTACCAATGTGCTCTTAGGAAAGTCACTAAATCAACTTAAACAGTTTTCTCTAAAATGGGCGCAATCATACCTATATTGCCTATCTCAGAGGGCTACCGAAATCAAATGAGCTGCTGGGTATAAAATGCTTTGTAAATCTCAATGTACTACAAAAATGCCTGGTTGTATTCTTACCTCACTCCTCCTGCATATAACATATGCATATACAAATCATGCAGATGCTGTGCTTTCCTGGATTAATCTCTTTATTCCTACTTGTCCCTCCACCTGGATTACTCTCTGACCCCTTCTTGAATTCCTACTCATCTATAAAGTCTCATGTTGGATATTACTCATTCTGTGAAGTCTTCCCTTTGCCATGTCCCAGAAGAGAACTCAGCAATGTTTGAACTTTCCTGTCTCTTTGTGTCCCGACACTGTGCGTAAGATATAGCAGAAAGACACATTCTTTGGTATCGAGTGACCTCAAAACACCCAACACTGACAATTGTTATTTGTGTTGTTTCACCATGAGCAACTCTTCTGACTTCTTTGAGTCTCAGTTTCCTTATCGGTGCCATATGAAATCAAAACTAGAAAGGACCTTTCCATTGTAAATGTCTCCTGTACTAAACTGTGAACTTCTCAAAGACATGGGCTGTACCTTAATTATTTTATGTTTCTCCCTTAATTATTTTATGTGTCCTGCACATAGTTCCTGCTTTAAAAAGGCAAAGTTCCTGAGCTTGAATTTCATTTAGATAAATAATCAACCCATCGTCTCTAGAAGTTTTAGAAGTGCTAGAGAAAGGGATTAGTAATTGTATCTACTGCAACTTTGTGGCATAGCATTTTTCCTCAATTACCCATGTAGATGAGAGAAAACTTGATTAGACACATTTATTGTTCTCATTTTAAGTGACATTCTACATTATCACCCACCAAATCAATTGTGTGACTGTCTTTTGGCTACAGACTATGTGAATAATGGAGTATTGAATTGACTATTGGTTCTTTTGACAGTATTAGCATCCAGCTTGTATTGATTATGGGGGAAATCTGATTGTTTACTTTCTAATTAGCCAAGAGAGAAAGGGAGATAAACAGGCAGAAAGACAGGGGGACAGAATAATAGATTGACAGATAATTTGCCCTGAAAGGCAAATTGCATATTCTCAGATAGTGTTTTTGTGTTTTAAAAGTTAGTTTTAGGGGCGGCTAGGTGGCGCAGTGAGTAAGAGCGCTGTCCTTGGAGTTGGGATGACCCGGGATCGAATGCGGCCTCAGAAAATGAGCACCCACACATAAATAATGACTAGCTATGTAATTTGAGCAAGTTACTTAACCCCAATTGCTTTACAAAAAAAAAAAGTTTTAAAACATAAGTTCCCAAAGTAAAATCCCTCCTTAATCACTGAGGGGCTTCTTGTTTCTTAGATGTGCCTTAGGGATCAAAAAACAGGCCCTAAATCAATTGTATTACCTACCCTCTCTATGTTATTAGAGGAAATAATATCTGCTATTTGAACTGTGAAAGTAAAGCTTTGGTCAACAAAATCCTTGAGGTCTTCCTCATCCTCTGCATCTTCCTATCTCATCTAAGCTTTTTATTTGAATAAATTTGTTTTTGCTTAGTGATGTTCATTGTTTATAAACTAAACAGCATGTGAAATATTACCTCCCTGCAATAGCTCTCAAAGGGCACTAAATGAGGTAATCATGCTACAAAAGAATGATTGTCTGTTATGAGAGAACAGAATATACAAAACCAACTCTCCAAAGGTAAGCAGGAAATGAATTTTCTCACAGCTTGCAAAAGGTCATAATTGATATTCCCCCAAATAGCTTATTCAGTAATAGGAAACAGAGGCACTGATACATGATTCCTCTGCACAAGCTGATAGGTCTATTCAGAGTCCCCTGAATGTGCAAATTCCTACCATTATACATCTCATTCTTCAGTCCTGGAATGTCCTCTCCCTTTTGTCATTCAAATCTTATCTTTATTTCAAGGTCAAATTGAAGCCCCACCACTGCCATGAAACATTTGCTGACCACTTGGGCCTATAGTACTTTCTCCCATTTTTGAAATCTTGCAACAATACAAATTGCACCAATCCTTTGACTGTTAGTATAAATGACCCAATCAGTTGGTTATTTTTGGTATTAATTCATTCTGCAAATGACTTAAACATTATATATATAGTAGAATTGGGTTATTGGAAGCTATATAATCAGTAGAAACATCTATGAAACAAGAATTTCATGAGTGCTTAAGAAAGGATTATATAGCAATGGAAATGGCATGTATGCTTCTGAAAGACATCCTTTCTAAATGTAAACAAAGAAGTCCTTTTACCCCTGGAGAATATATCTGTGTGTGTATGTGTATGTATGTGTATACACACATTTTTAAGATGGGTAAATATTGTGTATGGAATAATCTTTATTTAAATTTTTAAAAATATTTATTTTAGTTTTAATTTATGAAATTAAAAAGCATTTCCACAACATAGTAGAATAAAAAAAGTTGATCGCACATGAACTTGCAAATCTGTTATATATAACTTGCTATTCCTTTTTAAATATATAATAAAGTTTCTATGTAGATTTCCCTTCTCTCATCCTAAAGATGGTCACCATTAGACCCAAATATGTATACACATACAGACATACATATATGTATGATGTAAAATCATTCTACACATATTCTTATTTATCGCCTCTTTCTCTAGATGCAGGTAGAATCTTCCCTTATGTGTCCTTCATAATTAATTTGTGTGCTTATAATATTCAAAATGATTTACCTGCTCAAAGTTGTTCTTAAAACAATATTCCTGTTACTTTATACAACAATATTTTGAAAAAATATATATACATAGCAATTATCCCAAAGAAATAAAAAAATAACTTACCCAAGCAGCACATATATTATATTCACACATATAAAGATAATATTCTATACATACTGAAAGGAGAAAAGAGGCTTAAGACTGTATGCCCTAATTTATTATCTGCAAAATAAATACATATTCCAAGGGTTTTAAACATTCAGAATAAGTAATTGGTGTGATTTTTGAGCCTCTTATGTACTTTAATTTTAATTTCCTTTTCAAAAAAATATTTATCATTGTAGGTAATGGTATAAAGATAGCTAAAACGAAATAGTTTTAAGTTAATCATGAATTATAAAGCAAATCCCTAAGGGGAAAAATCCATTCAAAAGTTTACATTCACTTCCTCCCTGACCCCATAAAATATATATCACAAATGAAATGCCATTACCAAACTTGTTTGTAGGGCCCAATTTGAAGTCTGTCATTTTTGAACCATATACTTTGCATACATTAGTGTTCATGAATGAAATACACCCATTTAGAAAAGTAAGTGGTAAACATTTTGCTGTTAGATCATCTTTGTTGAATAAATCACTTACTTGTATTTAGTGTCACAAGATATGATAAAATTATGAAAAAATGAATTATTAAAGGAATCAATTTTGAAATTCCAGATTTCCCTAATCTAATCCAGAAATTCTCTAATCCTCAAATCCTCAGTAAATGATTTAATCCTATAGTAACATTCTGGACAACTCTTGAATAAAAATATTGCACAGAAAAGGATCCCTGTTGAATCAAGTTATCTTTTACATTTTTTGTTGATCATTTTTGCTAAAGGACCTTACCTAGTCCTCTACAGTAGAACCCTCCATTACAACAAAAAAGTATGTTTAGGAGAAATAAATCAACAAATTGACAATATCACCATAGGCATGTTGTGGCAAATTCTTCTTTGTTTCAATTAAAAAAATTTTCACTATGAATTTAGTAGGCATCAATAAACAATAATTTCAACCCATGAAAAATAACCAGTAACAAGATTGTATACAAAATTTAACCTGTTACATAGGTTTTGAAGTATATATTGAATTTAATGCGGCAGTGATAAAATGGATCTATGTGTGTCCCCTTCTGAATTTTTCTGTATTCTTCTGCATTTTTACTGTTTCATGGATATTCCTTCTTGTATATCATTAACTACTCACCCCACCCTCCCAAACAAAATAAAAGACTATACATATGAATATTTGCACATGTATGTAAACATGTGATCTGGGATTGAGGGAAACCGAGGTTTGAGAGCCAGATATGAACCATACAGGACTGATTATGTAATTGTGTGTAAATCAATTAATATCTTAGTGCCTTAGAAAGCTCTCTAATACTGAAATTGTAGAAAAAATTACTAATTGTAATTGGAAGAGAAATGTCTTGCTAAGGAATTCCTTATATTTGTGAAGTAAGAAATCTAGATTAGTTTCCTTCTTTCTCCCACTGCCCCACAAAAATTGGAGTAAAATAGCATCAACCTTTTTCATAATACAAAATTTGTCTATTAAATTGTTCGCATCATTTCCTAAAATCATCATCATCATCATCATCATCATCATCATCACCACCACCACCACTGGTCCAGGCAGCCCTTCCTACCCTAAATCAGCATCCTATGCTCATCTTTCTTTGTAGACATAGTCTGACAATTCTTTAAGCATATGAGGCATTATGTATAAGACAAAGATCATGACTGGGGATTAAAAGGCTCTGGATTGGAATTTAACATTTTACTAGCCTGCAAGCTTGAGCAAGTAGTTTGGCACCATTGGTCTTCAGTTTACTTATCTATGAAGAGAAACAACAACAACAATAACTAAAATATCTATCTACTCAATTATTCAATTTAAAACTATATTTATTTAACCATGCTACTAATAATTATTGGTTAACAACACTAATTATATTTGTTAACCATCTGTTACTAATAATTATTCAACTACATTAATTGTTTAAATACATAAATAACTATGCCACCTATTGTAAAGATCAAGTGACAATATATTTGAAATCTGATAAGTTTAAAATAAATGCAAACAATTATTATTTCTCATAATTTCTACAAGTTCATTTCATTTACTTATCAAACAGCGCATCCTTTTTTGACAAGTGAGGATGAATAGTAATTTGAGGACATTCCACTCATTACCTTTCCACCAAAAAAACAGAAGTAGAAAAAATTAAGGGTGTTTAAGTAAAAAGGATGGAAGCTAACTTGGACCAAAACAATGATTAAAAGTGAGGCACTGATAGGAAAGAAAAATCTGTCTAAGGATATAGCTTGGAGTTAGATTTGAATAATTTAAATTTGATTCAGTCAATAAAGAGTGGGGAAAATCCAGGAGTAGCAGGCACAAAAAGATTAATTTAACCAAAGTACTTCAGTTCAACATCAAATATTCTGTTTAGTTTCAATGAAGAAATGGGAAACCATTGAGCTTTGTAGAAGTTACTATGAAGAATTTTACTTTTCACATCAGTTCATTGTACAGCATGTGAAAACATGTAAATGTATGTACATAAAGTTTGTTTTCTCTAGGTGCTCATTGTAATGGGAATCTGAATTTAAGATCTTCCCTGCCCCTAGGCCCTTTGATAGGCTCAAGTGCACCTGGAGCCTGTGACAGGAGGCTTATTTTTCAGGAGATAATTTGTGATTGGGTCAAGAGGGTTGTTACATTCTCTGAGCCAGGAGAAGGCTATATAAACCCTGATGTGAGGATTTGATTTGGGGCTCACTTTGAGAAGCGTTGTGTGATTTGACCAGATGAGACTCTGGGCAGCCATTGAGAGTCCCCTGGCCTTGAAAACCCAGATGTTGATGCTTCCCTCTCTGGTAACTGTGACTAGGTGTGGATGTAATGGTCAGACAGTTGGAGGCCTTTCGGCTTGAAATGTATCTCTGTCTTCTTGTAACTTCTGTCTGTATACTCTGAAGTTCAGGGTGCTGACTATTTCCCCTGAACTAGGTAAATGATATGTTTGATTGATTAAAGCAAGATTGTTAACCTATTTTGAGTTGCTTCCTTTAGAAAAGTATATCTAAGAACCTATATTGGCAGCCACCCTGTGGATGCTGGGGTGCTTGCTGCTACATTTATGAAATATGTTTTTTTCTTGTAGCTATTATATATACTTATAAAGCACCTTTCATTCCCTTTAATGCATTTAATTTTCTATTATGTCTTTTTCCTCATTTCCCTTAATCACTTGTTCTTGGAGGATTTTTCCTTTCCCTCTCTGGTGAATAAATAATGAAAATATATAATTTCTTTTCACCCAAGACTCCCAATTGTTAAGTTAATGGGAAATGTACTAATCATTTTAAAAGTACAAACATTTTTAAGTCTTAATTTTTTTTAAAAATAAGTACATAATTGTGTTATCTATGTTATGATCTCACCGTTAAAATGTGAAATAGAATTTATGATTAATCATATTCTAAAATGTACTTCTCTCCTATTTGAAAGACAAAATTAACAGGACCATATACAGACATATTGCTCATGGGAATTGATATAGTACAAATAATCCCCAATTTGGAGTGAGGAGAGACCTGTGTTCAAATCCCATTTCTGATACTTACCTATTTGATTATAAGTAATTTATGCTCAGTGAACTTGTTATTTATTTGTAAGATGGAGATAACAATAACTACAATGTTTACTTCACTGAAGTGTTGTTCTGAAGACCATTCAGATGATATACATAAAACATTTCCACAATTTGAACAATTTATAACACTGTATGCTAACATGGAGGGAAATACAAATGTCATTATCATGGAAGGAAATAAAGTTTAGTTCTACCATTCTATTTAATGATTTATCAGGATAACACTCTCTACCAGTGTTCCAGATAAATAAGATTCCAACCCAAAAGGATTAATTTGTATCTTATTATTTAATAGGACTATTATTGTTAAATGAATTGTCTTAAAGTTCACTTGAAATCTCTTGACTAATAAAAGGGTTAGTCTCAATCATCAATGGGAACTGTAATGGGTATAACCTCTGTGGGTACAATTAATAGCTGTGGATTCTGTCAGTCCTGTCCATATCCTCCTATGATTTTGTCACAGATGTTCCATCCAATATTCCTCTATTTCTTCTGATAAACAGAGAATACAATTTCCCACATGTCATGACCAGCCTGTCTTCTCTTTTCTTCATATTATTCCTTCATACATATTTTACTACTGTTCTTCTAAAGAATTGCCCATTGGACCCAGCTCCTACCTGTCATATTCTCTATTGCCCTATGTGTAATATTCATCTCTCAGAGCCCTACAGCAAAAGTATTAAATGTTGCTATTAAAAAAGATGACCTTTGCTTTCAAAGGAAGTTTTGACTCATTAAAAGAAACTTGCGATTTCCTGAAAATGCTCAAAATTGGTTTTTTGCCCCCATTCAGCTCTCTGCCCAACATGTTGTTTAACTATACTGTCTGTCCCTGGTATTAATGATAATGGCTAGGTTATAAAGATTTTCCACCAAACTACATGTCATCTGAGCAATAAGCATTTTATATCCACTTGGTCTTTATGATGTAGATAGTCAAGCCAAACTTTTTTTTTGATGGATGATAATATATCTCTCCAGGAAATTATGGAGTTTTCTGAAACTTCATACCATCCACATATTATCATTTATATGTGAATGTCCCCATCCACAGTAAATCTTGCTTCAATATAGACTGAGATGGATTTCCTACCTCACAGTGGTGAAGACTTCTTGTAATCCTAATTTCATTTTGTTTTAATTATATATTGTGAAATGATCGTTGAACAGAGTTGTTTTGTTATGGTTTTCAAGGAATATCAAATTGTAATAAAAGAAATCTTCTTGAAAAGAGCCTCTAAGGAAATATTTGCTTACACTAAATCAAATGTTTTTTTTTTCTAGCTCAGTATGACAAAAACTGTTATTGAAGAGCTTGCTATTGTGTCTCTGTTGACTTCTTGATCATTACTTGATTTGGCTCTGTTTCTTTATTGCTTTTTCTTTTTTCCTTCCTTCCTTCCTTCCTTCCTTCCTTCCTTCCTTCCTTCCTTCCTTCCTTCCTTCCTTCCTTCCTTCCCTCCTTCCTTCCTTCCTTCCTTCCTTCCTTCCTTCCTTCCTTCCTTCCTTCCTTCCTTCCTTCCCTCCTTCCTTTCTTCCTTTCTTTGTTTCCTATGCCAATAGTCAAATTAATGCTTATGGATAGCCTAAAAACTATAGGATTGTTATTTTATTATTCACTTTCCCACCAGTCCTCTACTAACATGAAAAATAAAGAAGGGGGTTGAAAAGGATTTAGGGACGTTTTATAATTTTGTTTTGTGTATACCTATGGCCAAAAACCTTCCATTATTAAGTGTTCAGATTACTGTTGATAAGCCCCTCTTTACTTAGAATGATGGATCCTTAGAAAATAAAACAATTATGCTATTTTTAAGTTGCTGTCTTTTAAAAGACATTGTTTGGATAGAGAATACAGAAGTGCATGTATAACCCTTCTAAATGGTTACATACAGAAGGTTTAGTTGCTGTCTGGTGAGGAGGAAACATATGTCCTTTATTCACTTTCCATGCTGTCTCATTTTTCATGTTTATCTATTTGCAGTACATTTTTTTGGGTTTCTTTCTAGCAGCCTGTGACCTTCCACAAGTCATTGTACCTCTCTGGGACCCTGTTTCCTCATCTATAAAATGAGGGGTTTGGACTAGATGATCCCTAAGGTCCCTTCCGCCTCTAACTTTCTATGAATCTATGAAATGTGAACAGATGTGTGGGAAACCTGAAATGGTCCCTGAGGATGTTCTGAAAAAATAGAAGCATACTAATATATTCTTCCCAAGTTCCTATTGCTGTTATTTTATCACACTTTTGTTGCCAGATCAGATGCCTTCATTATGATATGCATTAAGGACTCTACTTCCTTTGGTCAGACTCATGATAAATTTAACTTCAGTCAATCAACACATTTAGATTGAGTTCTCAGTTGCATGCACAATATCTTGTTAGGCATTAAGAAGAGGGGAACAGTCAGGTGACACAGTGGATAGAGTACTGCCCTGGAATCAGAAGGACCTGAGTTCAAATTTGGCTTCAAGTACTTGACACTTACCAGCTGTATAACCTCAGACAAGTCAAAACCATAATTCCTTCACAAAAAAATAGGGTAGCTACAAAGAAACAAAGAAAATGTGAAGTTGCTTCTAAGTTCATAGGTGGACACTATGGTACAATTGGAATGACTGATAAATATTGAGTCAGAGGACTAGGGTAAAATTTATGGCTCTGCCTTTTACTACCTCTGTGATCTTAGGCAAATAATTTAACTTCTGAATCACTGCTGACTCATCTATAAAATTAAAGACCATGCACTAAATGGCCCCTAAACTCCCTTCCAACTCTAAATTTATGATCCTTTAATCCTTGCCTTCATGAAGCTTACACTCTCATTGGAGAAGTAAAATAAAAACTAATATAGTAGGTGATAGGTGCCAAAAGGGCAGTTAGGTGATGCAATGGATAGAGAGGACTGGCCCTAAAGTAGGGAAGATTCATCTTCCTGAATTCAAATCTGGCCTCTGATACTTTCAAGCTGCTTTAGGTGGGCAAGGCTCTTAATCTTGTTTGTCTCAGTTTCCTCATCTATAAAATAAACTGGAGAAAGAAATGGCAAACCACTTACCAAGAAAACCTCAAATGGGTTCATGAAGAATTGGACATGACAAATGACTGAATAACAACAACTGGTGTCAAATGAACTGTACAAATGAAGAATACTAAAGAGTCATTGTAGTAGAGTGAATAGAGTGCTGTTCAGGAAAGCCTGGCTTCAAATACAACCTCAGACACTCACTGCCTGAGCAAAGGTTAAACTTCTCTGAACCTGTTTCTCCATATGTAAATAGTAGCACTAACAGCACTTCCTTTGTCAGATTCCTATGAGGACTAAAAGAGTTAACATATATAAAACACTTTGCAAATGCTAAACTGCTAAAAAAATATGGCTGATTACTATTACATCATTCATCTTGGTCTCATATGTTTTCATGAAGTCAGATAGGGATGATCCTGGGACATGTTGCTATCCTGCTACTATTCTTTTATATGAAATGTTCTTCAGATAACTGCACAAGTAGATAGAATAAATGTGTGTGTGTGTGGGGGGGGAGTTTGGTAATTGGCTATGAGCATTGGAAAACAAACTTCTCCTACTGCTTGAAATAACCTCAAGGCAACTTCAGAAGCAAACCTGACAATATGGATACTATAGATCTCATCATCCTTCCTCCCATCTTGATTTTGGTTTCTCTTTCTGGATCTTTACACTAGAAAAGCTTTTCACATCACACAATTGAATATAATGAATATTTGCTGGAGTAATAGCTATTAAAATGTTTTCTCTTAAATTATTATAGATTTTTAAAAAGAGGAGTTTGCAGGCATCTGTTTTATCTGTGATATTCCTCTGGGTTCAATGCAGCCTATTTGTTGAATTTTCAAGGATATTTGTAATATTGTTAACTATAATTAGTTTCTGAAAGACAGTGAGATGATAATGGTGATGTTTACCATCGTTGTCATTATTACTAGCATTATTATCACAATCTCATTTAATTTGATTGAGTTCAGTTAGAAATCATTGAAGGACTTCATTGTCTTACTATCATTTTTTTGCATTGAATGTTCTATGGACAATTTAATATCCTGTGGACATTGAATCTAGCTGATGTGGATAAAATGCCTTCTTTTTTATTCAATATTCAAATATAAGTTCATTTTCTGTAGACTCACTCATGGCATATTTGAAGCTGCTCCCATAGCAGACAGAATGGTCATTGTCTTGTTGCTCCATGTCTTTATTTTCTTTTATTATATTTCAATATTTTAAATATTTTCATTCTTTGCACTTTGGTACTTATGAGTATTTGGTTTGGTGACATTCATTATAAATGTTCTCAGATTTTTATGGGTCAATGCAATGCCCAGGTAGATGTTGGTAATATTTATATCTTTAATGATACTCTGGATCCAGTGTGCATTTAGGATATTAGTTTTTAGTTTATAAAAGATAGCAAACTTCTGACATGTGATTCTAGCCACCTGATCCCATCTTCCTAGATATATGATAGATGTCAGAATTTTGCAATCTTTGACAGTCTGTTGTGCGACTTCCATCATTTCACTGAATCATCATCATTCATAAATAAATCCAGGCACCTTGTGGATTTTTCTCCTAACTTTTTTAGTGGCTATGAAACAAACACTCTTGAATCACTACAATAAACTTCTCTAGTTCCATAAACAAATACACATGATTCAATCACTTGTTTGCCACTTCTTTATAGATATATTATTAGTTAAATAGATTTGGTTGTCCATTGTGTCTGTTTTTATTCTAAACACGGGTCATCATTTCATGTGTTCTGCCTACTAACCACCTGTAGTTACAAATCTATTTGTTGGTCTGTTGTCAAACTTTATTATTACTTCATAAAGTGAGATCCATTCATATCAAAAGTATTTTTGTAAATTTTTACCTGTTTTTTATATTCTGAGAATATGTTTCAATCTGCTTCTTTTTTGGCAAAGAAGTATTTCTCTTTCTCTACTTTTTTGGGTGGGATATGAGCTCTGCATAGCATTTTATTTTTTTTTAATTTGGATACATTTTAAAATTCATGATCATCCATTTAATTACCACAGTTAAGACTTATACTGAACTGATATGATGGGAGAATGCATTTGTTTATATTCTGTGGTACTCTAATTTTATATACAGTTATTTTTGTTGTTGGAATCATTTTGCCAAACTTCAAAATGACTCTTTGAAATTACATTCTAAGTATGCTCATCTCCTTTTCAAAATCATTTCAGATAAGCATGTTATTTTAGCTATCTATTTTACTATTAGGTAGCCTTTTTTGTACCTTTCATCAGGTATCAATTTTAATGCCTTCAGGGTATTCTGTTCCTCTTGCCCCTTAGGATCCTAAGCAATTCCTCAATTTCCACTCATTTCATTTAATTATTGAATTTATGAATGGTTATTCTTTGATTGTCTAAAATTAATCTACAACACATTATTAGACAACTTCTAGCTAAGAAGATTATGGACAAAAGGCAGCATGAAGTCCTTTTTCTTTTTGTCTTTTTTACAATTTTGTTATGAAGACATAATATCACATAATAAAAGCATTCATGTCTTCAGTCCATTTCATATGCTCCAGTGATTTACCCACTTTAGTGCTCAATAGCATGTGCCTTAAAGCATTTCCTGCAGGAGAGCAATTGGTGCTTTTGATTTGTTTCAATGTACCTCCCTTTCTTGTCATACTAGAACACAAAGGAGGTGCACTAGATCTGCTTCATTACCAACAGGACTAATTCTGAATAGGGACAGCCTGCAACCCCATGGCAGGTTAGATTCTCAGATTCATAGATGCAGTTTCATCACACTGCTCAAGTGCCCATCCAGTCAGGGCTATTACCAGATTCCAAATGGTCAAGTTTTAGTAGTCTCAGTTTATAGAGAGTTCTTGTTTTATATAATCCTGAGTATTCTTCCTGTATTCTGCCATTGTTTTCCATCCTAGTTATGATATGGTTGATGGTCTGGGATTTGAGGAAGTGGTAATTATTGCTATTTTCATTGCTCTTAATTGTTGTTATTGTTATTTTAAATGATTATTACTGTATAATTTCAGAGGAGGGAGAGTATATTTTGTTTTGTGACAGTTAGAAACAACTACACAGATGAAATGGAATTTGATCTGAGTCTTGAAGAATGAATAGGAATTAGATAAAAGGAATGTAGAGGGTATTTTAGGGTAAGAGAATTCCATTACAAAAGCAAGGGGCAGGAATATATTAGACTTTGTCAGCAAATAAGGAATTGGCCAGTGTGGCTAGAGCAGAACATCTGAATAAGGGAGTAATAAAGGATACAGATCAAAAGGTATAATGGAGATAAAATTTGAAAGGCAAATCTAGTGCTATCACACAAAGAAGTTTTAATTTTAACCTATAAGCAAAAGAAAGTCATTAAAAGTTTACTATAAAATGTTATTTATACAGAAACTATCTTTCTTATTTGCATGTTTCTGAAGAGTACAGACATATAACATAAGTTAGTCTGGGAGAACATAATAACAATATGGTCCTTATATGGAAAAGGCAATTTCTCCTTCCATAAGGATGAATAAGGAATTTCTGCAGCCTTTTCCCTCCCAGATAAGGAAAGGAACCCTGGGAATGACAGCATTCCACAGAACACTAGTTTGTTTGTTTGCTTGTTTCTTTTTGGAGGGCAATTGGGATTAAGCAATTTGCTGAGGGTCACATGGCTAGTAAGTGTTAAGTGTCTGAGGCCGTATTTGAACTCAGGTCCTCCTGACTCCAGGATAGGTGCTCTATTCACTGCACCACCTAGCCACCCCAGACCATTTCGAACCTTGCCCTCATAGCCATCATCCACAGTAGTGATCCTACAGAGAAATGGACCAGTCATTCCAGTTGCCAACCATCTGCCATCTAAAGGGCAGGCTAGCCAGCCTAACTGAAGCAGCAGGGAATACTGAGGGATAGATAAGAGGCAGCATGTGGAAGATAAATCAAAACACCTCTTGAACACCAAAACCCCTCAAACCACTGCCATCACCACTTTGAACATCATCACCCCTCAAACACTAATGGGAAAAAATCTCAGGACCCAGGATCCAGTTTAGTATGGAAGAGTCCTTCAAAAATAATGCTCCCAACACTAGTACCTACAGCCTTTGTACTGGGAATCAGCTTTTGTGATGAAGAAGCCTGATAATATCTCCTACAAGTTCTATAGCTACATCTATTAAAGACTCAGAAAATAAAGTTATTTTTTTACCCAAGTCCTTGATATTGTCAGTAAGTTAGTGAACTAGCATGTATTAAATGTTGCTATGTACCATAGTGCCACTATACTAATCACTGGAGATACAAAGAAAAGCAAAAAAGCAGGGAGCTGATGGTTTAAAGGGAAAGATATCATATAAATAACTATATATAAACAGGTTGCATGTAAGATAAATTGGGGGGGTGGTAATCTTAGAGAGAAGGCATTAAAATTGAGAACTGAAAAAAAATTGTAGCAGGTGAGACTTAGACTGAGACTTGAAGGAAGTCAAATGATCCAACATTTGAACTGATATGATTCTATCAGTGGAAATGATAAAGAAAAGTTATTATTATGTGCTTTGCTGCTATTTCCCAAGGAACCTGGAACCTCTTGATTTGACTTGCAGCTGAACATTCCCACATATCATCTTCCTCACAGGAATGTGAGTTCCTTGAGAGCAGGGCTTGTCTCATATTTCTATTTGTATCCCTATCTCTTAACCCAATGCTTTGTGTATAGTAAATGCTTCATTCCTTCATTTATTCATCCATCCATTCAGGCATTCATCTATCCATTCAAATACTCCAAATGTAGGAGTGAGAATTTTTCAATAAACATGACCAGACTGGGCTTTATAAACAGGTGACATAAATAACTGTCTAAATGTTCAATAATTTCCTGCCCAAAGTATTTGCTTCACTTTCTCATTCACACCTGAAGTTCCATTTACTCATTTGACTTAATTTACCCATAGGGCTTAATAGTGTGTCCTGGGTAAAAATTCAATTGGCCAGGAAGTGCCAACATAGTAATATTATTACTATTTTACTGTTTTGTTTTTATATCTTATACATATCCCATTTTCTGTCTTTATATAAAAAGGAAAAAAAGCTTAGCAAAATCATATGAAACACTTACATAGTTCAACAACTCTACTGCTAGAGGGAAAGTGTTTAATTGTTGTTTCTCAGAAGTCAGAATTATGTTCATCTGGTACCCAGCAGTTAATTGTCATTGTATTTCATCTAATTTTTTTGTCTTTTAATGTTGTTTTATTTTCAATTTTAGAGGGTTAGTATATTTTTTCCTGATTCTACTTTCTTACTTTGAAATGGTGCCTGCAAATCTTTCCATATTTCTCTGAATTCATCATATCTATTTTTATAATACAATACAGCTCATTGCACTAATATGCCACAGCTTGTTTAATCTCTTTGGGTAAACCTTATTTATCCAGAGTGATGAATACACACTTCTCACCCCCCACTCCCAGGTTTTGCTGCCAGTAATGAATCTATTAGTACTTTCAGATATATTTGACCTTTTTGACTGTCTTTGACCTCCTGGTGGTACATGCCCATTGTTAAAATCACTAGACTAAAATATTTAAACAGTTTAATGGTCTCCAACATAATTAATATTTTTGAAGTTATACCAATTTTTATTTTTACCAATAAATTATTTACATAATAACCCAAAACCCCTTTAATAATATATTTTCCACTTTTTATCATATTGGTCATTTTGATTAGCATGAGATACATTTTCATATTAAAGTTTACAAATTTCATATTATCATCATATTTCTTTATGAGAGCAGTTTTTGACAAGGTGTGTTATGTGAAAAGTATATAATATAAGCAATGGGAGAAAAGTTTGCCACTGTGTGGTGGGCAGGTTAGGAATAAAGTGGAGCTGAGGGTACCAAATAACCAATTAAAATTCCAATCCACTATTTCTTATGCATATAGAGGTTAAGTGACTTCCTTCTTTTCACATAGCTAGTACAAATTCCTAAAAGTCATCACACTATGCAAAATCTTGCAATAAAATCACATGCTTATGGGGAAAAATGGGTTTAAGACACAACAGTCAAAAACTTCAGTGACACATAATAAAGTTAAAAACACAATAAGATAATAGTACAATTATAAAGATATCAATTGGATAATAATTTCATAAATTCCACAATAAACATTGACACCATCCTTTGGCTATTGCTAGACTTGCTTCCTGGTTCCCATAGTCTTTCTGGTGATGTCAATGGCTTCATCACTGATACCAGACAGACCAATTTAATGGAGCACAATTCTTGAAAACGGGATGAAAAAATGTCAAAAATTGGGGAAAAGAGAGTGGCAATATATGGATGTGCACTAGCCCTCCTCTACCCACAACTCCTACTGTGCCCACATCTATGATAAGTATGACACTTCTCCTTGACAAAAACCTGAAGTTTGCTTGTGGAAGTGGGCATCAGTATATTAACAATGCAATATTCACAATGCCTATGGCAATTATAAATAGGCTTATGTGGTTATTAATCACAAAATATACCAGGATTTCCATATGGGGGATTAAGCTAGAACATTTATTAAAGCACCAAATAACCGGGGCGGCTAGGTGGCGCAGTGAGTAAGAGCACCGGCCTCGGAGTTTGGATGACCCGAGATCAGATCCGGCCTCAGAAAATGAGCACAAACACATAGATAATGACTAGCTGTGTAACCTTGAACAAGTTACTTAACCCCAAATTGCTTTAAAAACAAAACAAAACAAAACCAAAAAACACCAAATAACTGAGTCCCCAAACCAGAAAGTCAAAGCCATCAGGGTAGTTATGAAATTGGCACAAGTAGTTAACCTAGTAAACAACCACATTCTTAAGCCTTCAAAACAGAACAGGCTACCTCAGGCAAAGGTCCTTCTCTCCCCACTCACAGCAACTGCTCAGCGTCCAGGAAGCATGCTCACAACAGCTCCGGCCCCCCGCAGTTCCCGTCCCTGGCAGTCCTTAACAAGAGTCCTTAGCAGAAATTCTGGCTGGCTCAAAAAGGGGTTTGTGCCTCCACCTTGGCTGCTGCTGCTGCTGCCGCTGCCATAGCCAGTCACCACTGGAACTCTAGCTTTACTTCAGCTTCTTTTTGCCCCACCCCTTCCTGCTATGTCAGCAAGTCCAATGGAGCATGGAAGATCTTTAAATCCCATAACCCTTACAATCAGAAGGGTTATGAATTGTGAATTATTGTGAAATGATGTAACTGTTTGCATTCTGAATGACACTGGAACAAGAACAAATTCATATTTTCAAAATGGTCATTATAGAACTGACTACTTCACAGAGAAAAAATTGGAACCCCACTCTTCATGACACCCACACTCTATTCACTGTTGTAATGTTAAAGGAATTTGAAGATCTTTCCTGTGCCTTAATAGGCCCATGTGACCTGTTTTGAGCTCTAGTCCAGCCCATAGCTGAGTCACTTGGAGCTCAGTGTGAGAGGAGTTTTACCCAACAGAGCATGAGAAGAGAACAGGGAAGGACTTGGAGCTCAGAGAGAGAGAGGGGAGGCAGAGGAAGAGCAGCTAGGATGGGTGAAAGAGGGACATTTTGCCTAAGGGAGCTTGTTTGTGGGGAAGCCTGATGGAGAGAAGGTTTGGGGATAGTGGTGCCCCCTGCATTTGTAATGTGTACCAACTTCTTTATTATCATGGTCGATTTGACTTTCTGGTATATAAATAAATATATTGGTTTTGTCTTTGAAGAAGAAAGTCTGTTATATCTTGTGATTCAAACCTGTAAATATACCTCCATATTCAAAGTAGCTACTGTGGGTATTGCATTAGCGATATAACTGTGCTGTACTGTTTCTAATATGTGTCTACATACATATTCATATGATTGTTGGGAGAAGAAAAGAGTACCTAGGTATGAAGTTCAGAACTCCAAACATATTATTACAGCATATATGCATTCTAGACTTTTTTTTTTAATACTTTATAGACTGACTCCTAAGCAGCCCAGTGCAGTTTAAAAAATCTCTAGTTACTGGGAAGTTTTTCATTATATTGTGTTGAAACCATCCTCTCTACAACTTCTAAGAGGATCATAGATCTAGAGAAATGAGGATCTTTCATCTAATGGTAGAATCCCTCCTAATTTTGAATAGTGTGTAAATAAAACAGAATGATGCAGGAACTCTAGGACAGGACAACAAAAATAACAACCATCTTGCTCATGTCAGTTCTTGTTTAGGTTACATATTCATTGTTACTTCAAGAAATCTTCATTTATTATATGTTGTATTTTATTTTTAATTTTTTAAACATTTTTTTGAAATTTTGAGTTCCAGATTCTTTCCCTTCTTCCCTCCTCACCGCCCCCACTGGGAAGACAAGCAATTCAATACAGGTTGTACATGTGTAGTTATACAACTTGTTTCCATAGTAGATATATTGTGAAAGATTAACTATATTTCCCTCCATCCTATCCTGCCCCCCATTCATTCTCCTGTTTTCTCCTTTGACCCTATTCAAAATGTGCGCTTGTATCTACCCTCTCCCTCAATCTGCCCACCCTTCTATCATCCCACTTCTTATCCCCTTCCCCCCTACTTTCCTGTAGGGTAATATACACAATTGAGGATGTCTGTTATTCCCTCCTTAAGCCAAATTCAATGAGAGTATGGTTGACCCATTCCCTTTCACCTTCCTGTTCTTCCACTCCATTGTAACAGTTTTCTCTTGCCTCTTATATATGAAATAATTTACCCTATTCTATCTCTTCCTTTCTTCTTCTCTCATTATATTCTTCTCTCACCTCTTAATTTTTTTAGATATCATCCCTTCCTATTCAACTGATCCTGTGCCCTGTCTGTATATACATGTACACATATATACACACACTCACATATGAGTTTATACATACATACACCTCTTATATATACATATATATATTCCCTTCAATTATCCTCATACTGAGAAAAAGTCTCATGAGTTACAATTATTGTTTTTCCATTTAGGAATAAAAATAGCTCAACTTAAATAAGTTCCTTATAATTTCTTTTTCCTGTTGACCGTCACATGCTTCTCTTGCTTCTTGTATTTGAAAGTCAAATTTTCTGTTCAGCTCAGTTTTTTTCATCAAGAATTCTTGAAAGTCCTCTATTTCATTGAATGACCACGTTTTTGCCTGAAGCATTATACCCAGTTTTTCTGGGTAGGTGATTCTTGGTTTTAATCCTAGTTCCTTTGACCTCTGGAATATTATATTTCAAGCCCTTTGAACCCTTACTATAGAAGCTTCTAGATCTTGGTTATGTTGATTTTATTTCCACAATACACAAAATTGTTTCTTCCTGAGAGCTTGTGATATTTTCTTCCATTTATTATACTTTGAAACTTCACCATGATCATTCTCATTTGGATGTGCTCCATGTCAGCAGTGCCCTTCCTAAAACCTGCTGACTGTAAGTGAATACAACCTTTCAAATGTGGTATGACCAAGGCAGACCACAACATGATATCACAGCTTTTTTCCTAGTCACTATACAACTAATAACACAATAAAAAAATTGTACAACTTAGATTTAGAACTAGCCAGAAACTTGGAGATCATTAGCCTCATTGGACAGTCCTCTAAAACCATGAACTATTTTAATACTGTTGACTGACCACACCTCTCTTCCTAATGTATAGATTTTTTAAAAACAAAAAGCCAACAAGATCAATGTTCTATTAATGAAATGAGTAGACAGTTAGAAAAGTCATCTAAACAATGCTAAGGGAGGAAATCAAAATTCAGACTACTGAGGAAGAAGAATTTTGCTTTTTACATCTATTAAGCTCTACAGTTTGAACATAACTTTCATTTTTTTACTCAATACCTATTTTATTTTCCCTATTCACACCTGTCCAAGAAGAGCATGTGATATCCATACCTCAAGCAGAGGAAACCACACTTGGAATGAATTAAATCCTGAGGGATCAAAGGAAAGAGCATACGAATCTGCACCAGTATATTTCCCCAGTTTGGTTATTATAGCTCTGAAGCAATGAAACTCTGAAATGTGTTAATATTACCCATGAGATTAAAAATGGACAATATGATTATGCTTGATATTTTTTCAAAGAGGTTATCAGGAGACTTGTAAGAAGAGACCAGTCCTCTCCTCTTGTCATTTTTAAAAAGCCTAATGGAAATTTGTAGCTATGAGAAGGACTTAAAGGTCATCTAGCTCACCCACCTCATTTACAGATGAGTGAACTGATGTTCAGAGGAAGTAATTTTACAAGGTCTTACAGTGATTGAGAAGTAGAGAAGTAACTCTTTAGATTTGACTGCATATATAATAGCTTTTCAGCTCACAGATGGTTATTTTAACCTTAGCACCATGATTTTCAACCATATCATTCCCTTATGTTAGTTAAATTTTGAATTACTCTGCATGGTTTCTCAACTTCTTTCTCAACAGAGCACAGTTTCAGGTAGAAGTCCAAAAGCTCTTCAGGTTCAAAGCCCTGACTTTTCAGGGCTTCTATTTTATGATTACTAGTTGTACCACCTTTTCTGCAATCCCATCTCTAAGATAGCTATGGCTCAAACTCCTACTCCTGTGCATATCATTTTTGTCACTAAGGATTAACAACACAGAGCAGAAACAAATACACCTAGGCCCCTTTCTCAGGGGTGGAAGAGAAGGAGAGTTCTTCATCTCTCACCAGTTCAGTTCATGGCATCTATGTTGGGCACAGCAGAAAAGAGTTGCTGAAAAGAGTAAAGCAGAAAAAGAGTGATTGAAGGGTGAAGATGAAAAGGGTGCAGAAAAGGGCATACAGCCCAAAACAGGTGAATGGTTCAGTCTTGACAGTTTTAAAGACACAGGTAGCAAATCAAGGAATCGATCTCCACCCACATAGTATGGGATATGGTAGGCTCTGTGTTAGACAAGCTTTGCATATTCAAAAACCCCCTTAAGAGTACCTCCATGTTAGAATTGGGCATCCCAAGAGAGGTTTCCCTTGGCCTCTAACTGATTTCATTGTCATGGAGACCTCCAGTGAGGAAGTCCCTCTTTAGCAAAACAGCTATTATTTTATCTGCAACTTAGTATTAGAGAGCTGCCTATGACATTGAAAGGCTAAGTGACTTGCCTCAGGGTCATGCAGCCAGGATGTGGCAAAGCTGGATTTGAATCCAGGTCCTCCAATTCTAAATATAGGTTACTTTCCATTAGAGATAGTAATTTTCAACATTTATTCTAAACTGATTATCTAAATATAAAATAATTTGAGATATGAATAATCTGGAAGGAAATTATTTACTTTATATATACTTTACACATATACCTATATGTATATAGATATAGATGTAGATGTATATGTATGCATATATGTGTGTATACATGAATATGTGTTATATGTATATATGTATACATTTTATAAACATATTTTATATGTATATATAATATGAACATAAGTCTCTTGAGGAGAAGGGCTATTTTTTAATCTTGGTATTTGTCTCTGTGTTCACAGTATCTGGCATAATTGGTACAATACAAATGATCAATCACTACTTCTTTTGTTGTTTGGTAGAATGTGGCATGAAAAAAGTACCTTAGTGTAGAGGAAAACACACTGAATTAGTAGACAAGGCATCCGATTCTAGCCCATACTGTCATAGACTAATGTGATCATGGTAGAAATCACTTAACCACTCTATGCTTCATTTTCTCCTTTAAAAATGAGGATAACACCGAATATAACCATGACCATTCTGTAGGATTATTACATCTGCTGAGATAATGAATATGTGTTTATAAATTATAAATCACTATTTAAATGGATATTACTATTTTAGATGATTTTCTAGGAGTATTTCTATAGGCTATATGGTTCACAGCTGTGCACATTTGGCTTTTTCCAATATGAGAAACAATGATAGTAATGGAGAACTGTCTGTAGCAGGAATGCATACAGTATATCTATGGGAGAATATTTGTTCCACATGCTAGCACTTTAAAAGATAGAGCGACTGTTTCTGTAGAAAGTCAACTAACTTGGGAACATTTCATTTATTTAATGTAATTAATTTATTACTTGTGCATTTATATGAATTCAGATATATTTGGATTCCTAGCCCCCTAGTCTTTCACATATGTTTTAGAATATGTTATCTTTGCCAATTGTGCCCTAATTTTTTTCCAAAATATCAACATTACACTCCGATATTTCTGATCTTTGGTCATGTCTCCCGCCTTTACTCCCTCCCCTCTATCATTGTGAATATTTTCTGACAGCTAACTAGTTTGTAGGTAGCTTTCCTTGACAATCCTTGGCCAAACCCCAGGGAGGGTCAAGGCAAACAGAACAATTCAAGAGACAACCAGTCATTTTGATCAAGTCACATTAACAGGCAATTCATGATAAAATTATTCAAACTGGATGATTGATGATTTGTAGATGAAACAGCTACTTGTTTCACTGAATTTTTAACTTTCCAACCCATTGTTTTTGTAGTTGGACATAGTCTTGACTTCATAGAATATATGTCCTTAATCATTTCTGTAACTGATTTTGTCAGTTCATTTCCTCTTCGAAATATTTTTATGCTGCAGGGGATGATTATCTCTGAGAAGACGAATTTTGACATTATGTCATATGGTATATGCAAAAAGAAAAACAATCACTGTAAATTTCTTGTTCAAGAATATTTTAGATGTGGAGTTATGCAAGATCTGAGCAAAAGTATTTTAGTCCTCTTTTAACATCTTAATGCTTCAAAATAACCTTAATGAAAATAGAATACCAAAAAAGTTCAATGATATGTTTTATGCAAAGAAAATATATTTGAAAACATATGTTCTGGATTTCATAAGGTAATCAGAATTATTTTGATTTGATACTGTGTCAAGTGTATATCAAGGTTATTTGGCGAGAACATTAATGATACTAATAATGTTCTATCATGATCATCACTATTTCCCCCCTTAAATGTTCCTGAAACTTGTAGGCCTACTTGGTTTCACATTCATAGAAGTGGCTGAAATTTCCAATCCTATTTTTGTCCTTCCGATCCTATGGGCCATGGAGTATATGACTATTTCTACATGGAATAAGGGTGTCAAGAATCTTTTGATATAATGTCCTACAGGACTCCTTGAGTTCCCTTGACTTATTTTTCCAATCTACCATCTGTCAGCTACCAAGTATGGTGGTCAGCAAGGGAATCATTTAGAGGTGCATAGCAGAACAATCCAAACAACACAGCAGAGATAATGAATAATCTCTTCATATAAAAGGATCAGTATTTTTTTTTCTCTGACAAACGATGAATCGATTTCATGAATATCCACTTCCTTTGCCACCTTATGGGCAAATCTAGCCCACTTTCATTTTCTCTGTACTGGTTTTTCTATTTAAAAGGACATATAAAACTGTCTTTACTTTTAATGAAATAAGAGGAACATGGTTTTCATAAGTAATTCATCTTTAGATAGTCTTCACTTAATTGAAATTCATTGCATCAGAGTAAACCCAGAGGGAACTGAATACTCTATTTAGAGATGTTGGCAAATTGTCTAGAGGGGTTGCAACCCACAGCACTGAAGCACTGAAACACTGAAGGGGTCTTGAGTGGAAAAAGTTTAAAAAGCCCTGGTCTAGAGGTCCAAGCAGATATTCGAAAAACAGAGTTACACATCTATGAAACAGCCATTGGTGGCAATTAGATATTACCAAGTTGTGACAGTGGCTCTTGTAGGAGTATCAAATATCACCATTTTTAAAAGGAATATATTTACCTCTACCATTTATTTAGAAATATTGATAAATTTCAGACATTTCTTCCATTTTAACCTGTTTTATTTTTGTTTGTTTTTAATTGAGCATGTGCTGATGAATTCAGTAAAATGAGATGGCATGTTCTACTTCTCTGAGTGATAGAGGTCCCTTCAAGAGACTTTGTAACAATTTATATTACCAAATGAAAATACTATGTAGTCATTCTTTTTTTTCCTTTTTGGAGGGGGGAAGGTAGGGCAATTGGAGTTGTCACTTGCCCAAAGTCCCACAGCTAGTTTTCTGTGTGTGTGTGTGAAGTGTCTGAGGCCGAATTTGAACTCAGGTCCTCCTGCCTCTAGGGCCAGTGCTCTATTCACTGCTCCACCTAGCCTCCCCAAGCTGTATTCATTCTTTTAATAAACAAAACTTTATTAAAGCATACTTCCCCTTCCCCTCTCCTCCCGCCCACCTCTCCTTTTCTCAGACTTTCTATCTCACTCAGGACCCAAACACTGTCCACTCACAAACCTGGCTTCACTCTAAACTGGTTCTTCCCCTCCTTTAGGCAAGCTGCCCCCCTACTTCCTGGGCTTTCAATGTATTAATGCTGAATTTAGTGTAGACACCTGAGAGCACTGGTGCTCAGAATACCTAAGCTTAAGAGATTCACCAGCTTCAGCCTCCTGAGAAGCAGATATTCCAGGTGTACATTAATATTCCCCACACCAATAACTACTTCTGACTACTAGAAGAAAGATATAAATTCAACAATTCCCTGGATAATTTCATTCTACAGTTTACTGAGGAAAACAGACTTTTGAGTCTATATTCTTCTAAACTGAATGCCTATTTAGGCAAATTCATTAGGTAATTTTTAACCACTCCTCTTGACTTCAGATAGACTTGACCTGTGTCTCAAGGTCATAGTCAATACCACCCCATTTCCTGGACCAAACATTAACTTAAGTATTTTTAATGTCTCTGTGCAATGTGATCCAACTGAACTGGGATATGAAAAGCATATTGTATTTAAACCATCCAATTGTCTAAAAATAGGCCTCTTCATCTTCAAGTTCAGACATTAATGAGTTGTCTACATTCCTGTGGCAAACCTTTCCACCACAGTTAGAGCAAAACCTTCTCATTAAAGCAAGATCAATAGCTATGCGCATTTTCCTTTTATGCAATCCAGTTTACAACTCACTTTTAATATCATTTAAAAGCACATAAGCAAATCCTACATGACATTTTTATTACCTTTGTAATATCTCAAGTTTAATTTTTGGCAATAAACATAATAGCAAGTCTACAAAATGAGAAGCTAAAAAACAACTCAAAATTTTCAGCATTTTTTTTGCTGTATCTTAAAGTTTGAATTCTAAGGGTGAATGCTATCTTTGAAATGAACACCTATACCTGTAATAATTCAAGAGCAGGCCGACTTCCAAAAAACCTCTAGATGTCCTTTCTCCCTAAACCCTAGAAAATAGCAAGTTTATAAAGTCTTTTAGAAAATCTCCTGCAGGTTGAAATTTTATCTTTAAAAGGTTTGGAGTTATTATTGATATTAAAATTGAATACGTCACATTGATTTGCAATTTAACTGGCCCAGAAATGTACATTTTAGTGAAGGCCATATAGCCTAGAGGCCAAAAAGCTAAAGTTGCCCCTCTTTGCCTTTCATACCAGGAATGATTTCTATGATAGAAGTTTACTGCCTCCTGATAAAAATGTGGAGGTGGTTGATGGGGGAGGGAGTACAACTTTTCCCAATAATCTTTTTTAATATTATTTTGAAAGAATTCTTTATTTCAGTAAGCTTAACTTTTAATTTAGAAACATGTAGCCTGAGCCCCCTCTGTCTGCTGCTCCCTCATGGAGAGCAGGTGACCGGGGCAAAGCCAGTGCCACCACCACTATGAAGCTGCCCAGCATCCTTCTCATGGGTACACCAGGGGTTGTAAAGACTACACTAGGACAGGACTGACATATGTTAATGTGGGCAATTTAGCAGAAGAAGGACAGTATATTATGGCTTTGATGAAGAACATGAATGTCCCATTTTGGATGAAGATAGAGTAGTTGATGAGTTAGAAAATAAAATGAAAGAAGGTGGAGTTATTGTTGATTACCATGGCTATGATTTCTTCCCTGAATGAAGATTTCATATTGTTTTTATACTTCAAACAGATAATTCTGTATTATATACAAGACTTGAAAAGAGGGGATACAGTGTAAAGAAACTACAAGACAATATTCAGTGTGAAATTTTTCAGAATCTATGAAGAAGCCATGGCCTCCTACAACCAGCAATGTACCAGAAGAACTAGAAAATAATTTAGATCAGATAATGAAATAGACTGAGCAGTGGATAAAAGATAATAATTGAACTTGAAAGGCAAAGCATGGACTTTCAAGGTTTCCCACATGATGGTTAAAGATTTTCTTGATGATTTCTCCTTTCCCATGCGGTAGAAATTAAGGCAACATGCAATACAATTTTATTATCCAGGATTGTGTTGTAGAAGTACCAGGTGGACCATATATAAAGTTGAGATATGACTAAATTAATTTTTTTCTCCATGAGAAAACTGAAAACTCCCAAATACAATACATAAGATATTAAGAATTTTTAAAGTTTAGGAATATTCAGCGTTCTCATTTATTTTGGTTAACTGCTAAAAAAGAAGCAAATTTGAGAAAATAGGTGGAAATCTTTAATACTTTATATGAAAAAGAAAATTAAAGCTAGGAAAAATTTCTGATGTATAAGTAAAAGAGTCTAAGGATAAAGCTATAAGCATTAAAAAAGAAACATGTAGCCTGAGATTATCAACTTTTTAAAAATGAGGCATCAAGTTGCTTAATCCTGTTCTTTAGGCATGTGGAACATAGTAGAAATTGGCTACCCTAAGGAAATATAGGCTTTATATCTGGATATGGAAGAGAGGGGGCAAATTTTGGGCATGGTTTTTGGCAGGTAACTAGTGATCATGTAGAGAGGGTATAAAAGATAGTGGAAGAGTAATACAGGGAGAGGAGGATAATAATAATACAACTTTGATAGTTCTTTAAATTCTTTCAAGGCACTATGTAACTATTGGTATAGATCTGGAATATCATTTCATCCTCAAAACAATCTTAAAACGTAGGTGTTGCTATATACATCATTTTACATATGAGGAAACTGAGACTATGAGAGTTTAAGTGCTTTACCCATGGTCACCCAGCTAATAAGTGTCTCAAACAGGATTCAAACTCAGGAATTCCTGATTCCAAGCTCATTGTTATATCTATGAATTCCTGGATACTTTCAGGTATTCAAAGGTCTCAGTTGCAACAAATATCTGTTCAGTGTTTCCTTATCCAACATATACTAAAAAGAAGAAGAATATCTCAGTTCACTTCCAAAGACCCATATTAGCAGTCTCAACACGGAGTACCTCAGACCTGGAAAACAGGAAGGAGAAAGAAGGAAAGAGGTTTAAGTTGGAGGAGCAGGATGTGGCAAGAATGGGGAGGAAATGGAGTAAGGAGGAAAAGAAAAAGTATACAGGTTTTTAAGAGTTTAAAAGCTTTTTGTAATAAATTTGGTAAAATTTGTTATTGACTAATAATTGAGGAGAATTATTAAGAAGACTACTACTAGTTATCTTTACTCTTGTTAGCAAGATTCTCTATACATTTCTGATACCTGTCATATGTAGACAAAACCGTATGACTGCAAATAATAATACTTTTGATTGGTTCATCTTATGTGTATGAGAAGCAAAATGACATAGTAGATAGACAGACATGGAGTCAGACTTAGGGTAAAATCTTCCCTCAGATAAATACTTGTCATGTGACTTTGGGTCAGTTGTTTAACCTCTCCACCCCTGTAGTTAACTTTATAGTACCATAAATAATAAACAAAACACCTATGAAACTGAATGTGTGTAAGTAATTTCCTTAAACAAACAGAATGAAATCATAAGCCCAACCCCTCAAAGTTCCTCACCAAGAAAGGAAATCATATCATATCTGAAAATAATTGATATCACCATTAACAAAGGATATTACACTCTATATTTGTATCTCCAAATCAGAATGGAAATTGAACTGAACAACTTCCATAGAATCTTCTAACTCCAAAGTTCTATTATTTAAAGATTCTATGACTAACATGTTTTTAATGCAGGTAAGACAATCCTGTTTTGCAAATTGGAATGTCTTGTTACCATTAACAAAAACAAAGATGCTGCTGAATTTCAACCTTCATCTCATATATATGATTTGGCTAACATATTAAGTATCTAGTCCAGTCCAAATTCATTTAGTCACTTTACTAATGAAAGGAATGAATTTTAAAATATTTCATCATTTAAAATGAAACTACCAAGTTGATATGTTTAATTTTAGTTATTATATAGTAAATAAAGACTCTTTTTAAAAATGTTGCCACCTGCAAGCTATTCCCATTTTTCTCTCTCTCTCTAGGCAATTCATGCCCATATAGGACTGCTTTCCCATAAAGAAGAAATAATGATTTATAGACTGTGCCCAAGTTAGAGGAAAAGATGAGATTCTGAAAGCTCTATGGTAGAACAAGAATGTTATGAGAAAAATTATTTGTAAACTGGAAATTGCTACGTACATGTAAACTATTATTTTGTTGCTATCTTGAGAGTTAGCCTGGTATGAAAGATAGAGAGCTGGCTTCAGTATCAGGAAGACCTAGGTTAAAACTGTGTTTCTTATCTATATTGGCAGTGTGACTCTGGGCAAGTAACTGAACAGCTCAGAACCCCTCTAAACCCACAAATGGCAGAATAGGTATTACTCTGTTATTTATGTACTCTATATTATAATGGGGACTAATCAATGAACATTACATCTATAACACATATACAACATAATGTAATTAATGTAATTTACATTAATGGAAGGTCTTTCCTTTCTAGGATTTCCCAAAACTAATGAAAACACAAATCTTATCTAAAAAGCCAAAAAAAAAAATAAATAAAAACAAAAACAAAGAAACTAATAGCCATTCTAGTGTAGATCACATAAACTCTGAAAATCCTCCCAATTCTCACTCACACTAAGAAGGGTTCCTGTGCAAGATGTCATACTTGCTTCAGGATCCTGGGATGTCCCTCAACAATCAAGGTGTGTCTTTCTCTAATGTTATCAAATGAAGCCCCCATTTTATTTAGTATGTTCTCTCCATGATCAATCACCAATGATCAGTGCCCAAAATTATTTATTTAATTAACATCAACTAGCTTTTACAAAGGAGATATTACTGTGGTAAAATAACAAGAACAGAAATTATTAACACCTCTAAAATCCAGGGCCACATTATTCCCTATACCACTTTAGTCCATGGGGAGAATGGGCTCAAAGTTCAAGTAGTTTCTACAAAGCATTTTCCCCACCAATATTACTTCTCAATGAAATGTAACAACTAGATGAGTCCTGCATCTCAGCTTCCAGTTATCACTAGTTTGGATCCTCCTAGGATCCATAGCTACTCAGGTCTATGCTGGTGTTTTGTTTAGTACCAGATTTTGATCTGGACGCTGGCTCCCAGACCTCTGCTGTCTCATAATTATGGACTTTAAAAATTCACAATTAGGGGGGCATAGCCAAGATAGTGGCATAGAAGAAGGAAAACTCCCTGCACTCCCCCCATAACCACCTCGAATACCTATAAAATGACTCTAAACAAATTTTAGGGCTACAGAACATACACAGTGACAGAGAGAAACAAGTATCCTACTGAAGGAAGCCTGGCAGGTCAACAGGAAGGGTCCATCAAAGTGCTCTGGGAGGAGAGCCCACCTCTGCATGAGCCCATGGTTTTAGCCTCAGGGTGGCCCTGACCAATGGGTAGAGATAATTTATGGAGAGTGGATCACCAGTAGCTATGGTGATTTCCACAATTATCAACCCATAAATGCCAAAGACAAAGTGAGATGTCAGTGTGGACTTTTGGAACAGGGGGTCTGGGAGTGCAGTCTGGTTTCTGCCCCTAGAGGGAGAAGTGGCTGAAGCATGGCAGCCACTGCCATGTGGCTGCTCCAGATCTCCTGGCCTTCAGATTGTAGGGGTACCAAGCAACCACTCTGAGGGGTAATCACTCTTGCTTTACCTTGTTTGGATCTGGATTGCTGTCTAGGGTGTTGGTCCTGGGGTGTATGACTAGGTGACAAAGCCTGTAGAGGTTTCTGAGAGGGAATCTAACTAATAGCTCTGGCAGCTGTGAAAATCCCAGCAATTTGGGACAAAGCTCTCCTCTCTGGAAGCAGAGTTCTACTGTGACAAAACGCTCAAACATCAAGTAATTGAGTGGCAACATGAACAAGCAAAGGAAGCACAGCAATAACACTTTAGATTCTTGTATCAGGGGAAAAAAGGATCAAAGCATAGAATAGGAGGAAGACAATGAAGTCAGAACTTCTGTACCAAAAGCTTCCAAGAAAAATATGAATTGGTTACAGGCCATAGAGGAGCTTAAGAAGGATTTTTAAAACAAAATAAGAAAAAGTGGAGTAAAAATTGGGAAGAGAAATGAGAATGATGCAAGAAAGTCATGAAAAGAGAGTTAACAACCTGACTGAAGAAAATGACACTTTAAAAAATAGGCTAACTCAAATGACAAAAGAGGCTCAAAAAACCAGTGAGTAGAAGAATGTCTTAAAAGCCAAACTTACCAGATGGAAAAATAATTTCAAAAGCTCACTGAAAAGAATCATTACTTCAGAATTAGATCAGAGCAAATGGAAGCTGGCGACTTTATGAAAAATCAAGAAGCTATTAAACGGATCCAAACAAATGAAAATAATTGAAGCCAATGTGGAATATTTCATTGGAAACACCACTGACCTGGAAAATAGACACAGGAGAGATAATTTTAAAATTATTAGACTACCTGAAAGCCATGATAAAAAAAGAACCTAGAAACCATCCTTAAAGAAATTTTCAAGGAAAATTGTCCTGATGTTTTAGAACCAGAGGGCAAAATACAGGTTGAAAGAATCCACTGATCACCTCTTGAAAAAGATCCCTAAAGAAAACTCCTAGGAATATTATAGCCAGGTTCCAGAGTTCCCAGATCAAGAAGAAAATATTACAAGCAGACAAGAAGAAAAATTTTGAATATTGTGGAAACACAATAAGGATGACACATGATCTGGCAGCTTCTACACTGAGGGATTGAAGGGCTTGGAATATGATATTCCAGAGGTCAAAGCACCTGTGATTAAAATCAAGAATCACCTACCCAGCAAAACTGATTATCATCTTTCAGGGGAAGATATGGTTATTCAATGAAATAGAGGACTTTCAAGCATTCTTGATGAAAAAACCAGAGTTGAATAGAAAATTTGACATTCAGATACAAGAAGCAAGTGAATCATGAAAAGGTAAACAGGGGTAAGAAATTATAAGGAATTTATCAAAGTTGCTATTTACATTCCTTGATGGAAAAATGACAATTGTAACTTATGAAACTTTTTTCAGTATGAGAATAGTTAAAGGGGACACACACACACACACACACACATATATCTATATAGGAGGGTATATGGGCATATGAACACATATGTAAATATGTCTATATATGTGTACAAGTATACATAGACAAAGGGCACAGGATCAATTGAATAGGAAGGGATGATATTTACAAGGTGAAACTGAGAGGTGAGAGAGGAATATAATGAGAGGAGATGGGGTGAGACAGAACGGGGTAGTGTATCTCATATAGAAAGGGGAAGAAAAAACTGTTACCATGGAGGGGAAGAACAGGAAAGCAAAAGGGAATGAGTCAACCTTACTCTCATTGAATTTAGCTTAGGGAGGGAATGGAATGCAAACTAATTAGTGTATCTCACTCTACAGGACAGTAGGGGGGGAAGGGGATGAGAGGGGGGCTGATGGAGGGGAGAGCAGGTTGGGGTAGGGAGGGAAGTTAGAAACACACATTTTTGAAAAGGAACAGGGTAAAAGTAGAGAATAGAATGAGTTGGGGGAATTATAAGATGGAGGGAAATATAGTTAGTCTTTCACAGCATATCTGCTATGGAAATGTTTTGCATAGCTACACATGAACAACCTATATTGAAATGCTTATCTTCCAATGGTGGGGGATGAAGGAGGAAGGAAAAGAATCTGGAATTCAAAGTTTTAAAATCAAATCTTTAAAATTATTATTAGTATTATTATTTTACATGCAACTTGGAAATAAGGTATACAGACACTGGGGTATAGAGATACATTTTGCTGTACTAGAAAGTCAGAAAGGGCATGGAGGAGGATGTAGGAGTGAGCAGATTGGGGGAGAGGGGAAGGGAAAGAAAAAAGAAAAAAATCACAATATTGTAGCTATTTTTTCAGCAAAGCACACTAATGGATAAATTAAAGAGGTGAAAAACCAAAAGCCAGTATTCAAGGGCAACTGACTACATAAGACAGGAGGCCCAATGGGCCTTTCCTCAGTCTTAAAGCATATCTCTCTAAAGTAGTAGCTAGGCAGGAAAGAGTAAGAAAGCTCAGTTTGGCTGGTTAGTACCTTTTGAACATATCCCAGTTGTGGCTCAGTATCCAATCAATCGAATGCCCTTCTCATTACCATATGTTTATCAGACCAAAAGCAGTTGAAACATATTTGCACAAATCTGTGCAGGATTATATTAGTTAAGCATACTGTATAAACACATAAAGATGAAGTCAATGGACCATTGTTTCTCTCTTCTACCACTCTCATTTTTTAAAGGATTGAAAAAAAACTTTTATTAATTAACTTATTTTTAGTTTTCAATATTCACTTCCATAGGATTTTGAGTTTTGTATCTACTCCCCATCTCTCCCCTCCCTCTACCCCAAGACCATATGTATTACCTCTTCCCCCAGTCTGCCCTCCCTTCTATCATGCCTCCCATTCTCTTATCCCCTTCCCTTCTATTTTCCTGTATGACAAGATAGATTTCAATACCCCATTGCCTGTATATCATATTTCCCATTTACATGTAAAAGCAATTTTTAACATTCATTTTTAAAACTTTGAGTTCCAGATTTGAGTTCCCTTCCTCCAACACTACCCACCCTCATTGAGAAGAAAAACAATTCAACATAGCTTACACATGTGTACTCACACAAAATAGTTCCATCACAATCATGTTGTGAAAGACTAAGTCTATTTCCATCCATCCTATCTGCTCTTTTCACTCAGCATCAGTTCATATAAGCCTCTCTAGGTAGATATGAAGTACATCTGCTCTTTGTTCCTTAGAGCATAATAGTATTCTCTTACATTCATATACCATAACTTGTTTAGCCATTCCCCAATTGATGGGCATCCCCTTAATTTCCAGTTCTTTGCCACCACAAAAAAAGCTGCTATATTTTTGTACATATGGGTCTTCCTCCTGCTTCTGTGATCTCTTTGGTGTATAATCCTAGAAGGTGTATTGCTGGGTCAAAGGATATGGAATTGCTTATAGCCCTTTGGGCATAGTTCCAGATTGGTCTCCAGAATGGTTGGATCAGTTCACAACTCCACCAGCAATGTATTAGCATTCCAATTTTTCCACATGCTCTCCAGCATTTATCATTTTCCTGTTTAGTCATCTTAGCCAATCTGATTGGTAAGGTGTGGTACCTCAGAGTTGTTTTGATTTGCATTTCTCTAATTAATAGTGTTTTAGAGTATTTTTTCATATGCTTATTGGTATCTTTAATTTCTTCCTCTGAGAACTGTCTGTTCATATCCTTTGACCATTTATCAATTGGGGAATGACTTGTATTCTTATAGATTTGACTATTTTAGAAATAAGGCCTTTATCAGAGACATTTGTTGTAAAAATTCTTTCCCAGTTTCCCACTTCCCTCTTAATCTTGGTTACATTGGCTTTGTTTGTACAGAAGCTTTTCAGTTTCATGTAATAAAAGTTATCCATTTTGCATTTTATAATGCTCTCTAATTCTTGTTTGGTCCCATTTTAAATTTTACGGAATTATTTTCTTCAGTGAACTTTTGAACCTCCATTTCCATTTGGCCAATTTTCTTTTCAAGGCATTTTTTTTCTCATTGGCTTTTTGGAATTCTTTTGCCATTTGGGTTAGTCCATTTTGTAAGCCATTATTTTCTTAAGCATTTTTGGGGGGATCTCCTTTAGTAAGCTTATTTTCTTGTTTTTCCTGATTTGCTTGCATAACTCTATTTTGTCTTTCCAATTTTTCTTCTACTTTTCTTACTTGATTTTAAAAATAATTTTTGAGCTCTTCTATGGTCTGTAATAGAATCGTGTTTTTCTTAGAGGCTTTGGATGTAGGA
Source organism: Gymnobelideus leadbeateri (assembly GCA_011680675.1). Lineage (NCBI taxonomy): Eukaryota > Metazoa > Chordata > Mammalia > Diprotodontia > Petauridae > Gymnobelideus > Gymnobelideus leadbeateri. The sequence goes on from WOXC01006535.1 coordinate 168,208, forward strand.
GCTTTGACTTTCTTTTCTTCTCCTGGTTGTATGTTTTAATCCATCTTGTCCCCTAACTAAGGCTTTATAGTGGATTTTTTTTGCAACATTTGCTCATTTTCCCAATCAATTACCTGATTTGTAGCTCTTTATTAAGGTAAGACTCTGCATCCAGCCTGAGGGTTATACTGTCCCAAACTTCAGGGGTTTTGCACAACTATTTTCAGAGATATTTCTAGGGACCAGTAAATTTTCATTTCTTCCAAGGTGGTATGATCAAAGGAAAGGTGTATATTCCTCTCCCGGTCTGTGCTCTGATCTGCAAGTGACCATAAGCACTCTTTTCTGCCTTGAAGCTGTAAGGAGGATTCCCTCTCCACTACCACAAACTATGCCATGCCAGCACTCCTTCTTGCCCCAGTATTGCCACCCAGGACTGCAACCCATATCAAAATACAAGCAAAGCAAGAGAATCCTACCTCAGTGCAAGCAAATAGTTACCTGCAACCCCCCTCTTATCAGCTGTTTGAACCCCCCCACCATCTGTGAGCTAAGAGCTCTGGGAGCAGCCACTACTGTTGCTGCTGCTGCCCCCCACCACCCTGGGATTGGGGCCTACCACAGTCCTCTCTCCCCCAGGTTGGACAGACCTTTCCTACTGACTTAAGTTGTATTTGGTGTTTGTGTTTGGTGTTTGTGGGTTGGGAAATCTGGAAACTGCCACAGTTGCCAGTGATTCAGTGACCTGAGGCCTGCTCCAGTTTTTCTAGACTAAAGGAAGAACAATCTAACCTTTTGCCAAAATCTCATTTATTATAAGTATTATGGCCATACTATAGAGGTCTGGAATGGTAAGTTGATTTTTCATAAACAATTTAGCCATATAGTCAAAGAATCTGTGAATACTCTGTTAAGTATATATATCTGTCCATGGCATTATATGTTAAGTCATTAGGTATAATGCTTTCCTGCTTAGAAGTTCCAGTGAAAACTAAATTATGACAAACATTGACTGATTGAAATATATGCATTGATCAAATATATACAATACCATATCAGTCATGTGATATGGTAGAAAGAAGACAGGTCTTAGGGTTCTAGTGTTGGGTGTGACAAATGCTGACTATTTAACTATAGGCAAGTCATTTACATTTTTAGTACCTCAGGCAATTTTCTAAGCCTAGAAGGTATAGATAATTTTTTAATGTGGAGAGCTGGAATAGTTTCCAGGCCATAGTTTCCCAGCACTGATGGAAATCTCAGGACATACTCTCTTCTTTTCACCCTTGTCTCCCCACCAAAAAGTGTTGAGATTACATTTGTTGAGACTGTTGTAGATGGAGTTATGAGAACTGTATCTTTCAAAGCTGTGAAGAGCTGCTACGTACCATGCTTGCTCTAGTAGGAAAAAGAAAGAAAGCTTACTTTACCACATTTCCTGTCCCTTTACAACTACTATTTCTCCATATGAATTCAGTCATCAGGTTAATTACTCTGAACATCTTTTGAATAAAGCTATACAAAGGGGCCAGTTAGGCAGTGCAGTGGATAGAATGCTAGTCCTGGAGTCAGGAAAACCTCAGTTAAAATTCAGCCTCAGACACAAGCTGTGAGAGACTGGGAAAAACTCTTAATACTGTTTTCCTCAGTTTGCTTATTTCTAAAATGAGCTGGAGAAGGAAATGGAAAACCATTCTAGTATCCTTGCCAAGGAAACCCCAAAAGAATTCATGAAAAGTCAGACATGATGGAAATAACTGAATAACAGCAATACTACAAAGGTTATTCTTGTGGGTAGGACTATATGGACCTAGACTGGAAGAGAAACTTAAAAAAAAATCAAAGATTTTATGTATTGTTTTAAATTTACATTTTTTAAAAAAGTTTAGTTTAGTTGAAGAATCTGGACCTGTCTCAAATTATTGATGGCATATCATCATTGTCATCACATCATCATTACCACCATTCACAACCCAGCATTAGTGCATACAGAACAAACTGCTCTCAGGAAGCCTCTGACACATTCTGACTATTTGACCCTGAGAAAATCACTTCTTTTTTAACACCTCAGGTAAACTCTTTATGATAAGATGTCAATCTGTAAAGTTTTTCACTTTCACCTCCATACAACAATGAAATCATAGCTCCAGGTGTTATGCTTATCCACCACAACTACCACCACTATCATGATCATCATGTCCCTTATCATTTCTTCTGTACCCACATAGACATAGGGCTGCTTTTGTGTCAGGTAGATATAGATGCAAATTTTACAACTAGTATAGTTCTCTGACCATGGGCAATTCAGTGAAACTCTCAATACCCTTACCACACCTCCCCTCCCTATCCCCATGTCCCATACATCTTTCTAAAATTATGTTCTATAGAAAATGTTTATCTGCAATGACTGAGGGAACTTAAACACCAGAATTTCCCTTACACCAATGAAATCACAGCTGTCGACCAAACAAATAAAGAAAAAAAAACCTGAAGATGTTTATATTGTAGCACCTGGAAGGACCTGACTTCCTTCTACCATGTTTCTAATCTATTTTCATAGCAAAATATTTAATTTAAAAATATAGTATGAACAAATATGCAAACACTCCCAAATACCTCAAAGTTATTGTCCTTCCGAAGGTCCTTTGGTCTTAGGGTAGGGGGTTTAGGATCATAGCTTAACTTAGTTCCCAAATAGTATCAGTCTCATTAAGTTTCAAGTCCAAAGCTCTCCTTTTCTTTTATCCCAGGGTCCTGTTTCTAAGGGCTTTCTTGTGGGGAGAGACAGCATGTACCCAGGAATCTTGACTCACAGGTCCTTATATCTAGAGGTCTGATGTCCAGATATTCCATTATCTGCACCTAATACTGAAAAGGACAAACAAAAGAGACTAAAGTCTGGAGTTTTAAAAACACAAGCAATTTAGAGTAACAGCCAGTGTGGGAGGGAAGGAAACAGTAGTTCCCACCCAAGTGGAAGGATCATGCAGAACGTCTTCTACCCAAAACAGGTCACTAGGGTCTCCCACATGAATGCCTCCATCTTAGGTGATCTAACATATACCAAAACCCCACTACAGACATTGCAGAAATGTATTACTGGCATAGTTAACTTGATATTCTTATAGCACCATGGTATTTCAAAATTGAATCAACACAGTCTTTAATTTCTCACTATCTATGGAAGTGGTTCAGGCCATGGTTTAGCGCTCTGGTAGGGTGATGCTCACTTCCTCTTGACAGCTAATAAAGTCTGGTTTAGAAACAATTGATTGAGCAGCCATAGCATGTTTATTCTAATTTATTAGTACCATATGTACACCTGATGATTTCTAGTTAATGTTTTTCATCCCTCTTTTTTTAAAGATGGTTTCACACCTTCCTCATTTAAAATCATGTCACTCTCAAACATAGTAGATACTCAATGATATAAATTCAGACTTTTTAAATATAACTTGTTAAATCATATTTGAGTTTTCAGCATTGTATTATAACATTTTTATTATGTAATAAAATTCTTTATGTGGAATATTTACATTTCAAATTATATAAGTAGCAATGCCTTTTCGAAATGAATGAGATGAGTACACCATTGATTTCAGTGCAACTTTGTGAAGAAGGAATACTGCACCATAATATTGTTTAATCTTCTATATAAGAGTATACAAAAGTATGTATAATGTCTTTGCAAGCATATTTTTCTATCTGTAACTACTGGTATTTATATCAGGCATTATTTCATTAGGAATGAAGAGCTCAGTAAGTATGGAGTTTGGGGAAAGGGAAAACCTATTTTCCTACCTAAGATAGCATCTCTTTATTTTCATCTCTTTTAGAATTATACATAAAATAATACATAGAGAAAACCCTCCTTTTCAAACTGTTGTGCTTAGTATATAGCAGCCTTCAAATATACTCCAAACTATCTTTAAGTCCAGAGATTTTTTAAAACATTAAACACTTTCACTTTCTGATTTATTTGTGTTTTTGTGCCAAATTAAATTTTCTTAATATAAGCATTTTGCTTTTTGGAGGATGAAAACAATAACAAAAATAATAACATCCATAAATCACTTCAAGGTTTGCAAAAGTCTCTCTATATTTTATTTATCTCCACAACTATCATATGAGGTGGTATTATCACCATTAATTTTTAGATAGGGAAAGTGAGGTTGAGAAAGGTTAAGTACCCTATCCCACATTAGAAATTTAGTAGGCAGAGCCAAGATGGCAGAATAGAAACAGCGCTTCCCTGGTGCTCCAGCCCACACCACTTCAAAATCATGTAAAAGGGGGACTCTGAACAACCTCTGGAGCTCCAGCACCCAAAGAATGACACAGAGAAGCTAACCTCCCGCTAAGAACAGCCTGGCAGCGCAGCAGGGAGCAACCAGCACAGCACTCTGGGAGCCAAGCCTCATACCAAGTGAGCCTGAGGTTTTAGCCCCAGGGAGGCCCAACCAGCAGCCAGCTGGAGGGACTCCAGAACACCAGCAGCTGTGGCTTTTCCAGAATTTCCAACACAATATGAGAGGTTAGTGCCCTATGGACTTTGGGAGCAGTATTTGGGATCATGTCAACTTCCCCTGGGGGCTAGAAGAGGCTGAGGAGACACGGCAGAGGTGCCATTTTGCAGCTTCAGTTGCAGCTTCAGCTCCTGGCCTGCAAACTGTAGGGGGATCTGGAAATCAGTCTGGGGGATAATCGCTCTTGCTTTAACCTCCCTGGATCTGAATAGCAGTCTGGGGTGGAGGTCTTGGGATGTGTGTCTAGCTTGCCAGAGTGAGTGGGGGCTTCAGGGAGGGAACCCAACTAATACCTCTGGCAGTTGAGAAGACCCCAGTGTTTGGGACTGAAGCTCCCCTGTCTGGTGGCAGAGTCCAACTATGGCAACAAGCCTGAAAGTCAAGTAATTAAGGGACAACATGCCTAGACAAAGGAAAGAAAATAAACAGAAAAATTCAACATTAGACTCCTATTTTGGGGGCAGAGAGGTTCGAAGCATGGAACAGGAGGAGGACTGGGAGGTCAGAAATCCTGCACCAAAAGCCCCAAATGAAAATATGAGTGGGTTACAGGCCATAGAGGACCTTTAGAAGGATTTTAAAAACCAAATAAGAGAAGTGGAGGAAAAATTGGGAAGAGAAATGAGAAGGATGCAGGAAAAGTATGAAATGAGAGTCAACAGCCTGACTGAGGAAAATAACATCTCAAAAAATAGACTAACTAGGGCTGCTAGATGGCGCAGTGAGTAGAGCGTCGGCCCTGGAGTCAGAAGGACCTGAGTTCGGATCTGGCCTCAGACACTTAATGCACACACAAACAAAAACCTAGCCGTGTGACCTTGGGCAAGTTACTTAACCCCAATTGCCCTCTAAAAAAGCAAAAAAAAAAAAATAGATTAACTCAAGAGGCAAAAGAGGCTCAAAAAGGCAAAGAGGAGAAAAATGCCTTAAAAAGCCGACTTTGCCAGATGGTAAAAGAATCTCAAAAGCTCACTGAGGAGATTCATTCCTTCAGAATTAGACTGGAGCAAATGGAAGCTAGTGACTTTATGAGAAATCAAGATATTGCTACACAGATCCAGGCAATTGAAAGAATAGAAGGGAATATGAAATATCTCATGGGATAAACCACTGACCTGGAAAATAATTCCAGGAGAGATAACTTAAAAATTATTGGACTACCTGAAAGCCATGATCAAAGAAAGAACCTAGAAATCATCCTTCAAGAAATTCTCAAGGAAAATTGCTTAGATATTTTAGACCCAGAGGGCAAAATAGAGGTTGAAAGAATCCAGAGATCACCTCCTGAAAAAGATCCCCAAAAGAAAACTCCCAGGAATATTATAGCCAGGTTCCAGAATCCCCAGATCAAGGAGAAAATAGTACAAGCAGCCAGGAAGAAACAATTTCAATATTGTGTAAACACAATCAGAATAGCGCAGGACCTATCAGCTTCTACACTGAGGGATTGAAGGGCATGGAATATGATATTTCCACAGGGCAAAGGACCTGAGATTAAAACCAAGAATTACCTACCCAGCAAAACTGAGCATCTTGTTTCGGGGGAAAATATGGTCATTCAGTGGAATAGAGGACTTTCAAGCATTCTTGAGGAAAAATCTAGAGTTGAATAGAAAATTTGACATTCAGACACAAGAAGTAAGAGATACTTGAGATGGTAAACAGGGAAAAGAAATCAAAAGGAACTTATCAAAGTTGAACTATTTTCATTCCTACGTGGAAAAACAATAGCTGTGACTGATGAAACCTTTCTCAGTATGAAAATAATTGAAAAAGTGTATATGGGCATATGAATAAATATGTGAATGTGTGTATATATGTTTACAGGTATACATGGATAGAGGGCACAGGTCAAATTTGGTGGCAAGGGATGATACTTAAGGGGTGAAGTTAAGAGGTGAGAGAGGAATGTGGCAAGAGGAGATGGGGAGAGATGGGAGGGTAAACTATCTCATTGTCGTAGAGGCAAGGGGAAGTGGTTACAGGGGAGGGGAAGAACAGGAAGGCAAAAAGGCAAAACCGTATTCTCATTTTATTTGGCTCAGGGAGAGAATGACATACATACTAAATGGCATATCTCACCTTGATGAAGAGTAGGGGGGAGGGGTATGACAGGGGGGAGGTGGAGGGTAGGGCATGCTGGGGGGAGGGGAGGTTGGAGGCACCCACTTTTGAAGAGGGACTGGATCAAAGTAGGGAATGGCCAAGTGTGGGGTGGGATGGGTGGGATGGAAATATAGCCAGTCTTTTACAATATATCTACTATGGTAATGTTTTGCATAGCTATACATGTACAACATATACTGAATTACTTATCTTCCCAACAGGAGTGGGTGACAAGGGACAAAGGGAATGGATCTGGCATTCAAAGTTTTAAAATTAAATGTTCCAAATATATATAAATACTATCATTAATACTATTTTGCATGTAACTGGGAGATAAGATGTGCAGGTATTGGGGCACAGGGATTCACCTTGCCCTAATGGAAAAGTCAAAGGAGGTATGGGAGAAGATATGGGAGAGAGCAGATTGGATGAAGGCATATCCTGTGGGACTGCTATTCTGTGGTGGTGGGTAGGGGAAAAATGGGGAAAATTGTAATTCAAAATCTGGTGGAAATGAATGATGTAAACCAAATGTTAATAAAGCATTTGGAAAAAAAAAAAAACTTAGTATGTATTTGAGGCAGAGTTAGTACTCAGGGCTTCCTGACTCCAGGTTCAGTGTGCTCTGATCTGGCCCACTTCGCTGCCTTTTTACAGAAGCTTCATTACCCCTAAATTAGAACTCATGACTTTCTTCTAGTAATCAAATACAATCTGATGAGGCTCACAGTGCCAAATAAATTCAGTAAAATCAAACTTATTAAAAGATAACCAAAAGATAATTTTTCCTTTATTGCTACCTGACTATACTTTTCAACCTGGCTGTGAGGCATATCTACACTAGGACAATTGTCTCACCTTTCCTGCTTTTTGGGGAGCTTGCTCCATTATCTAAAAATGATGACAGTTACACCTGTGTTTGGCTGGGGCTAAGTGAACTGAGCATTTTGCTACAAATGATGGCATGGTATTTTCAAATAACTAGATTGACAGCATAATCCTTACTCAAATGATTTAATCAACTCAGTTTGTAGATATTGTATAGATAGTAAGAAAATTGTATTAAATCAAATACAACAAGCATAAAATAACTTTAAAGATTCCTTTCTTTCTCTCTCTATAGGGTATACAACCTATATACTGCACTAACTGTTAGTACCCTAGAACAAGGAGGAACATAATATGTGCTTCTTGGTTGTATAATCCTAGCTACTTTGCCTTTTGATTTAGCATATTCCAAGTCTTTTACTTCTTTAATGTGGAAGTTGCTAAACCTTGTGTTATACCAACTGCTGCTCTATAATGCTTGAATTCTTTCTTTCTGATTGACTGAAATATTTTCTTTTTGAACTGGGAGCATATTTCTGAGAGTTTTCATTTTGGAATTTCAGTGGTGATTAGTGGATTCATTTTATTTATATTTTATCCACTAGATATAAGATATTGAGGCAGGTTTATTTGGCAATTTCTTGGAATTTGATGGCTAGGCTCTTTCTTTTATCATGGCTTTCAGGTAACTACATAATTTTAAAAAATTATCTGTCCTCAATCTTTTTTTCCTTGGTCAGTTGTTTTTCTGATGCGAAATTTCACATTTTCTTCTGTTTTTCATTCTTTTGACTTTGTTTTAGTGTTTCCCACAATGTCTTATGGAGTCATTAGATTGCACTGTCTCAGTTGTAAGTTTTAAGCAATGATGTTCTTCAGTGCATTTTTGTACCTCCTTTTCCATTTGACCAATTCTACATTTGACAGTGTTCTCAGTGATTTTTTGTACATTTTTTTATCAAGCTGTTAATTCTCTTTTCATAATTTTCTTGTATCAACCTCATTTCTATTTGCAATTTTTCATCTATCAAGTTTCCTCTCTTTCTCTAACTCTCTCAGGAATTCTTTTCAGATTTAGGTTCAATGAGTATTTTTACTTGAGGCCTTTTTTGGTAGCTGTTTTCACATTGTTTTCATCTTCTGAATTTATTTTGGCCTTTCCTGCTACTGGAGTTGCTTTTTATGACCGAATTCTTTTTTCTTGTTGTTTGTTCATTTTCCAGCCTATTTCTTGACTTTAAACTTTATAAAGTTGGTCCCTGCTTACCTGGTACAGGATCATGCTCCCCTAACCTGTAAGCTTTTTGACTGCTATTTTTGGAGCTAGTTCTTCAAGTCTGCAAGTTTGGTTGCATTGAATCCACTGTCTTCAAAGGAATTGTAGATTGAATAAATGGACAGTTAAATAACAAAACATTGTAATATTTGTATATTGTACCAAAGAGATTGTAAAATATGATATCTGTTTAAGGGGAATAGCAGGTGAAGCATAGATCTGAAGCAAAAAGAAGTAACAATGAATAATGATAACTAATAAGACTACTATTATTTTAAATTATGAGTTTTATAGGCAACTAATATTTAATATAATTAAAGAGAAAAAATCATCATACTACAAGCTAGAGAAAGTGAAATAATTAGAAACTAGAAGATAACCAAGGAGTGGCTCATAGTAGTATAAGAACTAGATATGAATAAATATTTTTGTTTAATTGAAAAGGTAAATATAATGCAGAGGACAAGAAAAAAAGAACGTAAAATGTATGGAATGCATTGTCATTTTGAGAGCCTTACTAGGAAATTGCAATTTGTGCTCAATTCCCTGCTTCTCAAACTCTGTTATTTTTTTGGAAACCCCCTTTACCTTCAAGGTTAAGCTCAGTTAGCTGAGTTTCGCTCAAGGTTAAGACTCACTTATAAGTCTTTTTCTCATCTTTCTTTCACTGCCCATGCTCCCTGCTACTTATTAGTAACTTTGCATATATTTTGCATTTACATATCTGTATCAATATTGTATCCTTTCAGTAGAATGTATGCCCATAAAGAGCAAGGACTGTTTCAATTTTGTCTTTGTATCCCTTTTGCCAAGCTTTATTCAACACTTAAATTCTTATTTAAAATAAGTGAATAAATGAAGAGATCTTTATATAGTCACAGTATGTGGGGTAGATGAAGAAGGAGTTGGGGGTGGTAAACAATTTTTTTAACTACTAAGTAGTTTTTCACTTTTGTGGAGAAAACCATAGAAAATGGACTCTGAAACAATGATGGATATAGATTTCAAGATTAATTTCCTGAGAGGAGAATTTGTTAAGTATTACCAAAATGGCTTTGGTTGCTGAGCAACACTGGGGAATATGAGGATATCTTTTAAGTAAGCTAAGATTTTCTTGTGCCTGTTTGCTGGCATTCTAAGAAAAATCGAGGAAGGGCAAGAACATTTCTTAAGGTCCTTCACAAGGAATTCATAATATTAAGAACACATAAGATTCAGATTTGAACCCCAGGTTCCATGTAATACCTTTCAGAGTATATATCCCTTACTTCGATTAATGTTTCCATTTAGATCAAAGAGTCTAAACCTTACATTCTGGTTTGGATGCAGAAATAACTGGCATATTACTATTATCATTCATGCTATTATTGATATGATATGTAACAGATCCTTTATTTACATTTTGTCAAATTTTGTTTTCTTAAAATCAGAAATGAAGAATGATGAATATCTAATAATTCTAATACATTCTTTTGATATTTGTGACTCAGTTGTCTTACTTGGAAAATTAAAATAATCTTATGTCTTTCAAACCTATTTCACAGAAGTGAGTTGGAAAACAATATTTGTTCAGTATTTTGATGTCACAATTTCCATAACAATAGATGCATTTATCTCTACTGTTGCTGGTGTGGGAAATGTGATAAATGTGTCTTCTTGGTAGGAATTCATACAATATCTTTACTCAGGCAAAATAATGGAATGTTTCTCTGAAGGGGAACCATATCTTACGGAAATAAGAGGTCCTTTAGAGGTATTAAAAGAGATCTCTTCAGTGTATTGGAGATAGTCAGAAAATACATTTCTCATTTTCAGAAAGGTCCATTTCCTGCTGAAAATTTTCCTTTAGATCACATGAATACAACAGAAGTCAAGTAAAAGAAAGTAAAAAAATGTGTATGCCTATATATTTCAACAGGCTCATCTAATGTACCATTCCTAAGAAACCAGTCACAGATCATGAGCTAGCTAAACCTCAGCTTGACAGATCCAATGAAAAGTTGAATAGAAAAAGAAATAGGCAACCTTATGTAAGACAAATAAGAATAGAAATAATTTCTATTTTATATTGTATTTCTATGGAGGAACTCAAGGCAAGTGATGAAAAAGATATTGCACCACATACAAACTAATTTTCTCCCAGAGACCATATCATAGAATAGGATATACAAAGAATTTAGAGACATGAAATTTATTGGGTACTGAGAAACCTTTACAGACCATGTGTTTAGAGTGGGCCAGATTCTGACCCAGTAAGATCATATGGCAGGATGTGTTCATTATGAACAACTTATCTGAATCTTAGCCAAATTGAAGGCCTGACTCAATCTAGCATTTTCTAAGAATCTTCTCAATCTGTCTCAATGACTTCTCTTTTATTTGTAATGAGAACATACAGTTTAGTACTTAATAGTTCTCTAAAAATTGGTGTGTGTGTGTGTGTGTGTGTGTGTGTGTGTGTGTGTGTGTGTGTGTGTGTAAGATAGAGAAGAGGAGAGAAAGAGGAGAGAAGGAGAGACAGACAGACAGACAGACAGAGAGACAGAGACAGAGACTATGCATAGCACACTCTACCTGCTGCCAACCTAAGTGGAAGAGAATAAAGAATCTGTTTCCAGAAAGGCATGATGACATGATTCAGTCTATGTTTTCCAATTCAAAATATTCACAGGAATTCTGATTATTTCTAACCCTCTTACCATCTGAAGAATAGGAAGCTGGAATGCCTTTTATTTGATTTCTGAGACAAAACTGAGAATGAATTCAAATGGCCTTAATTTTCCCCCAAGTGGTTTCATTTTGTTGGTAATTACTAAAAGCTTCCAATTGGGGAGAAGGACTTGACAGCATATGGTCTAACTTTGTTATTAGAGTTTATAGTCTACTCCCAGGAGCACCTGGCACCTAGTGCAATAGTGGAGGCCAAAGACAAGATGCCTTATTCTACAAGAGGAAACAACTCATCATCATTGTTTAGGCCAAATTTAGAAGTAAATTTGGTGGACTAAATTCAGTGTAGAAAGGGGCTTAAGTTGGAACCCATCAGCCCAGGGATGAAGGTGGTATAAAGTTGTGCCTCAGGCTGTGGGGGTATTCTTATGTACTTCTATTCTTTCTATATGATCTCATCAAATACATATTTATAAAAGTCAGTCGGTATTAATTCATTAAAGGGCCCTTGGGCACTAATCACTGGGGTATGTTGGTGATATAATGGATATATTAACTATTACATTCAAGTCGCATTGGCAATAACAGAAAGAAATTGGTTTGAGCCAAGGGTATTAGAGAATAGTCCAAACCTGGACTCTTGATGTATATCCCTAGAAGATTGAGGGGAGGATGTTTTACATTCCAGGGATAGACTTTTCATTGAGAGTGGGATAGCTAGTTTAATTCTCTCTTAGTGGTCATAAAAATTATGCTCCAGCAATACTAGTAGTCTGCTGAAGGCCACTTGATCTTTCTATTGTATTTTCCTGTTATATTGAGATCTATAATGTGATTACATATATCCTTGTATTTCTGTCACAGGGAGATAATGTATTTAGAACATAAAGTTTAAAGCCAGATAACTTAATTTGCAATTTCATCAGACTGATATTAATCTTCTTATTAATCCTGTCAAGATATTTTTATAGTGACAATTAACAGCAGGCATAGAGAATATGAATATTCTAGACTGACTCCATTCAACTCAATATTCTCTCTCTAAGGGTAGTTCTAATATGTCTTTTGTGAGAGAGAATGACATTATCTATTCTTGATATTACCTCTAAAGGGAAAGTTTGCCTCAAACATCCTTAGCTTCTCCCAATAATTCTAAAGTTATATATATATATATATATATATATATATATATATATATATACACACACACACATACCTTTTTTCCTCCCTGACCCTCAGTTTACTTACCTTTAAAATAAGAGGATTTCACTAAATGAGCTCTAGCTCTCTCACCTTTTATTTTGTACCTTTAATGATCTTTTCTATTAGCACCTTCTTCTATCATAAAACTATATTCTTCATTTACTTTCTTTTCCCATTCCTTTCTCTTTCTCATTCTCAAACATTTTTGAAGCAGGTGAAAAAAGAATTTAAAAAATGTTAGTGTTTATCCATGGTTACATCATGGGAATCCCAAAAGTGTTTAAACACTAATTTGGGTTAGATTGGTTTCCAGTACAGTGTCTCCCAACTCCCTATAGACACACAATGTGGAAATTGTAGGTTTATTTTTATATAGTCTTTATATGCATATTTATGTATATACATATGTTTACATATTCATACATATGTATACACATAAAAATATAAGCAATAACTTCAAATATATATATTTTAGGTATGTGTATAGTAAATTCACATCTTAGGTATATGTGTGTCTATTTTAAGCAAATCATAAATAATCGTATGTGAGGGAGAAAAAAATATGTATTACAAATGCATATATTATACAATATATTAGGGTTTTATATATCTTTATGTATGTCTATGTATATATACACACACTTATACACATATTTAGTACTCATACACATATATTATGCATGTACCATTTCTTATATGTGTACACATGTGTATGAATGAGTGTCTATGTATATTATATAAGGAGGGGACTTATATTTGTCCAGTTGAGGAAATACTCTCTATGAATGCAAGATGTAACCTTTTCTTCAACTTATTGTCATAGAGTGTTGTTTGAACCATTGAGATGTTAAATAACTTGTGCAGGGTCATATAGTTAGTATGTGATAGCGGTAGGATTTGAACAGAGGTTTCTCTTGTTTTAAGGTAGATTCTAATGGGTAAGAAGGGAAGGGGAAGGGGAAAACATTTATGAAGTGCCTACTATGTGTCAGGCACTGTGCTAAGTGTTTTAAATAAATATTACCTCATTTGATCACTATGCCATGCTCTCTCTGTCTGTCTCTGTCTGTCTTTCTCTGTCTCTGTCTCTGTCTTTCTCTGTCTCTGTCTCTGTCTCTGTTGGTCTGTCTGTCTCTCTCCTTCAATCCCTCTCTTGCACTCTTCTATTTCTCTCTCCATGTATATGAATATATGTATATATATATATATATATTGTATAGATATATGTGTATGTTTACATATACATAATTAATACATATATGACTATCTTGACCAATACTGCTATAATAGAATTTCCTTTTCTAATACATTATCATGGAAACAACTAGGGATAGAGTTAACTTAAACTTCTTTCAGTCTGTTTTAGGTGCCAAACTTCTATACTTGCCTATGCTTGTGACAAATATCAGTCACTGTGCAAGGTAGTTGTAATGGAAATGCGAATATAAAGATCTTCCCTGCCCCTAGGCCCTTTGATTGGCTTAAAAGACTCTGAGTACCTTCCTTGATTTGAAAATATACTCTGCCTCCTAATAGACTGAATGTGGTCACATGGAGCCTGTGGCAGGAGGCTTGGTTTTCAGGAATGCCCCCACCTTGATGCTGTGTGATTGGGGAGTGGGTCAAGAGGGTGTTTACATTCTCTGACCCAGGAGAAGGCTATATAATCCCTGATGTGAGGCTTTGCTTTGGGGCTCACTTTGAGAAGTGTTGTGTGATTTAACCAAATGAGACTCTTGGCAGTCATTGAGAGCGCCCCCCCCCAACCCCATGGGTTTGAAAACCCAGATGTTGATGCTTCCCTCTCTGGTAACTGTGATTTGGTATTGATGTAATGATTGGACAGTTTGGAAGCCTGTCTGCTTCATCTGTTTGTTCCTCAGTTGTGTATATTCTGTCTGTATACTTTGAAGTTTGGGGTGCTGACCTTTTTCCCCCTGAACTAGGTAAATGATATATGTTTTATTGATTAAAGTAAGCTTGTTAACCCATTTTGAATTGCTTTCCTCTAGAAAAGCAGATCTAAGAACCTGTGTTGGCAGCCACCCTGGGGATGTTGGGGTCCTTGCTGCTACAGTAGTGAAAATTATTTTACTTTGATTTTCTTCAGGTTGTATGATGTAAAGCCAAGCATGAGCAGTTTTCCAGAGGACTGCTGCTATGAACAGCCTTCAATTTTCTGATTATATAGTATAGCAAACTCTCTATTTATTCAGTAACAAATAAGAGCAAAACATTAACAGAAATCAAAGTACAGCATTCAGAATGTTATAACATCACAACTTATCACTAAAATGGCCACATAGTTTTTACCAGTGATCACATAGTTTTAAGCAATGTACATTCATTTAATCAATCACAAAGTCCTTAATTCAATCACAAAGTACAAAAGTCAAAGTCCTCCACCCATGGGGTACAATTAAGTTACAACATCATCAGTCACTACTCAGCACCCTCCTAAGGGGTAGTGGGAAGTACAAAAGCCATTCACCCCTAGGCCACAGGTAATTTACAATTTCATCAGTCACTGCTCAGTACCCTATTTCACCAGTCACTACTCAGACAATTTCATCTTGACTCGAGGCAAGCTTTCAGATTCCATGGTTCCTCTTCCATGATCCCAGATCCTGCCCAAATCTAACCAACTGTCACCTGGGTTCAAAGGCAGATAGCTCCAAGTCCCTTGTCCAGCTCTTCATGCAGTTCCTGCTCCACACCGAAGCTCACACTGTCCAGTCTACCTTAAGTCCTTCACAGTTTCTGTTCTTAGCAAGAGAAAACTTAACAGAGCCACAATATCTACACACATCAAACTCATCAACATTGCAACAATATTCACACAATTATTTGGCACTATCATCTCAGTTCTCTTTCTGCCTGTAAAATTAACATAGACACAAAATAAACAAAGTACTGACACCACAGTCATGCTTCTGCCTAGCCCTTGGAAGTCCTTGGTAGCTTGGCTGGCCCTTAGAAGTCTTTGGTAGCTTCAGAAGTCTTCAGTAGCTCCAGCTGGTTCTCAGCAAAAGTTCCTAGAAGAAAAGTCTCAGCAGAAGCTCCATTCTCAAAATCAAAACCTCTTTCTCCTGTTCTTAGAATCAAAATCACTTTCTCTAGCCTCCATTCAGCTTGCTCCAAGAAATTCTCTCTCGGTGCTCAATTCTTATTTCTCTTCACAGTTCTTTTCAATTCTCAGTTCAGTATTCAGTTCAGCAGTGGTAGCCCAGCCTCCAGATGCTCATTGAGAGAAATTCTCTCTCCCACTCCCTCCCTCCTTTCCCCCACTTTCTCTTTATCTCTCTCTCTGTCTCTGTTTCTCTGTCTCTGTCTCTCTGCCTCTCTCTCTCTCTCTCTCTCTCTCTCTCTCTCTCTCTCTCTCTCTGCCTCTGTCTCTCTCTCTCTCTCTCTCTCTCTCTCTCTCTCTCTCTCTCTCTTACTCTCTCTTTATCTCCAGAAGTTGCTGCTCTGCCTACACAATACTTGTCCCAAGAAGTTCTGACTCTCCTGGGGCTTTTCCTTATACATGGTATTAGCTCCTCCCTGTTCAGCCCTTCCTGTTATGTCAGCAATAGAGGTTCATACCTTCTGCTCCTTAACAGAGGTTTGATAACTTGTCACTAAGAGGCTTGTCACTAAGTGATAAATACCCGCTAGCTTGCCAATACAAAATGATCTTCAAATTTCTTTACTATTACATATGAGCAGTCATAATTAGATATCCTGGTGCTTTAGATAAATTCATTGAATTGTTTGTGAAGAGGGATGCATCATCAAGAGGGAGGAAATTAGGGAATCAGGATGGTGGAGCATAGCCAAGAAGTTGTCTGAACTCTCCCCAGTTTCCCTCAGAAACATTAAATCAAGTCTCAAAATTATTCTGTAGGAACAGAATCAACAAAAAAAGATGGAGTGAAATAACTTTCCAGTACAAGATAACTTTGAAGAGTTCAGGAAAGTTCTGTTTCACTTTGATAAAAGGGGGCTGGAAACCAGAATAGACAGATTCCAGGTAAGGCAGTGTAAAGATGTTAGCCTTATCATAGATGAACAACCATGGCCCTGCATTTCTGGCTCAGCAGATCAGTTGCACAGCAAACCAGTTGTGAGGCTTTCAGCCCCAGTGCAGCAGCAAATTGCCAGCCCCAGAACATAGGGCACAACAGGTACAATTAGGCTAGACTATCCTAGCACTGTGGGCTAGCTGTCAGCCCCAAAAGGTCCAACACAGAAAGCTGGTGATCAGACACCTGAACTCCAGTGCAAGAAGGTTGGGAGGATGCTCCCTTGACTCCAGGAGCAAAATTCAACTTTCAAAAATGAGCAAAAAAGCAAAATAACAAATAAATAAAAAGATCCCTGCCCATAGATAGCTATTATTGTGACAAAAAAGATCAAAGCACAAACTCAAAAGAGGATGACAATGTCAAAATACCTATATGTTAAGCCTCAAGGGGAATATGAATTGGTTTCAAGGCCCAAAAATCCTCTTGGAAGAACTCAAAAAGGATTTTAAAAATCAAGTAAGGGATAGCTAGGTGGCACAGTGAATAGAGCATTGGTCCTGGAGTCAGGAGGATCTGAGTTCAAATATGGCCTCAGATACTTGACACATTTACTAGCTGTGTGACTTTGGGGAAGTCACTTTAACCCAATTGCCCTCCAAAAAGCAAAAAAAGAAAAAGAAAAAGAAAGAACAAGTAAGAAAAGCAAAAGAAAAAATGGGAAAAAATGAGAGTTGTACAGAAAAATTACGAAAAAAAAAGAATTAATATTTAGGAATTTTACATTTACTTCTATTTTATTCATTCTTTTGATTTTGTTTGACTGATTCTTGATGTTTCATAGATTTATCAACTTTCACATGCACAATTCTAGTTCTTAAAGAATTACTTTCTTTAATTTACTTTTATAGCTCCTATCCCATTTGGCCAATTCCACTTTTTTTTGCTTTTTGGAGGGCAATCTGGGGTTAAGTGAATTGCCCAAGGTCACACAGCTAGTTTTTGTTTTTAGTGTCTGAGGCCAGATTTGAACTCAGTTCATCCTGACTCCAGGTCCAGTGCTATATTCACTATGCCACCTAGCTGCCCCCACTTTTAAAGGGGTTTTTTTTCATTAGTGCATTTTTTTCCTCTTTGGAAAATTTTGCTTCTTAAGGAGCTGTTCTCTTTGATCAATTTTTATGCTTTCTTTTCCCCCCCACAAAAAATGTTGGTGCTTAGGTATGTGATGGTCAAACAGCTAGAAGCCCTGTCTGTTTGTCTGTTGAACTGTGTTATTTTCTCTGTCTGCATTTTTGTCTGCTTGTAATTTCTATATGTATTTTCTGAAGTTCAGGGTACTGACTTTTTCCCCTGAACTAAGTGAATTATATAAATATATATATATATATATATATATATATATATATATATATATATATATAATGTAATTGTAAAGAATGAATGGGTCAAATAACAAATAACAAAAATAATCAATAATTTTATTAAAGAGAATGGCAATAATGAGACAATATTCCACAATTAATGGGATAGAGTTAAAGCAATATTTAGGAGAAATTTTAGTGACTTGGGCATGCAACTAAGAAGGCTAGACAACAAACAAATTAAATCTCCTTAATTTAACACCAAATTAGAAATTCTGAATGTAAAAGGAAGGATTAATAAAATTGAAAGTGAGAAAACTATGAAACTAGTAAATCAAACTAGAAGCTGCTTTAGGAAAATAAAACAAAATTGATGAACCTTTGGTTACTTTGATTAGAAAAAAAACTTAGAAGAACATCAATTTACTAGTATCAAAAATTAAAAGCATGAGTTCACTCCCCATGAAGGGGAATTTAAATAATTATTAGGAGTTATTTTGCCAAACAATTTGCCAATAAATATGATGATCTAAGTGAAATGAACATCTATACACCCACATTCATAAATACACCAATATATATACACATGCACATAAATATGTATATATACTTAAACACACACACACATACATATATATATATATGTATATATGTATATATATGTATATTGCCCAGATTAACTAAGAGGAAAAAATACTTAAATAACCTAATTTTAGGAAAATAGATTTGAGCAAGCGACAACAGCAAGCACCCTAGCATACCCAGGATGGCTTCTAACACAGGTTATTTGATTTGCTTTTCTAAAGGAAAGCAACTCAAAAGGGGTTAACAATTTTACTTTAATCAAATAAATATGTGTGTATGTGTATCATTCACTTGATTACATTAAATGAATATGTTTGTGCACAAAGACAATGCAACCAAGATTAGAAGGAAAATAGAAAGATGGAAAACAGTTTTTACAGTCAGTATTTCTGTGAAAGGCCTAATTTCAAAAATATATAGAGAAATGACTCAAATTTATAAGAATACAAGTGTTTCCCATTTGATGAATTGTCAAAGGACATAAAGAGGCAGTTTTTAAATGAAGAAATTAAAGCTATCTATACTCATATGAAAAAATGCAATGTTGATTAGAGAAATGCAAATTAAACAAATCTTAATCACCCTATACCTATCATATTAGTTAATATGACAGAAAAAGAAAATTATAAATGTTGGAGATATGAGTAAATTGAAAAACTAATGCATTATTGGGGAAATTGTGAACTGATTGGACCATTCTGGAAAACCATTTGTAACTATTCCCAAAGGGCAATCAAACCCTTTGATCTAGCAATAACACTACTAAGTCTGTATCCCAAAGAGATCATACAAAAGGTCAAAGGACACAAGTGTTCAAAAATATTTATAACAGCTGTTTTTGTGGCAGCAAAGATTTGGAATTGGAGGGTACATCTATCAATTGGAGAATGGCTACATAAGTTGTCATATATGAATTTAATTGAATACTACTGTGCCATAAGAAGTGATGAGACAGTGGATATCAGGGGAAAAAACCCCAGAAAAATGTGCATGAATTGAAGCAGAATCAAGTGAGCAGAAATAGGAGGACACTGCATACTGTAACATCTACATTGTGAGATGATCAGCTATGATTTACTTAGCTCTTCTCAGCAATACAATGATCCAGGAGAATTCCAACAGATTCATTGTGGAAAATGCCATCCACATTCAGAGAAAGAACTATGGAATCTGAATGCAGTTTGAAGAATACTATTTTAACTTTTTTGTGTCTTTTTCCCTTTTGTTTTTTTTCCTTTTATAACATGACTAATGATTAAATGTTTATATGATTATACATATATAACCTATTACATCAGATTGCCTGCCATCTTGAGGAGGGGGATAGCAGGGAGTAAGAAAAATTTTCTAAATCAAAATCTTATAAAAAGGAATGCTGAACACTATATTTACAAGTAATTGGAAAAAATAAAATGCTATTTTTTTAAAGAGGGAGGAACTTGAAATAATTGGGTGGTATAGTGGCTTGAGCACTAGCCCTTGAAAAAGGAGTATGTGAATTCATAATCCAGACTTAGACACTTACTGGCTGTGTGACCCTGGGTAAGTCATTCAACCCTGATTTTCCTTTAAGAAAAGGAATGAAGAAATTTTCCTACAAAATACCAACATGTTGGTCAAACCTCAGGCTTACTTCATGCTGGTTTTGCTTCTGAGTGTGAACACTTTAGCAAGCATATGTAAAATTCAACAGTGGTTGAATTTTTGTGTTTATTTGTACTCTAGGGCTTCCTTTATAGAAATTAAGTGGAAGCTCTTTAACTAGCATCTCCCTAGTTAACATTCTCTTCTGTTGAATTATTGTTCTTATACTTAATTCACTTTAATTTTGAAGATCATCTTTTTTTCTCTTCCAGTTTCACATGACTACTTAACATCACATTGTCCTTACTTTCTAAAGGAATATGTCAATCACAGTTATTATTCCTTAGTGGAATTTGGTATTGTGAATGTCAGCCTATTCTCAGTCTTCCTTTTTTGAATCCTAGGATGCCATCTCCCTGAAAATATTACATCTTCAGGAAAATTAGGTGCTAAAACACTCTGCAACTCCCCAAGAATCCTTGAAATGCTTTCTTTGCACTAACTGCCATGTGTATAGTTTCAAATAGCACATTTTTATTGACCAATAGATGGCAGGATGAAGTACTGGCTGGCTGTTATGAAGGTATTCACCACATATTGGGTTGAAATCAAGTGCTATTTCATGGCTGATGAATGCAGAAAATTTTAGGTGTTAAATATCAAGACTAAAATCTACAAAAATTTCAAAGTAAAAGGGATTGGCACCTGCTATTATGGCACACAACCCTCAACCCCAAACCTTCACTCAAAGAAGGTAGTGCTGCATTAAATGAAGTGGCTTAGCTCTTGTGAAATAGGAAAAAAAATCCATAGGAGGGAAATCTGTCATTATTCTACAATAAAAATGTTCATCTTGCATTATAAAAGAATTGCCACTTGAGAACCACTTTATGGTAAACCTGTAATGGGAAATGGTGCTTTGGTTGTTCACTAACATACTGGAAAACACAGTCATGGGGTAAAGCATTACAAGAAAAATATCATTGTTCTATTAAGATATTGAATTCACACCAAGCATATTGACAAAAGCAGGACCACAGACAGTTTCTAGCATACTCCACTGAAACCAAAGTACAAAGCATTGGCAATAGCAGTAGTGGAAAGTAAATAAGTATTTTACAGCTTCCAAAAGGTTCCTTTTTTTCCTGTGTTTGTAGGACACATGCTTACTCTGTAGGCAGTACAGACACACATTTCACTCTCCACAGACATCCCACATGCCAAAGACAGGCACTCAGCAGCCTAGCCCATTTAAATTTTTCATCATATAATCTTTTGGGCTAAATCATCAAAGGCCCCTGGTAAAATGCTAGTATGATATTTTTAAAAAAAGGCTTTTCACAAAAATAACACATTATTATGTTTTAGAACTTTCAATTAAAATTATTATTTCAGATCAGTCAGCTACCTGAAAACATGCTAAGGAGATAGAATATAGGTTGCTGAAGATTCGAGGGCAGAGATTTAAGATGGTTTCAGAATCTTTACTTATTTCTGATCTTTTCTTCCAGCTCAACTAGTTTATTTACCAATGTGATTCATCTGTTCCCACACTGTCCCTTGGAAAGAAAGTTTTGGCTTCCTATCAAAAACAGGACTTTCTTCAATTTTAGTATATTCTTGTTTTAGGCATAATATCTTCTCTTGCTCTCCCTATGGAAAACACACTTTCATTCATTGTCTCATCCTAATTCTTTGTTCTTCTCAACTATAGAACTATTTATTAACTGCTGCTCCAGTTTTTTACCCCATCTAATCCATTTTCTCTATACTCATGACCTCCTTGTTTCTGGGTCCTCATCCCTCCACCCTAGATTTTGAACCATTATTTTGCTTTGACATCTAATTTCTGAATAAGTAAAGATTCTATGAATTATGGGTTTCTGTATTTTGTGATTGGTCCAGTCAAAAAGTACTGCCACATGATAATGAAATAATCTCAAGGTATTGACCAGGGTCTTGAAAGGTTAAATACTAAGGGAAAAAACCACTAGTGTAGTAGAGTAGAATATGTAATAATACTAGTATTTATATAATATTATGGTTTGCAAATGTCTCCTTTTATCATCAAAATTGCCCTGAAAGTTAAATTATATTTCTCTTTTCATTGACAGATAAGGAAGCCAAAGCTGAGAGACATTATGGGACCTTTCTATCATCACACAACTAATAAGTATCTGAGGATGGATTTGAACTCAGGTCTTTCTCATTTGAGGTCCAGCACTAATCTACTTAACCAGCAGCTACATACATAGGGCAGGGGTAAAGAAATCTAGTCCTTAGCCTAAAAATCAAAGTCAAAATTGAAGAAATCTGTACAGACTTGACTGTTTAGCAGAACTCTCTGAAATATACATTTATTTTAGCAGAGAGATCCACATTAGTGGTTGCTAAAATAGGTGCAGGAGAAATCTTAATACCTTTTTTATGCAGGGTAGCTCAACTTTAATTACTTTATGAATTCCTCTGGGTACAAAGGATCATAATGTTCTATTATGAGATGTTGTCACTTTCAGTATATTATGACAGGAATAATTAATAATAATGATAAGGAAGGGAGGAAGAGTACATTATGACAGTTCTACAGACTGATAACTAACATTTGTATAGTGTTTGAATATTTCCAAGTTATTTTCATATATTTTCCCATTTGACCCTCATGACAACCTTGCAAGGTAGACATCATTATTAATCTCTGTTTTATAGACAAGAAAAGTGAATTTAATAGATGTTAAGTGACTTACCCATAGTCACACAGTACTTGTCTGAAGTAAGAAGTAAGAACACAGATTTTCCTTCCTATCACTATCAATGTTACCCAACAGCCCCAGACTGATGAAAAAGTCCACAGAGGGATCCAAACTACTTAGTATTCTAGTTTCCTGTTTATTGTTGCTGTCCCCTCTCAGACCCCTCATAACCCAAATTGACTTTTGATCTTTGGGCCCATGATTACATCTTGAATTCTAATAACTAGATTCCACTTCATTCTTTGCTTGACTTTGGGCATATTATTTTATTTTGACAGATGCATTCTTCATACCTAATTTCCAGGTCCATATTTTTGTACTGATGCCAGACCCAGCTCTTTATCTTGAATATTAATGTTATTGTTTTTTGTTTCTATTCTTCCTTACTGTCTTTCACTTCTATGTATTTGCATTTCCAATCAGCCACTGTTGATTCAAGTTTTTCAATTCTGCCAATTTGTTCTACTAGTCAGGTCATATAGTCTACTTTCACAATTCTTATTTCTTTTTTTTTAACTATTTGAGAAGATTTTGTTGTATTCCATACTCTCTTATGAAACCACAGGATCCTTTGCCCCATCAGGTATTGGTTAAGTGTTCTGGTTTGGAATAGTTACTAACAAACATCTTGAATACTTAAAGTAATATGGAGGTCATATTCCCATCTATTATTTATATCTTCACGGTTGATTTTTTTTCCAATGAAATCTTTGTTTAGTCGTTTTCCCTTAATCCTCTATAATTTACTTTCTAATTCCTTCCTACTTGGTAATAGTTACCACATGGACTAGACCTCAGAGTTATCTCAGCCTCCTCACCTACTAGGGAATCCATGTTTCCCTAGTCACAATCTCTACCTCAAGTACCTTCTAGAAGTGGAGATAGAAATAGCCCAAGATGGATGATAGTCTCTCTGAAGCTTATTTTAGTACTATATATGATGGCATACTGCCCCAGTTCCTTCTGTCCTTCTGTCCTCTGGCTGAGTACTTTCATGCTACAGTTTCAGTCAAAGCAAACCTCTGCCTTTTTGTTTTCTGTGGCATAGGAAGGGGATTGTGGTAGAGTTGAGTTCTATTGCAAGACTCAGGGTCAGCTTGTATAACCCTCCCAAAGCATGGTAATTGATGGGATAGGGGATGCTAATCAAGCCTATCAAGGGCTAAACATGAATATTTTCTGTTATTAACTCATCAGATTTTTACCTCATTAAGGTTCTTTGAGTTTTATACTATTGGGACAGGTAAAATTGCTTTATTTCATACATAGTTGCTATTTTGGAAGGTTTAAAAAGTTTGTGCAGATCAAAGAAAGTTACTGAACTATTTGCTCTTTACTGATAAGGTAATCTTTAGTCCCTTTTCTGTACCTGTGCACTTTTTGTCTTCCATTTTCATGTAGTTAGAGAATGCACAGAAATATCCAGTCTGCTTCTGGCCAATCATGCACCTGCACCATTCTTCAGCACTGTTTGGTCTTATTGCTTTGAGATGATGAGAAAAATGTCTTGTTAGAGCCCAAGCAGGAAGAACTGGTTCAATGGGTCTCTACAAAGGAGTGATGAGTACTTTCTTCATACTTCTGTTTTAGCATGTTCAGATCATGTCTGGATTGTTTGGAGCCAATTTATGTGCTCCTGAGTGAGAAAAGAGTGAGGGGGTAAACTTATGGAATAGAAAAAAGTGAGAATAGATGGAAGTATGTATAAAAGATAGATATCTAATCAAAAGGAGGAGCAGGGAGGAAGTGGAAAGTCAAAGAGATACAGATAAAAGGGGGCTGTCAAAGGAGAGTCAGTGGAGTAATCACAAAGAAGGAAAATGGACTAGAAAGAGAACCATTGGGGAATAAGCATAAGGAAGAGATGGGTAAATAATAAGTGAGAAAGATTCTAGGCAGAAGAATGTGGAATATTAGTTCTATCATGTACCTCTAGTAAATTACAATACTGAAATAAGAAAAAAATTGGAATTTTTAGCAGTAATTTTCTTTTAAAATGAAGAAAGAATGAAAGGTAGAAAGTTAAAATCAATAGAAGGCCAAAAAGAACATCTAAAGGAGGGAATAATACTTCATATCTTTGTCACCATTTTCCTAAGACTTCCCTGTATACCTTTAACAGGCAAAACAATCTTCTTTCAGTAATTTCAAGATACTTAGCATTAAAGTGTCAGTAATCCACACTGTGGAAAGAAACTGGAAAAGAAGAATGTTAAATGATACAAAGAGAATAAAATGGAGTTGGGGGCAAGAATGAAGACCTGAGGGGCGGCTAGGTGGTGCAGTGAGTAAGAGCGCTGGCCTCGGAGTTGGGATGAGCCGAGATCGGATCCAGCCTCAGAAAATGAGCACCCACACACAAATAATGACTGGCTGTGTAACCTTGAGCAAGTTACTTAACCCCAGTTGCTTTAAAAAAAAAAGAATGAAGACCTGAAGAATTACACTCAAATCAAAGAACATCTGGGTTTTGTTACATATGTGTGTATGCATTTATGTCTGTGTATGTTTATACATATATGTAATATAATATTAGAAACAGTATTTTATTTTTCTATTCAGTTTTGGACAAATGCAGTTAAACTTTAACATTCACCCATTTAACTTTCCTCACTTCAAGCATTCAGGTGATTTTATTGACACTACCAGCCTTGTTTCCATTTTTGCTTTGGCACATTCATGGTTATGCATAGTAGAGAAAAATGGAGAGGCACAATGTATGCAAGTTTATGAAATGACTGGTAACCTACTAGGAGTTTCACTGGTCTTGTTCAACCTGCCTTTTTAGAATAAAGAGCTCCCTATGCATTGATTGCATATTTGTTTGTCTTTAAAACTCAACTTTTGTTCAAATTATGCCCTCAAAGCATAATGCAAATCCTTTGGACTTTAAGTTCAGGTGTACAAAGTCAGTAATGTGATTTAGTGATTTTATTACTTTACAGAGTTGTTAGATAAACTTCAAGCCAGAATATCCTTAGCCACTGTTAACCTAATCCACAAGCTAGTTAGAGGCAGGGATGCTGCTGATCCCATCATCCATTGCTTCTTCATTGTTAAACAATACTTTGAGACTGTTAAGTATCTCAAAGTATCCCTGAAGCACACATTGCTAATGGATTATTTTAAAATAGTGCACCTTTCACAATCTCAGTTGCAGTCCACCAGCCATGAAGAACAGAGTGTCAGTGATGATATTTAGGCCTTGCTAGCTTTAGTTTCTTCTGACATCAATGACTAACATCCCAGGGACCTCTCCACTGTCTTTCAAAAGAAAATCATGGTAAGTAGTTTTCAGCAGCATAGTATACAGTACAATACCCTCGAACTATCATCTGACATAATGGAAAATAAGATTCAGGTTAAAAAATGCTTTAGTTTTAAGAACTTTATTTGCTGTATAGTATTTATGGTCTATGGATTCCATGCATTATGAAAAGTGAATACTGTCTGAAATCAGTTGTATTTTATGGAGATGTTAGCACAAAAGGTCACAGAATTCAAGAGAATTACTACTGAGAAAATGTTTTTCATGTTACCAATTTTATTTTGTGTACTGCATTTTATGGGTTATTTCATGGTTACTGTGTTAAGTAAAGTGTATATTATCAGAATTAATGTTTTGTTACAAAGAATTGCATGCAAAAAAGTGTCTTTTCAGCAATCTCTATCAAAAGATTGCAGGGCTTTTTTGGTTACAGGGACTTAACCCCCTCTTTGCCATAGGTCCAATGTATCAACATTTGTATTTTTTTTTATCTTTGCACTGTTTTCTAGGAACATTACCCACTGAAAAGTTGAAGATTGACTGTATCAGAGACTTAGTATTTGGTGGAATTCTAATTTGTGATATATAAATCTTAAGCAAAACTTGGCCAACCCCATTTTCTCAATCCTATGATCAATAATATCAATTGGTTCCTACATCATGTTTTCAAGAATAAGAACCCTTTATGGAATTGTAAGATATACATGCCATTACAAAACAAATGTCATTTCATTCACTGTGGCGATGCCTCTCAGGTGGAAAACAGCTATTATTAGCACATGGAAAGACTGTATGACAGATTAAAAGCAAACAAACTAAGCAAATAGCTTATTAAAGCACAGCAAAAAAGGAGGAGGGAATTGGTAGACAGAACCTGACTGTTTAGATTAGGAATCTGACTTTGTATTGGCAAAAAAAATCCCAAAAACAAACCATGATAGTATCTAAAGAATTTTATCCTTTTTAAAGAAAGTATAAAATTCATTTAATTTATTGGGATGTTGAGTTAGAAACAATAGCAATTTGGCAGAAGTATGAAAGATAATCTTTTTACTAAAACTATATTCCAAAATCTTCATCATGTACAGAGGCATTTTGGGTTTTCAAAGGCTGTTGTTTATGTGTAAAAACTCTGCCAAATGCTACCAAGTTGTTTGAAGAAACTATTATGGCATTATTGTTTGAGGGCTATATTAGTTATTCCCATTATCAGAGTTTGCTATAGAGTGATTAAGCTTTTCAACCATAGAAAGTCATTGTACTGGCCACTAAAACATTGAGGAGGTATAATCTCTGTGAATGAGGGAGCATCACTTCCAGTTAATATCATAGATTCCAGAAATATCAAAGTAGAGCTATTACAAGTGAAATGTACCCTAGGAAGTGGCATACAGATAGCAGTCTGTCTACCCTTTCATCTACCCCTTTATTGATGGAATGGAAAGAGATCATGATTAGAAGTGAAAAGCCCTGAGTTGTAGGCTAATTCTGCCCTCTTACTTGTGAAACCCAGGGCAAGTAATTTAGCTTCATTTTTCATATTTATAAAATGACTATGCAATTTTGAATTTTATTTCCAACTCTAGATTGTCAAACTCTAAGGGCGAGCAATAGTAGAACAGGCATTAAATAAAAGTGTATATACATGAAAATTTCATCTTCTGTACTTTTCCATTCATCTTTTTTATGCCTCCCTCTCTCTCTCTGCGTGTGTATGGAAAGACCCCTTTCTCTCAAACTATTTTTTGCTATCTTATTATAGGAGTATTAAAAAAAGCCTTGAAATAACAGAATAGGGTTATAACAAATTTTATAGAAGCAACATAGTATAATGGGTGGAACACTGAAGTTAAAATCAGGAAGATCTTGATTGAAATATTAATTTACTGTTTGATTCTGGACAAGTCATTTAACCTCTTATACTCTCAGTCTTACATCGATAAAATGAGAGGATTGTATTCAATATTTCAAAAGGTCCCTTCAAGTTAAAATAGACATTGTCCTATCACCTCCTTATGAACATTCTGTATGCTTAACCTTTGAGAACATAGGATCACTTTAATGCCATGATGAACAACCTGAGTTTTTCTGCTCATTTGAAGCTGACATTCTTATCCCCAGAAATGTGAGCTATAACAAATATAGTATAGTATAAAGAAAACTGGACTTAAGTTAGAAGAGCTAGGTTATGGACGACTAAAGATTAGAGGAGTTAAATGATTTGGCTGAACTGACAGCAATTTAGAATGAGTGGGGTTTTAAAATTTCTAATTCTTTACTAGTCCCTCTTCACCATGGAATTGTACTTATATGTGATTTTGTATTAGGGAACTCCCTCACTTGCTATCCCATCCCCTACAAGTCCAGACAGTAGTCAATCCATAATTCAGTAGAAAAATTCTAGAGAAATATCCCCCCCCAAAACCAGAAATTAATTGATTTGTCAAGAGCCATAGAATTAGGATGTGTTAGAAGCAGGAGTTTTCAGCCTAGGTTTTCCTGGTTTTGAGTCTCACATTATCTATGATATCATGATACTTCATGCAACTGAGTGGATGCAGGCCCTTTTGCTTCCAAGATCACTTTTGTTTTCTTTTTTCAAGCATTTTTAATGTCCTCTCAAATGAAGATTATAAAGTAAAAAAAATAAAGTTTGAGAAATATGTCAATGGAGGAATACTGTACTTATTATCAACTTGAATATCAATATTTATACTCAATGAACATTGAAAGTATGGAATGTATCTTACTGAATCATCCCAGGGTCCTCCTTTCAAGCCATTCATCAATGATAGAGTTATTGTCATTATAATTTTGTTGCAATTATCCAGTAATTTATTACATTGGATTTCATTTAAACATTATTGAAATGCAGAGTAAATACAAATTGGGAATGATAACTTAAGTTTCTAGATCTGGCTGATGAAATCCCTTGATGTAAACTCTAAATGTCTTCCCTTCCCACATCCACAAGTTTACTGTTACCTGGTTATTGTGCCAGCAATCACCAGATGGCACTAAAGAGAGAGAAAAAATAATTATAATTCCTCTAAGTGGTTGGCATCTGGGCTGTTCCATGCAATGCATGCAGCTGAATATCAATTCTTCCCCACCCACTGGCCTCCATACAGACTCCTGGCTGTTGTGTAAACAAATTACCTGTACCAGAGATAGCACAAATGACAGCCTGTTTCAAATTTACTGGCACATTCTCAAGGATACATTGTAATGTAGAAGTTAGTTGAAACACATATTTTATCAGATATGTAAAGAATATTTTCTGAAAAGTATTGGGGCATGATACTATAGATCAGGGACAATGGCCTTCTAGGAAATGTTTTTTTAGTTTTGGGTTTTTTTCCCCCTCTTTGGAGGGCAGTTGGGGTTAAGTGACTTGCCCAAGGTCACACGGCTAGTTATTGTGTTAAGTGTCTGAGGCAGGATTTGAACTCAGGTCCTCCTGACTCCAGGGTGGATGCTCTATTCATTGCGCCACCTAACCGCCCCATAGTTGTTTTTTTCCATTTAGATCTTAACCACATTTATCTAAATCAAGTATCTCTCGTCTTGTGTCCCCTCTCTCACAATTACCAGTAATTTTCCTTCCATTTTCTACACTGGCCCAACTTAACACATATTTTCATTGTTTCATCAAAATTTTTTTGTGGCCTACTATGTGTAACAAACTGCTAGGTTCTCTGTGAAGTGAAAAGGTACACAGTACTCATGCTACTGTACTTCACAGTTTAGAAGGGAAGAAGTATATATACGAAAGTACAAGAAGTACTAAGGAAACAGTGACATAAGAATGAGTTATCTGGTGGTGCAGATGATAGAGTACTGGGCCTGGAATAGGGAAAATCTGAGTTCTAATTGATCTCATATATATACCAGCTGTGTTAACCGGGGCAAGTAACTTAACCTCTGTTTGCCTCAGTTTTCTCAATTGTAAAATAAGGATGATGATTTGTTCTCTTCCCCCATTAAATGCAAGAAAAGGTCAGATGAGAACAGATACCTTTCCGATGTAATATTCAGAGGAAATATCATGTAGGGTAAATATTTCAAGCATGGGTAGGTTTTGGTAAATGGAGATAATAGTAGGCAATGAATTCTATCTGGAAGAAATTAGAAGCTCCACTTCCTATGCACAGATATACAACACAGTGGAAAAATTCCTGAAAATGTAAGTACAAGAAAAAGGATGGGACTTGCTAGTTTTGAGAAACGTGTTGCTACATTTTACAAGAATGGTAAGACATTCAAGCAGTTTTCATTTTGCAGTAGTAGTGGGAAAGGTTAGTGAACAGGGCCATTCAACCATTCTCATTAACCCAGCCCCATCCTCCACTTAGTTTACTGATTGATTGCTTAGATGTGTTTCCATTTATAAAAATTGTCTCTGTTTAGAAAGTTACCAAAAATCAATCTATAATTTTTCCCTCTGCTCCAAGCCCAGAGGCACAGACAAAATAACAGTTTCTAATCTTTCCTTCTCCAAGGATGCTCCTTTCAGTCGTTATTCCCAGTCAGTAAAACCTTCTTAACAAATGCCTGTGATTAATACTAGCTCTCATTACTAATATATTAGAATACAAAATTAACATTTGAAACAAAAAAGGGTAAAAAGGATTTTAAGAAGCAGACATTGTCTTTAGACTCCCATGAGAAAGTCCAAAGTGTAAAAGAAGAGCTAGAATTAACTTCCTTGAGATTCACAATAGGGGAAGAAGAATGCAGTGACTGGATTCATTCATAAAACTTGACTCCTGGAGTTCTGGTGCTCAATTCTTATTGCGTCTGTCTCCATACTTCTGTTCTTCCAGATTGGTAGGGCTTCTTGAAGCCTCCCCACCTTTTACTCCTTGCATTTTCCTAGTGTCTCATTGAGATATGAGTTCCTTCTCCACATTGAGACAGGGCTGGCAAGATTACTCCCTCGAAGGACCATCAGGGTCATAAGTCATCCAATGCCAAACTTCACTTTCACATTTGATCAGGGAAACTTCTACATTCTTTATAAAGGATTAATAAGTACAGGAACATTTTTATACCTAATTGAACATACTGACAACTTTTTTTCATTTGTTATCTGTTTCTTAGTTGTTATGATTATACAAACTGAGCTGGTAAAAGGGAGCAATTGATTGTGAATAGTCCAGACCAATTCTTTCCACTGTATTTCTAAGATTTAAGAAAAAAATTCATGGTATCCATGCCTATATATTTGAAAAGAATATTAGTTTTGGGGTGGCTTAGGTGGTGCGATAAAGAGAGCTCCAGCTCTGGAGGCAGGAGGACCTCAGTTCAAATCCAGCCTCAGACACTTAACACTTACTAGCCATGTGACCTTAGGCAAGTCAAAACCCCAATTGCCCTGCCCTCCCCCCTGCAAAAAAAATAAAAATAAAGAATATAAATTTTTATGTAGTCCAATAGCCTCATTTAAAAAATTGCATTCAATTTGATAAATATTTATCAAATGTTTATTGCCAGTCGCTGTACCAAACATTAGAATATAATAACATAAATGAAATATTTCCTAGCCTAATGGAGCTTCTGGAGGAGAATACTGATGTACACCAAAGTTAAATCATTTTCCCAATATCACACAAATAATACATAGCCAGACATTATTTGAATTTAAGTTTCTTAATTACATATCCAACATCTATATGAAAGTAATGTAAACAACCAATGCCAGGAAAGGGGGGGGGCAATAGTGTAAAGAAATCTGACATCACTCTCCTCTGTATTATTAATATTCTTATTAGTATTTTCTGCTGCTTGTGCACCAGAAGAAAGAACTAATGAGTTATTCTGAGGAAGAATATGTCTTCTCAATCACAAAGTATTTGGATAGGCTTTGAAAATATTCATTGCAGGATAATTTCTGTACAATGAAGAATTTAGAAATTAAGGAAAAAAGTATCTTCAATCTGCATCCAGGCTCTATCAGTTCTTTTTCTGGAGAGGGATAGCACTTTTCATTTAAGAATTACAGAACTGTCTTGAATCATTTGAGAATAGTTATCATAGTCGATCATTATAAAATATTGCTGTTAACATATACAATGTCCTCCTGGTTCTGCTCATTTCACTTTGCATCAGTTTATGTAATTCTTTCCAGGTTTTTCTGAGAGCATGCTGCTTATCATCTCTTAAAGCATGATAGTATTCCATCACCATCATATACAACAACCTTGTTCACCCATCCCCAAATTAATGAACATCCTCTCAATCTCTAACACTTTATCCTATAAATATTTTTGTACACATGTTTTTTTTTATTTTTTAAAAGATCTCTTTTTCATGCAGAATTAGTAGTGATATTGATTGACCAAAGGATAGGGGTTCTTTTATAGCCCTTTGGGCAGAGTCCCAAATTTCTCTCCAGAATGGTTGAATCAGTATACAAATTCACCAATAGTACCAATAGCATTTTATTTGCCACATGTATTCTAACATTTACCATTTTTCTTTTCTGTCTTATTGACCAATCTGACAGGTCTGAGGTAACAACTCAGACCTGTTTTAACTTTTATTTCTCTTGTTAATAGAGATTTAGAGGGGGCGGAGCCAAGATGGCAGAGTAGAAACAGCATTTCCAATGTGCTCTGCCCCACACAAATTTCAAACAATGTGAAAGGGGACTCCGAACAACTTCAGGAGCCCCAGCACCCACAGAACGGCACAGAGAAGCTAACCTCCTGCTGAGGACAGCCCAGCAGCCCTGCAGGGAGTGGCCAGCACAGCGCTCTGAGAGCAGGCAGCACAGCAGGCTGGGAACCAACAGTGCAGCGCGCAGAGCCGAGCCCAGGTCCGCGGTTTTAGCCCCAGAGCGGCCGGGCCAGCAGCCGGCTGGAGGGACCCCAGAACACCAGCAATTGTGGCAATTCCAGAATTATCAGCACAGATATGCCTAGGACAAAGTGAGAGGTTAGTGCCCTATGGACTTTGGGACCAGTATTCGGGGAACGGGTGGCTTCCTCCCCTGGGGGTGAAAAGCTGCTGAAGAAACAGCTGCACAGAAGCCATTTTGCAGCGTCAGTAGTGGCTCTAGCTCCTGGTCTGTGAATTGTAGGGAGATCCAGCAATCAGTCTGGGGGTTAATCGCTCTTGCTTTAAACTCCCTGGATCTGGATTGTGGTCTGGGGCGGGGGGAAGTTTGGGGTGGGTATCCAACTTGCCAGAGTGGGTGGAGGCTTTACAGAGGCCACAAAACTGGAGGAAGTTGTGAAGACCCCACTTTTGGGTGGAAGCTCCCCTGTCTGGTGGCAGAGTCCTACTGTGGCAACAACCCCAAAAATCAAGTAATTAAGTGGCAACATGCCTAGGCAAATGAAACAA
Organism: Gymnobelideus leadbeateri; assembly: GCA_011680675.1. Taxonomy (NCBI): domain Eukaryota; kingdom Metazoa; phylum Chordata; class Mammalia; order Diprotodontia; family Petauridae; genus Gymnobelideus; species Gymnobelideus leadbeateri. The sequence goes on from WOXC01006535.1 coordinate 201,701, forward strand.
AATAAACAGAAAAGTTCAACATTGGATTCCTATTTCACGGGCAAAGAGGCTCAAAGCATGGAAGGGGACTGTGAGGTCAGAACTCCTGCACCAAAAGCCCCAAATGAAAATACAAGCTGGCTACAGGCCATAGAGGACCTTAAGAAGCAGATAAGAGAAGTGGGGGAAAATTTGGGAAGAGAAATGAAAAAGATGCAAGAAAAGTATGAAATGACAATCAACAGCCTGACTGAGGAAAATAACACCTTAAAAAATAGACTAACTCAAATGGCAAAAGAGGCACAGAAAGGTAATGAGGAGAAGAATGCCTTAAAAAGTCAAATTTGCCAGATGGAAAAAGAATCTCAAAAGCTCACTGAGGAGTTTCATTCCTTCAGAGTTAGATTGGAGCAAATGGAAGCTAGTGACTTTATGAGAAATCAAGATGCTATTAAACAGATTCAAACAAATGAAAGAATAGAAGGCAATGTGAAATATCTCATGGGAAAAACCATTGACCTGGAAAATAGATCCAGGAGAGATAATTTAAAAATTATTGGACTACCTGAAAGCCATGATCAAAGAAAGAACCTAGAAATCATCCTTAAAGAAATTCTGAAGGAAAATTGCCCTGATGTTTTAGACCCAGTGGGGGAAATAGAGGTTGAAAGAATCCACTGATCACCTCCTGAAAAAGATCCCCAAAAGAAAACTCCTAGGAATATTATAGCCAGGTTCCAGAACTCCCAGATCAAGGAGAAAATACTACAAGCAGCCAGGAAGAAACGATTTCAATATTGTGGAAACACAATCAGAATAGCCCAGTACCTGGCAGCTTCTACACTGAGGGATCGAAGAGCATGGAATATGATATTCCAGAGGGCAAAAGAGCTGGGATTTAAGCCAAGGGTCACCTACCCAGCAAAACTGAGTATCTTGTTTCAGGGGAAAATATGGTCATTCAGTGGAATAGAGGACTTTCAAGCATTCTTGATGAAAAAACCAGAGTTGAACAGAAAATTTGACATTCAGACACAAGAAGCAAGAGATGCTTGAGAAGGCAATCAAGGAAAAGAAATGAAAAGGAACTTATCAAAGTTGGACTATTTACATTCCTACATAGAAAAACAATAACTGTGTTTGATGAAACCTTTCTCATTATGAAAATAATTGAAGAAGGGTAGATGGCATATGTTCACAGGTATACATGGATAGAGGGCGCAGGTTGAATTTGATGGGAAGGGATGATTCTTTTTTTTTTTTTTTTTGGTTGGGTGACTTGCCCGGGGTCACATGGCTGGGTTTTTGTTTGTGTGTTGGGTGTCTGGGGCCAGATCCGAGCTCGGGTCCTTCTGGCTCCAGGGCTGGCTCTCTGCTCGCTGCGCCACCTAGCCGCCCCAAGGAAGGGATGATTCTTAAGGGGTGAAGTCAAGAGGTGAGAGAGGAAAGTGGCAAGAGGAGATGGAGAGAGACAGGGTAGGATAAACTATCTCATGTAGAAGAAGCAAGGGGAAGTAGTTGCAGAGGAGAGGAAGAACAGGAAGGCAAAAATGCAAAAGCATATTCTCATTGAAGTTGGCTCAAGGAGAGAATCACATACATACTAAATGGAATATCTTACCCTCACTCACTCTCCTGAGTAGAGGAAAGGGAGATGAGAGGGGGGATGATGGAGGGGAGGGCATTCTTGGGGGAGGGGAGGTTGGAAGTACCCACTATCAAAGAGGGACAGGATCAAAGTAGGGAATGGACCAGGTGGGAGGTGAGACGGGTGGGAGGGAAATATAAGCAGTCTTTTACAATATATCTACTATGGTAATGTTTTGCATAGCTATACATGTACAACACATACTGAATTGCTTATCTTCTCAGAGGGAGGGGGTGACAAGGGAGGAAGGGAATGGATCTGAAAAGAGAAGTTTTAAAATTAAATGTTTCATAAGATGTCCAGGCAGTGGGGCTCACAGATTCACCTTGCCCTAATGGCAAAGTCAAAGGGGGTATGGGAGAAGATATGGGAGAGAGCAGATTGGATGAGGGGATATCTTGTGGGACTGCTATTCTGGGGTGGTGGGTAGGGAAAAATGGGGGAAAATGTAACTCATAATCTGGTGGAAATGAATGATGTAAACCAGAAGTTAATAAAAAAATTAAAAAATAGAGATTTAGAGCATTTTTATATGATTACAGATAGCTTTGATTACTTTGTCTGAAAACTGCTCATATCTTTTGATCATTTATGAATTGAACAATGATTCTTATTCTTATAAATTTGACTCAGTTTTCTACATCTTTGAGAAAAAGTCTTTATCAGAGAAACTCACTGTAAATATCTTTTCAAAGTAATAATTACCTACTATTACCATCATATTTTCCCCATTCATCTCTCTCTCTCTCTCTGTCTCTCTCTCTGTCTCTCTCTGTCTGTCTCTCTCTCTCGGTCTCTGTCTCTGTCTCTCTCTGTCTCTCTGTCTCTGTCTCTCTCTGTCTCTCTGTCTCTGTCTCTCTGTCTCTGTCTCTCTCTGTCTCTCTCTGTCTCTCTCTCTGTCTCTCTCTCTCTGTCTCTCTCTCTCTGTCTCTCTCTGTCTCTCTCTGTCTCTCTCTGTCTCTCTCTCTCTCTCTCTCTCTCTCTTTTTCCCTGTCCTTTCTTAAAAGTATTTTCCTTCTGAATTTTACCTCCCACGATTTGCTCTTCCTTCTATAAGCTATACACCCTTCTCTTTTTCCCTTCTCTTCCTACTTTCCTGTATGGTAAATAGATTTCTACACCAAACTGAGTGTGTACATTATGCCCTCTTTGAGACAATTGCAATGAAAGTAAGATTCATATGCTTGGGGTGGCTAGGTAGCACAGTGAATAGAGCACCAGCCATGGAATCAGGAGGATCTGAGTTCAAATCCAGTTTCAGACACTTAACACAAAAACTAACCATGTGACCTTGGGCAAGTCACTTAACCCCAATTGCCCTACCTCTCCCCCTCCAAAAAGAAAAAAAAAAAGATTCATATGTTCTTCTCACTACTGCCCCTCTTTCTCCACTGTAAATTCTCTTTCTGGCCTCTTTTATGTCATTTATATTTTATATCTTTTATTTCTTCCTACCTTTCCCTTTGCCCTTCTCCCAGTGTATTTTTTCTCATCCCTTAAAGTTTTTCTTTAGATAATCATACCATTACATTCAACTCATACCTCTGCTTTCTGTCTATGTATCCTCTTAACTGCTTTAATAATGAGAAAGTTTTTAGGAGTTATAAATATTATTTTCCCATGTAGGTAGTAAACAGTTTAACCTTATCAAATCCCTTATGATTTGTCTTTCCAGATTACCTTTTTTTATGCTTCTTTTGCATCTTGCATTTGGAAGACAAATTTTCTATTCATCTCCAGTCTTTTTATCAGGAATGTTTGAAAGTCCTTCATTTCATTGAATGCCCATTTTTTCACCTGAAGTGTTATACTCAGTTTTGCTAGATAGGAGATTCTGGTTGTAATCCTAGCTCCTTTGCCCATCAGAATATCATATTCTAAGCCCTATAATCCTTTAATATAGAGGTTGATAAATCTTGGATATCCTGACTGACTCCACAATAGTTAATTTTTTTATTCTGCTGCTTTCAGTATTTTCTCCTTAATCTGGGAGGTCTGGAATTTGGCTATAATATTCCTGAGAATTTTCATTTTGAGATCACTTTTAGGAGATGATTTGAGGATTCTTTCAATATCTATTTTACACTCTAGTTCTAGAATATGTCAGTATTCCTCGATAATTTTTTGAAAGATGATGTTTAGGCTCTTTTTTATCATGACTTGCAGGTATTCCAATAGTTGTTAAATTATTTCTTTTGGATCTATTTTTGAGGTAACTTGTTTTTCTAATGAGACATTTCATATTTTCTTATATTTTTTCATTATTTTGATTTTGTTTGTTTCTCACTTTCTCATAAGGTCATTAGCTTCCACTTGCCCATTTCTAACTTTTAAGGAATTATTTTCTTCAGTGAGTTTGTAATTCCTTTTCAATTTATCCAATTATACTTTTTAAGGAGTTCTTTTATTGAGCAAATATTTATAAATCTTTTTTTCCCTCCATTAGACCAATTATGCTTTCCCAATCTTTCTTCTCTTTACTAGATTTTTGTGTTTTTCTAAAAAAAAAATCCCTATTTGGCCTATTCTCTTTTTTAAGATGTTACTTTATTCAATATATATTTTTTTTATTTTCTTTACCAATCTGTGGACTCTTTTTTTTCATTATTTTCTTGCATCACTCTTATTTCTCTTCCCGTTTTCACCCTCTACCTCTCTTACTTGATTTTCTTTATTTTATTTTCCCTGTTCTTTTCTTTTTTGTTTCTTTTTAGTTTTCAATATTCATTTTCACAAGATTTTGAGTTAAAAATTTTCTCTCTGTCTTACCTCTACTCCCCACCACAATATAGCAAGCCTAATGAATATGCCTTCTCCCAATCTGCTATGTCTTATGTCCTCCCCCATCACCCCTCTAACTTTCTAGTACAACAGGATGGGTTTCTATACCCCAGTCCCAGTTGCATGTAAAAAACAATTTTTTTTAGCATTTGTTTTTAAAACTTTGATTTCCAGATTCTTTCCCTTCTTCCCTCCTCACTGACCCCAACTGTGAAGATAAGCAATTAAATAAAGGTTGTACATGTGTAGTTACCCAAAACTTTGCCATAGTAGATATATTGTGAAAGACTAACTATATTTCCCTCCATCCTATCCCAGCCCCCACTTATTTCATTTTCTACTTTAAACCTGTCCCTTTTCAAAAGCGTTTGCTTCTAAGTACCCTAACCACCAATCTGCACTCCCTTCTATCTCCTCCCCTCTTATGCCCTCCCCCCTACTTTCCTGTAGGGTAAGATACCCAATTGAGTATATATGTTATTCCCTCCTTTAGCCAAATTCAATGAGAGTAAGGTTGACACATTCCCTTTTACCTTCCTGCTCTTCCACTCCATTGTAACAGATCTTCCCCTGCATTGTAAGTTTTCTCTTGCCTCTTTTATATGAGATAATTTACCTATTCTCTCATCCTATCTCTTTCTCTCATTATATTCTGCTCTCAACTCTTAATTTTTCTTCTTTAGATAACATCCCTTCTTATTAATCTGATCCTGTGCCCTCTATGTATACATGAAAACATATATACATATACTCACATATATGTTTGTAGACACATGCACCCTCATGCATATATGTGTGTATGTATATTCCCTTCTACTATCCTCATACTGAGAAAAGTCTCATGGGTTACAATTTCTGTTTTTTTATGTAGGAATGTAAATAGTTCAATTTTAATAAGTCCCTTATGGTTTCTTTTTCATGTTTACCTTCTTGTGCTTCTTTTGCTTCTTGTATTTGATAGTCAAATTTTCTGTTCAGCTCTGGCTGTTTCATCAAGATCGTTTGAAAGTCCTCTATTTCATTGAATGACCATATATTCCCTGAACCATTATACTCATTTTTGCTGAGTAGCTAATTCTTAGTTTTAATTCTACCTCCTTGGACCTCTGAAATATCATATTCTAAGGCCTTTGATCCCTTAGTGTAGAAGCTGCTAGATCTTGTGTTATCCTGATTGTGTTTGCACAATACTCAAATTGTTTCTTTATGACAGCTTGTAATATTTTCTCCTTGAACTTGGAACTTTGGAATTTGGCTATAAAATTCCTAGGACTTTTCTTTTTAAAAGGGACCTTTTTAAAATAGGCAAATGGTGAGTTCTTTTAATTTCTATTTTGCCCTCTGGTTCTAGAATATCAGGGCAATTTTTCTTGATAATTTCTTGAAAGATGATGTCTAGGTTCCTTTTTTGACCATGGCTTTCAGGTAGTCCAATAATTTTTAAATTATCTCTCTTGGATCTATTTTCCAGGTTGGTGTTTTTCTAATGAGATATTTAACTTTGCCTTCTATTTTTTCATTTGTTTGGATCTGTTTTATAGTATCTTGATTTCTCATAAAGTTATTAGCTTCCATTCGCTCCAGTCTAATTTTGAAGAAATTATTCTCTTCAGTGAGTTTTTGAAATTCCTTTTCCAACTGAACAATTCAAATTTTTAATGCATTCTTCTCCACATTGGCTTTTTGAGGCTCTTTTGCCATTTGAGTTAGTCCTTTATTAAGGTGTTATTTTCTTCAGTATTTTTTGGGTCTCCTTTAGCAGGCTTTTGACTTGATTTTCATGGGTTTCTTGCATCATGCTCATTTCTCTTCCCAATTTTTCTTCCACTTCTCTTACTTGATTTTCAAAATTCTTCTTGAATTGCTCTTTGAGCTTTTTATGCAAGAGTTTTGCCTTTTTTGACTTCTTCTGGTGCCAAATTTTGATCCTTTTTGTCCCCAAAAAAGGATTCTATGGTCTGCTTGTGCTTCTTCTGCTTGCTCATCTTGCCAGCCATTTTTTTTACTTGTGACCTTTTTTCCAAGGTAGAACACTGCTTCTAGAGTGGAGAGCTTTGTACCAAATCAAAAATTTGGGGTTTTTGCAAATATTGTCAGAGTTCTGGGAATGGTGCCCTCTCTACAGCCACCACAGACTCTGGCACAATGGAATTTTTCACCTTCCGATCCCCACCTAAATCAGTGACCCAGATCCAAGCAGGTGAGTGTGTGTTTTGGTCTTCCTTGTCGCCATAGTAACATTCTATGGTCAGAATTTTTTTTTGTTATTTTGTTTTGTTTTGTTTTTATTCAATATTCAGACTATTTATTAACTTTTAACTCAATATCAAAGTGGGACTCTGATTCTCAAGTGAAGGTGGCACCATCCCATGGTTTAGATTGTTTGTGCAGCTGTTTTCAGTGGTAATTCTGGGGATGTGCAAGTTTTTGGCTCTACCAAGATGATATGTCCTTAGGGAGACGTGTATTTACTACTCCCCTTTACAATGCACTAATTTGTGAGTGGCCACAAACACTCTTTTAAACCTGGAACTGTGACCAGGGTCCCTGCTCCCCTGTGACTGCAAGCTATGATGTGCTAGTGCTCCTCCTCTCACTGTGACTAAGACCAAGGCCTGTGACCCAGATTCAAGTATAGTCAATGCAACTGAGTCCTGCCTCCGGTGCCATCAAAGGGATTCCTGTAAATCTCCTTCTGACCCATTGTCCAATTTCCCTTACCATCTGTCGGCTAACAGGTCTGGAAAGAGCCACTGCCGCCACTGATTCAGTCACCTCAAACCTGCTCCTGATTTGCTGGGATTGAGTCTATGCTGTTACAGTTTGTGCTAGAGTGTGCTCTACTCTCACCCTGTTGGAACAGACATTTTCTGATGACCTTCTGACTTGTCTTGCACTGGAAAATTGCATCATTGTGTCTTTTAGTGGATTCTGTTGCTGTAAAATTTCAGAGTCATTATTTAAAGATATTTGGAGGGGTTTGGAAGATCTCTCAGGTGAGTTCTTGCCTTTATGCCACCATCTTGGCTCTGCCTCAAGCTCTCCCTTCTTACCAAATGCCCTATCTCTAACTAAGGCACCATCAAAATATGGGTGACTCCAGGTCAGTCAGACCATCAGCCCCAGTGTCATCAGCAACTCCTCACTCTCACTCACTCAGCTTTTTCCAGATATTGCCAAATCATGTCCTTTCTACTTTCACACCACCCATTTCTATCACATTTTCATAAGTTACACAACCACAACACTAGTTTAGATCCTCATTACTTCTCTCTTATATTATTGCAAAAGCCATCTAACAATCTTCTTCCCTCAAGTCTTTCCTCCCTCTAATCTATCCTACACTCACCTGCCAAGGGGATTTTTCTAAGGCATATCTGCCCATGTTGGCCCTCTGCTTCAGAGTCTCAGTTTTTTCCCCCTAACTTGAAACACATATTCTCTTCAGTCATTCATTTATTTGATTTTTATTTATTCATTTATTTATTCAATTAAAGCTCTATGTAACTTGGTTTCTTCATACTTTTCCACTTTTATTATACTTTGCTCTCCTCAATGTATTCTATGTTCCAATAACACTGACCTATTTGAAGTTTCTGAAACATAATACTGTTTCTTACATCTAATTTCTTTGAAGTTTACTGTCTCCCATTCCTAGAATTTTCTACCCTATCACCTTTGCCTCTTAATTTTCCTTGCTTCCTTCTAGGCTGAGCTCAAACATTACCTTTTCTAGGTATTCTCCTCCAGTCTTCACCCCTCTCCCTACTGCTAATGCTTTCCCTTCTAAAATAGCTTCTGGGGGTGGCTAGGTGGCACAGTGAGTAGAGCAGTGGCCCTGGAGTCAGAAGGACCTGAGTTCAGATCCAGCCTCAGACACTTAACATACACAAACAAAAACCTAGCTGTGTGACCTTGGACAAGTTACTTAACCCCAATTGCCCTCCAAAAAGCAAAATAATAATAATGATAATAGTAATAAAAATAAAAAAATAAAAATAGCTTCTGGAAAATCTGAATATAACTGGTATCTACCTTGTTTATATGTGTAAAGCCAAGCATGAGCAACTTTCCAGAGGACTGCTGCTGTGAACAGCTTCAAGGTTCTGTTAGTGAACTCTCTATTTATTCAGTAACAAACTAAGGCAAAATATTCACAGAAATTAAAATATAGCATTAACAATGTTATAGCTTAACAACTTATCACCGAAGTGGCCACATAGTTTTCACCAAAGTGGTCACATAGTTTTAAGCAAAAGTTAACATTCATTCCATAACACAATCATTTAGTAAGTCCTTACTTCAATCATAATTAAGGAAGCCTCCTTAATTGACACAAAGTTAAAATGGTCGAAGTCCTCCATCCCTAGGTCACATTGTCTTAATCTCTTCAATCAAAAAATGCTCTTTCTTTTTAATTGGAGAAGTACTTAACTCAGTCATCTAAATGCAACTCTGGTGGAGAACTCTGTCACAGTTCTCCATCCCTAGGCCACAATAAGTCATGATTTTCTCAGTTTGCATTAAATACCCAAGGAGAGGTCTTTTCATCTTGACTTGAGGGAGGTTCTCAGCTTCCATGGTTCCTCTTCCATGGTCCCAGGTCCTGCTTGAATCTATCCAACTACCACCTGCGTTCAAAGGCAGGCAGTTCTTAGTTCTTTGTCCAGCTTCTTGTGCAGTTCTTGTTCCATATTGAATCTCACAGTGTCTGGTCAACCTCAAGTCTTTCATGGTTTCTATTCCTGGGAGGATAAAGCTGAACAAAACCACAATGACATTCATCACATTGCCAGCAACCTCATCAATTAACTTTCTGCCTGTGAAATCAACATAAACCCAACAACAAGGTCTGAGGAATGAACACAAATCATCAGTATAGTCCCTGGACCTCTGAAATCATCAGCAAGACCCTCATCTAGGATTTCTGTAAACATACAACAAGAAAATCCTCTTTCAGGACTTCTGAACCAGCACCATGGTCCCAGGGATTCTGTAACCACAGCATTGTCCTCTATTAGCAGAGGAATCTGACAAAATAACATCAAAACAAGCAGACAAAGTACTGACACCACAGCCATGCCTCCTCCCAGTTCTCCTCTCTTCTCATTTCTTCTCAATTCTCAGTTCAGTCCTCAGTTCTCATTTCTCTTCTCAGTTCTTCTCAGTTCTCTTCTCTCTCTCCAGCAGTAGTAGGCCTCTCTCACCTGGGGCTTTTCCATACATACAGTATTAGCTCCTTCCTGTTTTGCCCCTTCCAGTTATGTCAACAAGTCCATCCCACTATGGGATTCACAAATTCTGGGTCTTACTACTTGACCTCACACAATTATGTACCGCTGACCTTGGTTAACCCCATTTGTTTTAACTCATCATCTGCATGAGGTGAAGAAGGCAATGGCAAACCACTCTAGTATCTTTGCCAAGAAAACTCCAATTAGTGTCCTGAAAAATCAGATATGACAAAAATGGTCCCTTTCATAAAAATTCAGCTTCTCTATTTATCTCTTTTAGATAACCATAGTTTGCATTCCCTTGTGTGGAGTCATAGTTTCTACCTTTGTAATTTATCTGAGGTATAATATATTTTGTTCCATATCTATTTTAAATCTTTGGGAACCTTTTTGTTTCAAGTGTGTTCCTTGTAAATATTACTTTGTTGGGTCCTGATTTATGATATAGTCTGCTGCTATTTTCTGTTTATGAGTAAGTTAACTCCATTCACAGATATGATCAATAATTATGTTTTTCCTTACATCCTATTCTTTGATATTTTTATTTATCTTTGCCACCATTTCTTAATGAAGTTGAGAGTGGTGATTGAAGAATTTCCTCAGCACCATTGCTTTAAGTTTGATGCAAATTACTTCCACACCCCCAGTTCTCTTCTCTTTTCCTTGCTCAGAATTGCATCACAGATTGTGATCCTTTCCTTCTTTTCTCTTTGTTACCTGTCTTGTTGTTACTGAGCTGTCCAGTCATATCTGTCTCTTTGTGATCCTATATTGAGTTTCCTTGGCAAAGATACTAGAGTGTTTTGCCATTTCTTTCTCCAGTGCATTAAAGCAAAGAGAAGTTAACAGACTTACCACACAACAAGTGACTGTGTGAGATTGGATTTTGAACCCTGGTTATCCAGATTCTAGGCCCAATGGTTTATTCACTTAGACACCTAGCTGCCTCTGATTTACCCTCTATCATTGGAATTTTTCTTTTCTTTTATTTTATTTTATTTTGCTTTTTTGGAGGGGAAAGGGCAGGGCCACTGGGGCTAAGTGACTTGCCTAATGTCAGAAGGCTAGTAAATGTTAAGTGTCTGAGGCCGTATTTGTACTCAGGTTCTCCTGATTCCAGGGCTGGCACTCTATTCACTGTGCCACCTAGGCACCTGAGAATTTATCTTTCTTAAAAGTCATCCCTCCTTCAATATGTTCCTTTCATTGTCTCCTCTTCCTATTCCCCCTTTCTTCTTGTTTCTTTGTATGGAACATGTATTTCTCCAATAAAAATGTTTTTGTGTATTCTTCCCTTCTTTGACCACTTCAGATGGAAGTTCAAGCATTGCACATTCACATTTCTTCCGCCTTCTACTTGTATATTTCTCAATGAAGTGTGATAATTTCTTCATATCTTTTCCCTCCCTCTACAATTGATTACTTTCCCCCTCTTTTTTCCTTTATTCTTTTAGAGTTATCAGTACATAAACTAACCATGCCCAGGCACACTGACTTATTAGAATCCCTCTATGATGAATGTAGATAATGGGGTTCTTAGAGGACATGTCTATGGAATTCCCATATTTAAATTTAAAAGTTCATCCTTGTTTATTACTTTTATGACTACTCATTTTTTTGTGTATGTGTCAACACTTCTATTTTTATTTCAATTTTTCTTCTTTGCTCTGGTTTGTATTATAGTAGTAGGAGTAGGAGTAGTAGTAGTAGTAGTAGTAGTAGTAGTAGTAGTAGTAGTAGTAGTAGTAGTAGTAGTAGTAGTAATAGCAGCAGTAGTAGTAGCAGTAGGAGGAGGAGGAGTAGGAGTAGTAGTAGATGACTTATTTTTGCTGGGGTAATCTATTGTTAGTTGTATGCCTGTATTTTTTTCCTTGTGGAACACTGCAGACCCTTTGCTCCTTTACAGTAGTAACATCTAAATCTCATGTGATCCAAATTGGATATTCTCATTGCGTGAATTCTCTCTCTCTCTCTCTCTCTCTCTCTCTCTCTCTCTCTCTCTCTCTCTCTCTCTCTTTCTCTCTCTCTCTCTCTCTTCAAGCAGTTCACTGATTCTTAAATTATATCCCTTCAATTTGTTTTTCAGGTCAATTATTTTTGCTATGATGCACTTTACATTTGCTTCTTTCTTTTGGTCTTTTGACTTCATTTAAACATTCTTTGAGATCTCATTTAGTTATTGACTTCTATTTGGCAATTCAAATCATCAAATTGTCTTGCTTGGGTAAAGTTTTGTAATTACTATAAAAATTAAGTCTCTTTTCACTTTTTTTTACATCATCTTTATTATGCTTTCCTCATTTTAATTTAATTTTAATTAAAATATATTTTTGAATATATGTAAAATGAAGTTTAATTTTCTTTTAAAAAATGTTCTAAACTCTCTTCTTCCATCCATCATGTCTCCCTCCATTGAGAAGAAAAGCAATTTGATATTGCTATTCATGTGCAGTCATGCAAAACATATTTCCATCTGAGTTATGTTGTGAAAGTAAACACAGACAAAAACACCAAGAAAAATAAAGACGGTTTTAAAATAGGTGCTTTGATCTGAATTCAGACTCCATAAGTTCTTTCTTCAGAGATGGAGAGCATTTTTCATCATAAATCTTTTGGATTTGTCTGGGATCATTATATTACTGAGAATACTTAAGTCATTTAGAATTGATCATTGCGTAATATTGCAGTTACTGTGTACAATGTTTTCTTGGTTCTGTTCTTTCCATTTGCCAACACTTAATGAAAGTGTTTTGAGATTTTTCTGGGATCATCTTGCTTATCATTTTTTTAAAGCAGTTGGGGTTAAGTAACTTGCTCAAGGTTACATGGCCAGTCATTATTTATGTGTGGGTGCTCATTTTCTGAGGCCAGATCCGATCCCGGGTTGTCCCAACTCCACAGCTGGCGCTCTTACTGTGCAACCTAAACGCCGCAAAGGTTTTTTTTTTTTTGCCTATTTTTTAGGGTAATTGGGGTTGAGTGACTTGCCCAAGGTCATACAGCTAGTTTGTGTGTGTGTGTGTGTGTGTGTGTGTGTGTGTGTGTGTGTGTTAAGTGTCTGAGGCCAGATTTGAACTCAGATCCTCCTGACTCCAGGCCCGGTGCTCTATTCACTGTGCCACCTAGCCACCCCTCATCATTTCTTTTAGAACAATAATATTGCATGAAAATCATAATAGAACTTGTTGGGGCGGCTAGGTGGCATAGTGAGTAGAGCGCTGGCCCTGGAGTCAGAAGGACCTGAGTTCGGATCCGGCCTCAGACACTTAACACACACAAACAAAAAGAAAACCTAGCTGTGTGACCTTGGGCAAGTTACTTAACCCCAATTGCCCTCCAAAAAAAAAATAAATAATAGAACTTGTTCATACATTCCCCAGTTGATAGAAATTCCTCCGTTTACAATTCTTTGTCAAAACAAAAAGAATTACTATATATATTTGGATAAATAGGTCATTTACCCTTTTTAAAATTACTCTGTGATATAGACCTAATAGTGGTAATCCTTGGCCAAACATTATACACAATTTTATAACTGTTTGGGCATCATTCCCAAATTATTCTCCAGAATGGTTGAATCAGTGTAAAACACCACAATAGTGCTTTAGTTTCCCTGTTTTTCCACACTCACTCTAAGGTATCATTTTTCTTTTCTGTCACATTAGAGCCAATCTGATAGGTTTTAGATGGTATCTCAGAATTGTTTTAATTTGCATTTCACTAAACAGGAGTGATTTAGATAATTATTTTTTTTTTAAAGCAATTGGGGTTAAGTAACTTGCTCAAGGTTACAGGGCTAGTCATTATTTATGCGTGGGTGCTCATTTTCTGAGGCTGGATCTGATCTCGGGTCATACCAACTACGAGGCCGGCACTCTTACTCACTGTGCCACCTAGCCGCCCCTTTAGGGCAATTGGGGTTAAGTAACTTGCCCAAGGTTACACGGCTAGGTTTTTTTTTTTGTTTGTTTGTGTGGATTAAGTGTCGGAGGCCGGCTCAGAACTCAGGTCCTTCTGATTCCAGGTCCAGCGCTCTATACACTGCCGCCACCTAGCCGCCCCTAGATAATTACTTTCATTAAACTTTAGAAAGCATCCCCCCCCCAAACTATGTAAAAGGGGACTCTGAACAACTTCTGGAGCCCCAGCACCCACAGAACAACACAGAGAAGCTAACCTCCCTCTGAGGACAGCCCAGCAGCCCTGCAGGAAGGAGCAGCGCAGTGGTCTGGGACCTGGCAGCACACAGAGTGCAGAGCGCAGGAACTGAGCCGAGCAGAGCCCAGGTCCACGTGAGCCAAGATTTTAGCCCCAGGGTGACAGGGCCAGCAGCCTGCTGGAGGAACCCCAGAACACCAGGAGCTGTGGCGCCTCCAGAATTATCAACATAGACATGCCTAGGACAAAGTAAGAGGTTAGTGTCCTATGGACTTTGGGACTTGTATTTGGGGAATGCGTCAGCTCCCGCCCCTGGGGGCTAGAAGCCGCTGAGGAGACACGCCATTTTGTAGTTTTCAGAGGCAGCTCTGGCTCCCAGCCTACAAATCGTGGGAAGATACAGCAATCAGTCTTGGGGGGCAATCGCTCTTGCTTTAACCTCCCTGGATCTGGATTGTGATCTAGGGTGGAAGTTGTGGGTGGGTTTACAGCTTGCCAGAAACGGAAGTTGCCCCCCACACGTTCGGGACGAAAATTCCTCTAGCTGGCCTTAAAGCCATAGTGTGGCAACAAGCCCAAAAGTCAAGCAATTAAGTGGCAACATGCCAAGGCAAAGGAAACAGAAAAATGCAACCCTAGACTCCTATTTTGGGGGCATAGAGCGGGAAAAGGACTGTGAGGTCAGAAGTCCTGCTCCAAAAGCCCCAGGGGAAAACATGAGTGGGTTGCAGGCCATAGAGGACCTGAAGAAGGACTTTAAAAATCAAATAAGAGAAGTGGAGGAAAAATTGGAAAGAGAAATGAGAAGGATGCAGGAAAAGTATGAAATGAGGGTCAACAGCCTGACTGAGGAAAACAACACCTTAAAAAATAGACTAGGTCAAATGGCAAAGGAGGCCCAAAAGGGCAATGAGGAGAAGAATGCCTTAAAAAGTCGAATTTGCCAGATGGAAAAAGAATCTCAAAAGTTCACTGAGGAGATTCATTCCTTCAGAGTTAGACTGGAGCAAATGGAAGCTAGTGACTTTATGAGAAATCAAGATGCTGTTAAGCAGATCCAAACAAACGAAAGATTAGAAGGCAATGTGAAATATCTCAAGGGAAAAACCACTGACCTGGAGAATAGATCCAGGAGAGACAATTTAAAAATTATTGGACTATGTGAAAGCCATGATCAAGGAAAGAACCTAGAAATCACCCTTCAAGAAATTCTCAAGGAAAACTGCCCTGATGTTTTAGATCCAGAGGGCAAAATAGAGGTTGAAAGAATCCACCGATCACCTCCTGAAAAAGATCCCAAAAAGAAAACTCCCAGAAATATTATAGCCAGGTTCCAGAATCCTCAGATCAAGGAGAAAATACTCCAAGCAGCCAGGAAGAAACAATTTCAATATTGTGGAAACACAATCAGAATAGCCCAGGACCTGGCAGCTTCTACACTGAGGGATCGAAGGGCATGGAATATGATATTCCAGAGGGCAAAGAACTGGGAATGAACCCAAGGGTCACCTACCCAGCAAAACTGAGTATTTTGTTTCAGGGGAAAATATGGTCATTCAGTGGAATAGAGGACTTTCAAGCATTCTTGAGGAAAAAACCAGAGTTGAATAGAAAATTTGACATCCAGACGCAAGAAGTAAGAGATGCCTGAGAAGGTAATCAGGGAAAAGAAATCAAAAGGAACTTATCAAAGTTGAACTATTTACATTCCTATATGGAAAAGCAATAACTGTGACTGATGATATCTTTCTCACTATGAAAATAATGGAAAAAGGGGGTGTGGTCATATGAATACATATGTGAATGTGTGTGTATATGGTTACAGTTATATATGGATAGAGGGCATAGGTTGAATTTGTTGGGAAGGGAGAATACTCAAGGGATGAAATTATGAGGTGAGAGAGGAAAGTGGCAAGAGGAGATGGGGAGAGACAGGGTAGGGTAAACTATCCCATGTAGAAGAAGCAAGGGGAAGTGGTTGCAAAGGAGGGGGAGAATAAGGAAGGCTAAAAAGGCAAAACCACATTCCCATTGAATTTGGTTCAGGGAGAAAATGACATACATACTAAATGGGATATCTCAACCTGCAGCAGGATAGGGGGAAGGGGTATGAGAGGAGGGATGATGGATGGGAGGGCATCCTTGGGGTGAGGGGAGGTTGGAAGTACCCACTATAGAAGAGGGACAGGATCATGTAGGGAATGGACCAGGTGGGGGGTGGGATGAGTGGGAGGGAATTATAAGCAGCCTTGTACAATATATCTACTATGATAATGTTTTGCATAGCTAGACATGTACAACATATACTGAATTACTTATCTCCCAAGAAGGAATGGGTGACAAGGGAGGAAGGAAATGGATCTGAAATTCGAGGTTGTAACATTAAATGTTTCAAATATATACAAATACTATTATTAATACTCTTTTGCTGGTAATAGGGAGATAAGATGTGCAGGCATTGGGACACAAAGATTCACCTTCCTCTAATGGAAATTCGATGGGGGTATGGGAGAAGGTATGGGAGAGAGCAGATTGGAGGAAGCGATATCTTGTGGGACTACTATGCTGGGAGGTTGGGTAGGGGAATAATGGGGGGAAAATGATTGTAACTCAAAATCTGGCGGAAATGAATGATGTAAAACAGAAGTTAATAAAGCATTTGTTTAAAAAAAAACTTTAGAAAGCCTAGATTTCTTCATCTGAAAGCTGACTCTATATATCCTTTGACCATTTATCTTTTCAGGGAATGACTTGTGTTCTTATACATTTGATTCACTTCTCTATATAATTGAGAAATGTGCCTTTTATCTGAGAAACTTGCTATATTTTTTTCTTCCAATTCTCTGTCTTCCTTCTAATCTTGTCGCAATGATTTTGTTTGTGCAAAGCCTTTTAATTAAGTGTAATCAGAATTATACATTTTACTTCACATAATGTTCTCTGTTTCTCATTTGGTCATTAATAAATTCTTCCCTTATCCATAGATCTGATGGTTAAACTATTCCACACTTCTCTAACTTGCCTATGATATAACCCTCTTTGCCTAATCATATAATCCATTTTTCTTTCTATCTAATGACTGTGTATTTCCCTCTTTCACACTCCCCCTCATTTGTCCTTCTCTCTCTGCCTCTGTCTCTCTCTGTCTCTGTCCCTCTCTTCTTTCATCTTGTCTGTACCCAAAGTGGTTTATCTTGACCACTGCCTCCTGCCATATACCATATCATCTATTACTCCCCTTCTCTCTTTTCTTATCCCTCTCCCCTCCTAATTCTCTGCAGTGTAAGACAGATTTCTTTACCCAACTGATTCCTTCTTTGAGTCAATTCCAGTGAAAGTAAAGTTGAAGTATTTTTTGCCACCCCCAAACTTCCACTTCACTAAAAAAAACCCTCATATTTCTTTTACGTGATGGAATTTACCTCCTTCTTCCCCTTTCTTCCTTCTCCCACTGAATCCCTTTTTTTCACCCATTATTTTTATATATTTGAATATCATCCCATTAGAACCAACTCACTCTCATGTCTTCTGTCTTTGTATCCTCCTTCTAAATACCCTAATAATGAGAAAGTTCATAGGAGTTACAAGCATAATCATCCCATGTAGGAATGTAAATAGTTTAACTTTTTTGAATGCATTGTGATTTCTCTTTCTATTTAACTTTTTATGCTTCTATTTTTTGCAATTATTTAGTATTTCATTTTTCCACAGTTGCATGTAAATTTTTTTTAACATTTGTTTTTAAAACTTTGAGTTATGGGAGTGGTTAGGTGGCACAGTGAATAGAGCACTGGCCATGGAATCAAGAGGACCTGAGTTCAAATGCAGTCTCAGACACTTAACACAAAATTAGCCATGTGTCCTTGGGCAAGTCACTTAACCCCAATCGCCCTACCTTCCTTCCTCCGAAAAGCAAAAAAAAAAAAAACCAAACCAAAACAAAAAAACCCAAAAAACAAAAACAAAACAAAAGAAAAAACAAAACCCAAACAACAAAAACAAAAACCTTTGAGTTCTAAATACTTTCTCTTCCTCCCTCCTCTCCCCCGTTGAGAATGCAAGCAATTCCATATATGGCTATGTATGTGTAATCATGCAAAACATATCCATAATGTCATGATATTAAAGAAAACAGATAAAAACCTCAAGAAAAATAAAGTAAAAAGAAAAGCTTCAATCTGTATACAGAATCCATCATTTCCTTCTCTAGGGAAAGATAGCATTTTTCATCCTAAGTCCTGCAGAGTTGTCATGGATTTTTGTACTGCTGAGGATACCTAAGTCATTCATAGCTAATTATCTTACAATATTGCTGTTACTTCGTACCCAGTACATTTCATTTCTGGCCAACCCATACAAGTTGTTGCATGTTTTTTTCTGAGAGAGTCTTGCTCCTCATTTCTTTTTTTTTTTATTATATTTTTTTTTCTTAAACAAATACTTTATTAACTTCTATTTTACATCATTCATTTCTGCCAGATTTTGAGTTATAATTATTTTCCCCCCTGTTTTTGCCCTACCCACCCTCCCAGAATAGCAGTCCCATAAGGTATCGCTTCCTCTCCTATCTGCTCTCTCTCCTATCTTCTCCCATACCCCCTTCAACTTTTACATTAGAGGAAGGTGGATCTTTGTGTCCCAATGCCTGCACATCTTATCTCCCAATTACAAGCAAAAGAATATTAATAATAGTATTTATATATATTTGAAACATTTAGTCTTAAAACCTCAAATTTCAGATCCATTTCCTTCCTCTCTTGTCACCCATTCCCTGTGGGAAGATAAGTGATTCAGTATATGTTGTACATGTCTAGCTATGCAAAACATTACCATAGTAGATATATTGTACAAGGCTGCTTATAATTCCCTCCCACTCATCCCACCCCCCACCTGGTTCATTCCCTACTTGATCCTGTCCCTCTTCTATACTGGGTATTTCCAACGTCCCCTCCCCCCAACGATGCCCTCCCATCCATCATCCCTCCTCTCATCCCCCTTCCCCCTATTCTGCCACAGGTTGAGATATCCCATTTAGTATGTATGTCATTCTCTCCCAGAACCAAATTTAATGAGAATGTGGTTTTGCCTTTTTGCCTTCCTATTCTTCCCCTCCCTTGCAACCACTTCCCCTTGCTTCTTCTACATGAATAGTTTACCCTACCCAGTCTCTCCCCAACTCCTCTTGCCACTTTCCTCTCTCACCTCATAATTTCATCCCTTGAGTATTCTCCCTTCCCAACAAATTCAACCTGTGCCCTCTATCCATGTATAACTGTAAACATATATACACATATTCACATGTGTATTCATATGACCATAAACCCTTCTTCCATTATTTTCATAGTGAGAAAGATTTCATCAGTCACAGTTATTGTTTTTCCATATAGGAATGTAAATAGTTCAACTTTGATAAGTTCCTGTTGATTTCTTTTCCCTGATTACCTTCTCAGGCATCTCTTGCTTCTTGTGTCTGGATGTCAAATTTTCTATTCAATTCTGGTTTTTTCCTCAAGAATGCTTGAAAGTCCTCTATTCCACTGAATGACCATATTTTCCCCTGAAACAAAATACTCAGTTTTGCTGGGTAGGTGACCCTTGGGTTCATTCCCAGTTCTTTTGCCCTCTGGAATATCATATTCCATGCCCTTCTATCCCTCAGTGTAGAAGCTGCCAGGTCCTGTGCTACTCTGATTGTATTTCCACAATATTGAGATTGTTTCTTCCTGGCTGCTTGGAGTATTTTCTCCTTGATCT
This sequence comes from Gymnobelideus leadbeateri, assembly GCA_011680675.1. Classification (NCBI taxonomy): domain Eukaryota; kingdom Metazoa; phylum Chordata; class Mammalia; order Diprotodontia; family Petauridae; genus Gymnobelideus; species Gymnobelideus leadbeateri. The sequence goes on from WOXC01006535.1 coordinate 221,255, forward strand.
GGGGATTCTGGAACCTGGCTATAATATTCCTGGGAGTTTTTTGGGGGGGATCATTTTCAGGAGGTGTTCTGTGGATTCTTTCAACCTCTATTTTGCCCTCTGGATCTAAAGCATCAGGGCAATTTTCCTTGAGAATTTCTTGAAGGGTGATTTCTAGGTTCTTTCTTTGATCATGGCTTTCAGGTAGTCCAATAATTTTTAAATTGTCTCTCCTGGATCTATTTTCCAGGTCAGTGGTTTTTCCCATGAGATATCTCACATTGCCTTCTAATATTTCATTTGTTTGGATCTGCTTAACAGCATCTTGATTTCTCATAAAGTCATTAGCTTCCATTTGCTCCAGTCTAACTCTGAAGGAATGAATCTCCTCAGTGAACTTTTGAGATTCTTTTTCCATCTGGCAAATTCGACTTTTTAAGGCATTCTTCTCCTCATTGCCCTTTTGGGCCTCCTTTGCCATTTGAGTTAGTCTATTTTTAAGGTGTTGTTTTCCTCAGTCAGGCTGTTGACCCTCATTTCATACTTTTCCTGGATCCTTCTCATTTCTCTTCCCAAATTTTGCTCCACTTCTCTTATTTGATTTTAAAAGTCTTTCTTAAGGTCCTCTATGGCCTGCAACCCGCACATGTTTTCCCCTGGGGCTTTTGGAGCAGGACTTCTGACCTCACAGTTGTCCTCTTGCTCTATGCTTCAGTCCTTTGTGCCCCCAAAGTAGGAGTCTAAGGTTGCATTTTTCTGTTTCATTTGTTTCCTTTGCCTTGGCATGTTGCCACTTAATTACTTGACTTTTGGGATTGTTGCCACACTATGGCCTGGTGCCAGACAGGAACTTTTGCCCTGAACGTGTGTGGCGGGGGGCAACTTCTGTTTCTGGCAAGCCTAAACCCACCCACGACCTCCACCCCAGATCACAATCCAGATCCAGGGAGGTTAAAGCAAGAGTGATTACCCCCGCAAGACTGATTGCTGGATCTCCCTACAGTTCGCAGGCCAGGAGCTGGAGCCGTCTCTGAAAACTGCAAAATGGCGTGTTTCCTCAGCAGCTTCTAGCCCCCAGGGGAGGAAGCTGATGCGTTCCGCAAATACTGGTCCCAAAGTCCATAGGGCACTAACCTCTCACTTTGTCCTAGATATGTCTATGTTGATAATTCTGGAATCGCCACAGCTGCTGGTGTTCTGGGGTCCCTCCAGCTGGCTGCTGGCCCTGCCACCCTGGGGCTAAAACCGCGACTCAGGCGCTCAGCTGTACTTGGCTCCCACGCTCTGCACACTGCGCTGCCCGCTCCCAGACCACTGTGCTGGTCCTTCCTGCAGGGCTGCTGGGCTGTCCTCAGTGGGAGGTCAGCTTTTCTGTGTCATTCTGTGCATGCTGGGGCTCCAGAAGTTGTTCAGAGTCCCCTTTTACATGGATTGGAGGTATTCTGGGGGGAGAGTGGCTTGGGCGCGCTGTTTCTACTCTGCCATCTTGGCTCCACCCCTGCTCCTCATTTCTTACAGTACAATAATGTTCTATCATAATTATATGCTTGTTCAACCATTCCCCAATTGATGTGCACTTCCTCAATTTCTAACTCTTTAGTTAGAGAAGAAAAGAGCTGCCATAAATATTTTTTCTACATATAAGTCCTTTTCCTTTTTGTTTTTTATCTCTTTTTCATACAGGCCTAATGGTGGTATTGCTATGTCAAAGGGTATACATGGTTTTATAGCCCTTTGGACTTAGTTCCAAATTGGTCTATGGAATAGTTTAGCCCATTCACAACTCTGACCATAATATATTAATGTCACATTTTTCCCACATCCCCTCCAGCATTTGTCATTTTTTTTCTGTCCTTTTAGCCAATCCAATGATTATGAGGTAGTACATCAGAATTGTTTTAAGTAACATTTATCTAATCAATAATGAGTTAGATTTTTTTTTCATATGGCTATGGATGGCTTTAATTACTTCACCTGGAAACTGATTATATCTTTTGATAATTTATCAATTGGGGAATGGCTCTTATTTTTATAAATTTGACACAGTTTTCTATATCTTAAAGAAATGAGACTTTTATCAGAGAAAATTCCTTCAATATTTTTTTCATTGTTGCTATTACTAACTATATTTCCCTTCATCCTATTCCCACTACTCCATTAATTTTATTCTCTTTTTCCTTTCACCCTGTTCCTCCTCAAAAGTGTTTTCCTTCTGACTACTCCTTCCAATCTGTCCTTCTTTCTATCACCACCCCCTTCTGTTATTCTCTTCTCCTTCTATTTTCCTGTAGGGTAAGGGTAAGATAGATTCTATACACCATTGCCTGTGTATCCCATTTCCCAGTTACATGCAAAAGCAATTTTTAACATTTATTTTAAAAATTTTGAATTCCTAATTCTCCTTTCTTGCTCCCCAATACCCCTCATTGTGAAGACAAGAAATTTGATATAGGTTGTACATGTGTAGCCATGAAAAGCACTTCTGAAATAGTCATGTTGTGAAAGACTAACTATATTTTCCTTCATACTGTACCCCATTTATTTGATTATCTCCTTTCAACGTGTTCTTCCTCAAAAGTGCTTGCTACTGATTACCTCTTCTCCAATTTGCCCTCCCTTCTATCACTACCCCTTTCTCTTATCCATTCCACCCTACTTTCCTGGACAGTAAAATTTCTATTTTTTTTGCAGGGCAGTTGGGGTTAAGTAACTTTGCCAAGGTCACACAGCTAGGTTTTTGTTTGTGTATGCATTAAGTGTCTGAGGCTGGATCTGAACTCAGGTCCTTCTGACTCCAGGGCCGACACTCTACTCACTGTGCGACCTAGCCGCCCCAACATAAAGATTACTATACCCAATTGAGTGTGTATGTGATTCCCTATTTGAAACAGTTCTGATGAAAGTTAGGTTCACTCATTCCCTCTTACATCCTCCCTCTTAGCTTCTACTGTAAAAGCTTTTTCTTGCCACTTTTATGTGAAAGGATTTTCTCCATTCTACCTTTCTCTTTCTCCCAATACATTCCTCTCTCATCCTTTAATACTATTTTTTTTGGATATCATCCCTTCATATGCAACTCATCCTGGCCACTGTCTATACACATTTCTTCTAAATACCTTAATTAGAAAGGTCTATTTAGAAAGGTCTTATGAGTCACAAATATCATTTTTCCATATAAGAAGGTAAAAAGTTTAACTTTACCAAGTCCCTTCTGGTTTCTCTTTCCTGTTTACCTTTTCATGCTTCTCTTAAGTCATATTTGAAAGTTGAATTTTTTTATTTAGCTCTAGTCTTTTCTCAAGAATGCATGAAATTCTTCTATCTCATTGAATATCATTTTTTCCCTCATGAATTACACTCAGTTTTTCTGGGTAGGTGATTATTGTTTGTAATCCTAGTTCTTTTGACCTCAAGAATATCATATTCCAATCCTTCCAGTTCCTTAATATAGAAACTGCTTAGTCATGTACTGTTCTGATTGTGGTTCCACAATACTTGAATGGATTCTTTCTGACTGCTTGCAATATTTTCTCCTTGATTTGGAAATTCTGGAATTTGGCTATAATATTCCTATGAGTTTTCATTTTGGGATGTCTTTCAAGAAGTGATTGGTGGATTCTTTTCATTTTTCAATCCTCTGGTTCTAGACCATTAGGGAAATTTTCCTTGATGATTTATTGAAAGACAATGTCTAGGCTCTCTGTTTGATCATGGCTTTCAGGTAGCCCAATATATTTAAAATTATCTCTCCTGGATCTATTTTCCAGGTCTTTTGTTTTTCCTGTGAGATATTTCACATTGTCTTCTAATTATTTTTTTCATTCTTTTGGTTCTCTTTTAATTTCTTGATTTCTCCTAGAGTCACTAGCTTCCATTTGTTCCATTCTAATTTTTAAGGAATTATTTTCTTCAGTGAGCTTTTGGACATCTTTTTCCATTTGGCCAATTTTGCTCTGAGATCAGGATAGCTACCTCTCCTTTTTTTTGGATTTAATTGAAGCATAATGTGTTCTGCTTCAGCCTTTTTACCTTTACTCTGTGTGTGTTTGTTTGTCTCTGCTTCATATATATTTCTTATAAATTGCATATTGTAAGAATCTGGTTTTTAATCCACTTTTCTCTCTGCTTCTGTTTTGTGGAGAGTTCATCTCATTCCCTTGCACAGTCATGCTTACTAATTATACATTTCCCTCCATCCTATAACACCCATCCCACTTATACTTATCTCTCTCATTCCACTCTGTTCCTCTTCATCCTTCCATCCACCACCTACCTGAGTCTGCCCTCACTTCTATCAGCCCCACCCTTTTCTCTCCTCTTTTCTCTATTTCTGCCCTCCTTCTATCATCTCCTCTTTCCCTTTTCTTTCTTCTTTCCCCTCTTATTCCCAATAGCGTAAGATAAACATGCTTATCTAGCCATAAGTATACATTATTCTTTCTTTGAGTCAAATCTGATGAGAGTAAAGTTCAAACAATGTTCATTTCCTTTCTTCTTTCCCTCTACTGTAATATGTCTTTTGTGCCTCTTCATATGATGTAATTTATCTTATTCTGCCTCTCCCTGTTCTTTTCTCCCAGTATAATCCTTTTTTCATAACTTAATTTCTTTTATGTCATCATATCAAGTCATAATCCTCTGTCTATATTTACTCCTTCTAACTTCCCTGATAAAGATATAGTCATCAAGATTTAGAATTATCATCTTCCCATGTAGGGATATAACAGTTTAGTCTTATTGAATAGATTGTTTTTTTTTAATAATTTCCTGTTTACCTTTCTATGATTCTCTTGAGTCTTGTATTTGAGAATCAGATTTTCTGTACAGCTCTGGTATTTTCATCATGTATGATTGGAAGTCCCCTATTTTATTGAATATCCATCTTTGCCCCTGAAATATTGTACTCAATATTTCTGTGCAGTTGATTCTTGGTTGTGATCCAAGATCTTTTGCCTTCTCAAATACCATATTCCAAGCCCTCCAATCCTTTAATGTATAAGCTGCCACATCTTGTGTAATCCTGTCTGTGTTCTTGATAATTTGATTTTTTTGTTTCTTGCCTCTTGAAGTAGTTTTTCCTGATAATTTTGGAACTTGGCTTCAATATTCCCTGAAGTCTTCATTTTGTGACCTCTTTTAGGAGGTGATTGGTGTGTTTTTTCAATTACTATTTTACCCTCTGGTTTTAGGATCTCAGCACAGTTTTCCGTAATAATTTCTTTGAAAGATGCTGTCAGTTGTTTTCCCTACAAGGTATTTTACATTTTTTTCTATTTTTTCATTCTTTTGGATTAGTTGTACTGATTTTTGGTTTCTCATAGAGTCATTAACTTTCACTTGCCCAATTCCAATTTGTAAGGCATTATTTTATTCAGTTAGCTTTTGTATTTCCTTTTCAGTGGGGTCAATTCTTCTTTTAAAGGAATTGTTTTATTTCGTGGATTTTTACCCCCATTTGACCAGTTCTATTTTTAAGTTATTTTCTTCTGTTAATTTTTGTGCTTTCTTTTCCAAGCTGTTGACTTTTAAAAATAATTTTCCTACATAACTCTCATTTCTTTTCTCAATTCTTCTTCTACCTCTCTTACTTAATTCTTAAAATCATTTTTGAGCTGTTCAAAGAATTTTTGGACTTGAGAACAACTTGAAGATTCACATATAGGCATTTATAGTGGGGAGAGCTCAGGGAACTTCGTGGCTTCTATTCACTATCTTGTCTCTGTCACCCAACAATATCTTTTAATTAGCTATGTTTTTGCTTTTGTTTTGTCTGAGATCTGTATTACTATTACTATGTCTGTTGGGTTTGTTTTTTTTTTTTGCTTTAGCTGAAGTTTGATATATTCTGCTACTGCCCCTTACCTTTACCCTCTGTGTGTTTCTCTGTTTCAAGTGTGTTTCGTTTAAACAACATGTGGTAGGATTCTGGTTTTTTATTCAATCTTCTATTCAACTTCTTTTTTATGGCAGAGTTCATTTAATTAACATTCACAGTTATGAATATTAACTACATATTTCCTTCCATCCTATTTCACCTGTTTGTCCTCTCTCTTCTTTTCCCTTTTTCCTCCTCATCAGAGTTTTGCTTCTGTTTGCCTCCTCCCTCAATCTGCCCTACCTTCTGTAAGTACTGCCCCCTTACTTAATCTCCTCACCTCCTATGTGCCTGTAGGGTAAGATATATTTCTATATGATTTTGTATATAATTTCCTCTTTGATCCAGTCGTGATGTGAGTGATTTTCAAGAGATGCTCATTGCTGGCCCTTCCATCTTCTGCTCTAATGCAATACATCTTTTGCACTTCATCTGAAATTTACCTCATTATATTTCTCCCTTCCTTCTGTACCCAGTATACTGCTATTTTTCATCCTTTAATTTTTATGTCATTCTCTCAAATTCAATTTATACTCATGCCTTCTGTCTATGTATACTCCTAGCTACACTGTTATTTATATAGTTCTTAAGAATTACAAGTATTAACTTCCCATGTAGAGATGTGAACAGTTTCACCCTAATTGAATCCTATAGGTTTCTCATTCCTTTTTATGCTTCTCTTAAGTCTTGATATTGAACATCCATTTTTTATTCATCTCTAGCTGTTTCCTCATGAAAACTTGAAAGCCTTTTATTTGATTGAGTGACCATTTCCGCCTCTTGTATGTTATGTTCAGTTTTGCCACATAGGTGATTGTTGGTTTTAGTCCTAGCTACTTTGCTTTCTGGAATATTGTGTTCCATGACCTCAAATCCTTTAATGTTGCAGCTGCTAAGTGCTGTGTAATTGATTGTTGCTCCAGAATATTTGAAATTTTATTGGCTACTTGCAATATTTTCTCCTTGGCTTGAGAAATCTGGAACTTGTTATATTATTCCTGGCAGTATTGCTTTGGGTATGTTTTTCTGGGGGTGATCAGTGAACTTTTTCAATGTTTATTTTACCCTTTGGTTCATTATATCAGAACAATTTTCTTTTATAATTCTTGAAAAATGTTGTGCAATTCCTCCTTTTCATTGTGTCTTTCAGGTAGTCCACTGACTCTTAAATTCCCTGCTCACTTGTTACCACAGTAGGGCTTAGGGACTTCCACTGTCTTGCTGAGGCATGATTTATTCATGGCTCACCATGATGCTTCTTTTTCATTAATTAATTTATTTTAGTCTTCAAAATTCATTTACACAAAATTTTGAGTATCAACTTTCTCCCCATCTCTCTCCTCCCCCATTCCAAGGTGGCATGCATTCTGATAATCCCTTCTTCAGGTCTGCCTTCCTTTTTCTCACTCAACATCCCTTTCAGTAGTCCTCACCCTCATTTTCTTGTAGGAGAATACTCCATTGCCTGTACATGTTATTTCCCACTTGCATATAAAAACACTTTTTAACATTTGTTTTTAAAACTTTGAGTTCCAAATTCCTTCTCATCTTCCCTACCCACCTTCACTGAGAAGGCAAATGATTCAATAGAGGTTATACATGTACAGAAACGCAAAACTTACACAAGGGTCATGTTATGAAAGACTAACTCTATTTCCCTCAATCCTATCACCCCATTTATTCTATTTTCTCTTTTGACCCTGTCTTTTTTCACAATTGTTTGCTTCCAATGACTGCTTGTGCCAATCTGCCCTCCCTTCTATCATCCTCCCCCTTATCCCTTTCCCTCTACGTTCCTGTAGGGTAAGATACCCAATTGAGTGTGAATGTTATTCTCTCCTTAAACCAAACCTGATGAGAGTAAAGTTCACTTATTCCCTCCCACATCCGTCCTCTTCCCTTCCATTGTAAAAGCTTTTTCTTGCCTCTTTTATATGAGATAATTTACTTACATGATATATCTCCCTTTCTCTTTCTCCTAATATATTCCTCTCTCACCCTTTAATTTTATTTTTTAGATATCATCCCTTCATATTCAACTCACCCTGTGCCATCTATCTATCTATCTATCTATCTATCTATCTATCTATCTATCTATCATCTATCTATCTATCTTCCCTCCAAATACCCTAATACTGAGAAATGTCTCAGGAGTTACATGTATTATCTTTCCATATAGGAATATAAACAGTTCAATTTTTATCAGTTCTTTATTATTTCTCTTTTTTGTTTAGCTTTTCATGCTTCTCTTGCTTCTTGTTTTGAAAATCAAATTTTATATTCAGCTCTGGACTTTTCAACAAGAATGCTTGAAAGTTCTCTATTTCACTGAATGTTCATTTTTCCCTTGATGTATTATAATCAATTATTCTCAGTAGCTGATTCTTGCTTTCAATCCTAGCACCTTTGATCTTAGGAATATCATAATTCATGCCTTCTGATACCTTAATGTTGCTATATCTTGTGTTATCCTGATTGTATTTCTCAATACTCAAATTGTTTCTTTCTGGCAGCTTGTAATATTTTCTCCTTGACCTGGGAACTCTAGAATTTTGTTACAAAATTCCTAGAAATTTTCCTTTTGGGATCTCCTTCCAGAGGTTATTTGTGGATTCTTTCAATTTTTGTTTTAACCTTTTGTTCTAGAATATGAAGGCAAGTTTCCTCGATAATTTCTTGAAAGATAATGCTTAGTTTCTTTTTTTTTACTCATTGCTTTCAGATTGTACAATAATTTTTTGGAGGGGGAAAGATAGGGCAATTGTGGCTAATTGCCTTTCCCAAGGTTATACAGCAACTAAGTGTCAAGTGTCTGAAGCTGGATTTGAACTCAGGTTTCCCTGAATCCAAAACTGGTGCTCTATTCAGGGTGCCACCATGCTATGCCAGTCCACTAATTTTTAAATGATCTCCTGGATCTATTTTTCAGGTCAGTGGTTTTCCCCATGAGATATTTCATGTAATCTTGCCATTTTTTAATACTTTTGGTTTTATTTGATAAATTCTTGATTCCTCATGAAGTCAATAGCCTCCATTTTCTCCATTCTATTTATTTTTCTTTTTGGAGGGCAGTTGGGATTGAGTGACTTGCCCAAGGTCACATGGCTAGTTTTTGTGTTGTGTCTGAGGCTGGATTGAACTCAGTTTCTCCTGACTCCAGGGCCAGTGCTCTATTCACTTTGCCACCTAGCTGCCCTGCTACATTCTGTTTTTTAAGGAATTATTTTCTTCAGTAAGCTTTTGGACCTCCTTTTCCATTTGGTGAATTCCATTTTCAAGTCATTCTTCTCATTGGCTTTTTGGGCTTGTTTGCCACTTGGATTAGTCTAATTTTTAAGATATTACTATCTTCAGCTTTGGGGAGAGTGTCTCCTTTAACCAGTTATTAATTTATTTTCATGATTTTCTTTCATTACTTTTTTCCTCTTCCCAATTTTTGCTCTACTTCTCTTACTTGATTTTTTTTTTTTTTTTTTTTTTTTTGCGTTTTGGAGGGCAATTGGGGTTAAGTAACTTGCCCAAGGTCACACGGCTAGGTTTTTTTGTTTGTGTCTGTTAAGTGTCTGACGCCGGATCCGAACTCAGGTCGTTCTGACTCCAGGGCCGGCGCTCTACTCACTGCGCCACCTAGCCTCCCCTCTTACTTGATTTTCAAAATACTTTTAACCTCTTATATGGTCAGCAAAAAATTCGTATTTTTCTTGGAGGATTTTGATGTAGGAGTTTCAAATTTATTGTGTTCTTCTGGGTGTATAATTTTTTCAAATGCTTTATTAAGTTCTGGTTTACATCATTCATTTCTGCCATATTTTGAGTTACAATTAGTTCCCCATTTTTCCCCTACCCACCACCCCAGAATAGCAGTCCCACAGGATATCCCCTCCTCCAATCTGCTGTCTCCTATATCTCCTTCCATGCCCCTTCTACTTTTCCTATAGAGCAAGGTGAATCTCTGTGCCCCAATGCCTATATATCTTATTTCCCAATAATATGTAAAATAGTATTAATAATAGTATTTCTATATTTTTAAATATTTATTTGTAAAACTTCAAAATCCAGATTCATTCCCTTCCTCCCTTGTCACCCACTCTTACTGGGAAGATAAGCAATTCATTATATGTTGTACATGTGTAGCTATGTAAAACATTACCCTAGAAGATGTATTGTAAAAGACTGACTATATTTTCCTCTCTCCTATCACACCTCCCATTTGGTCTATTCCCTACTTTGATCCTGTCTCTTTTCGAAAGTGGGTGTTTCCAACTTCCCTCCCCCCCCCAGCTTGCCCTTCCATCCATCATCCCCGCTTTCAGCTCTTTCCCCCCTACTGTTTTGTAGGGTGAGATATCCTATTTAGTATGTATGGCATTCTCTCCCTGATCCAAATTCAATGGGAATAATGTTTTGTCTTTTTGCCTTCCTGTTCTTCCCCTCCCTTTTAACAATTTCCCCTTGGCTCTTCTATATGAGATAGTTTACCCCATTCTGTCTCTCCCCATCTCCTCTTGACACATTCCTCTCTCAACTCTTAATTTCACCTTTTAAGTATCATCCCTTCTTATTACATTTGATCTGAGCCCTCTATCTATGTATACCTGTAAACATATACACATACATTCACATATGTATTCATATTCCCATATATCCTTTTCAACTATTTTCATACTGAGAAAAGTTTCATCAATTTCAGCTATTGTTTTTCCATGTAGGAATGTAAATAGTTCAACTTTGATAAGTTCCTTATGATTTCTTTTCCCTGTTTACCTTCTCAAGCATCTCTTGCTTCTTGTGTCTGAATGTCAGATTTTCTATTCAACTCTGGTTTTTTTCCTCAAGAATGCTTGGAAGTCCTCTATTCCACTGAATGACCATATTTCCCCCTGAAACATGATATTCAGTTTTGCTGTGTAGGCGATTCTTGGTTTTAATCCCAGCTCCTTTGACCTCCTGAATATCATACCCCAAGCTCTTAGATCTCTCAGTGTAGAACCTTCCAGATACTGTGTTATCCTGATTGTGTTTCCACAATGTTCAAATTGTTTCTTCCTGGCTGCTTGTAATATTTTCTCCATGATCTGGGAATTCTGGAACATGACTATAATATTCCTGGGAGTTTTCTTTTTGGGATCTTTTTCAGAAGGTGATCTCTGGATTCTTTCAACCTCTATTTTGCCCTCTGGTTCTAAAACATCTAGGCAATTTTCCTTGAGAATTTCTTGAAGGATGATTTCTAGGTTCTTTCTTTGATCATGGTTTTCAGGTAATCTAATAATTTTTAAATTATCTCTCCTGGAACTATTTTCCAGGTCAGTGGTTTTTCCCATGAGGTATTTTACTTTGCCTTCTGTTCTTTCATTTGTATAGATCTGCTTAACAGCATCTTGATTTCTCATAAAGTCACTAGGTTCCATTTGCTCCAGTCTAATTCTGAAGGAATGATTCTCCTCATTGAACTTTTTAGATTCTTTTTCCATCTGGCAAATTTGGCTTTTTAAGGCATTATTCTCCTCATTGCCTTTTTGAGCCTCTTTTGCCATGTGAGTTAGTCTATTTTTTAAAGTGTTATTTTCCTCCATCAGGTTGTTGACTCTCATTTCATACTTTTCTTGCATCATTCTCATTTCTCTTCCTAATTTTTCCTCCACTTCTCTTATCTGCTTCTTAAGGTCCTCTATGGTGTGTAACCAGCTCCTATTTTCATTTGGGGCTTTTCGTGCAAGAGTTCTGACCTCCCAGTCCTCTTCCTGTTCCATGCTTTGATCCTCTTTATCCCCCAAATCGGAGTCTAATGTTAAATTTTTCACTTTATTTTATTTCCTTTGCCTATGCATGTTGCCACTCAATTACTTGACTTTTGGGCTTTTTGCCACAGTATGTCTCTGCCACCAGATAGGGGAGCTTTTGTCCCAAATGCTGAGGTTTTCTCAGTTTCTGGAGGTATTAGTTGGGTGGCCTCTCTGAAGCCTCCACATGCTCTGGCAAGCTAGTCACACACCCCAAGACCTCTGCCCTAGACCGCAATCCAGATCCAGGAAGGTTTAAGCAAGAGTGATTACCCCCCGAGACTGATTGCCGGATGCCCCTACAGTCCACAGGCCATGAGCTAAAGCTGCAACATGGCACTCCCTGCACCTTGGCTACTCAGTGTCTTCTTGCCCTGGGGGAAAAAGCCAACACGCTCTCCCCACTAATCCCAGAGTCCACAGGACATTGACCTCTCACTTTGTCCTTGGCATCTTTGTGTTGATAATTCTGGAAACGCCACAGCTGCTGGTGTTCTGTAGTCCTCCTTGGTCTGGCCACCCTGGGGCTAAAACCTCCAAAACTCAAACAGGCCTGGGCTCACCTCCCAGAGAGCTGGGCTAGCTTCTCTCTGCCAGGCTGCCGGGCTGTCCTCAGTGGGAGGTTAGTTTCTCTGTGTCATTTTTTGGGTTCTGTAGCTCCAGAGTTTTTGTTCAGAGTCTCCTTTTACATAAATTTGAAGTGGAGTGGGCCAGAGCCCCGAGGAAGTGCTGTTTCTACCATACCATCTTCCTGGGTGTATATTTTGATCTTCTTTATCACCAATATAAGATGCTATGGTGTAATTTGTATTTTTTTATGATGCTTTCTCATTTTCCCAGGCAAATGCTTAGCTTTCCTACTCTTTGTCAAGGTAGAACTTTGCTTCTAGTGAGGGTGGGGCATGGGGGTGGATTTACTTCCTTAATCTTCAGTAGTTTTATGCAGTTGTTTTCAGTTATTTCTAGGGTCAAGTAAATTTTCAGTTCTTCTAAGGTTGCATTATATAAAGAGATTTGTTTACTCCTTTCCTTGCCTGTGCTCTGGTCTGTGAGAGACCACCCTGTGACTGTTATCCAGATCATTGTATGAGCAATGCAAAGGAGTCTGGTATCCAGTACCAACAAAGGATCCACTTTAATCTCCTTCTTTCAAGTTGTTCAACTGCCATACTTTCTGTAGCCTAAGACCTCCTGAAGCTCCTGCTGCTCATTTAGTCACCTCTGAGAGCTTTGCCAGTTATGTTCAGTACTGGACTTTGATCCCTGCTTTCTCCAGTGAGACAGAGATTATCTGTCAGCCTTCTAAGTTATCGTGGGCTGGAAAACTGTTTCAACTTGTCCTTTTGTTAGTTCTGCCATTCCAAAATTCATTTTGAAGCATTATTTTAAACTTGTTTGCAATGAATTTGGGGTGACCTCAGGCAAGTCTCTGCCTTTTCTCTGCCATCTTGGCTTTGTTCACAGTCTTGTGATTTTATTTCATTGACTTGAAAAACTAATAAGCAATTAATGTACCTCCAATTATTTAGATATCTCTTTATTTCTGTAAAGAGTGTTTTATAGTTTTATTCATATAGTTCATAGGTGAGTCTTGGTAGATAAACCCTCAAGGACCTTATAGCTTCCATAGTCATTTTGAATAAAGTTTCCCTTTTTACCTTTTCATGCTAGGTCTTGCTAGTTATATAAGGAAATGCAGATGATTTATGAAGATTTAGTATATCATACAAATTTATGGAAATTATTAATTACTTGAATTAATTTTAGTTGGCCCTCTGGGATTTTCTAAGTGCATAATTATATTGCCTGATAAAAAGAGATAATTTTGTTTTCTGCTTATCTATGATTATTCTCTCAATTTCTTTTATTCACCATGTTGATAAATCTAATACTTCTATAACTGTGTTAAATAGTAATGTTTACAATGGACACTCCAAGATTTTTCCCTGATTTTGTTTGAAAGTTTGCTTCTTCATTAAAAATGCTCTTGGATTAAGATATTATTTTCTATATTAAGAAGTGCTACATTTATAACAATTGTTTTTAGTTTGCAAAAATTTATTTTGTCAAAAGCCTTTTCTCATCCATTGATAAAATCACAATCTCTCCACATATTTCTTCTCTGTAAAATGATAATAGTAGTAGCATCTACTCTGCAGGTTTGTTACAAGTATCAAATGAAGCAAAAGAGATAAAATACACTGCAACCTTAAATTGTTAAATAAATGCTAAATGTTGGAACCTGTGTTCAATTATTGCATTTGTCAGCATTTTTCTTTCCTCATCAATGCTTGATTTATATATTCAGATCATATTTTTGTAGAAATAAATTGAAAAAGTGCCTTATATTTTCATTGTTGAACATATTTCATATAGAAAAGGATTTAATTGTTCTTTGAATGATTGATAGAATTTCCTTATAAATCCATCTGGTCTTGGATTTTCTTTGTTTCAGTTTAGCTTAGGGAATTTTGTTATTTTGGGCTTTTTCTGTTTCCTCCCAATATTGATTGGGCTATTTAAATAAGTGATAAATACAACAAAACCACCCACAAAACCTTTTAAATTGGAATGGATCAGAAAGAAAACACACACTCAATAATATAGCAAATACCATCAAAACAAGTCAAAATAAAGGGGGGGATGATAAATATAAAATAAAATGCAAAAGACAGTGTCATTTTAAACTTTTTCTAGGACCCTAAAGATATTATGGCTCTGAGATCTTTGTTTATTCCCATATTAAAATATAAACAATATTTATCCACCTATTCCTTTTCAATTAAACAAATACACATGCGTTTGATACTTCTCATGATATTAGCATATCTATTTCAAAATATCTGTTTATTCCTGGTCTATTTATGAGGGATGCTTGAAAATCATCCATTCCAATAAAGGCTGATGTTGTTTTTCTTTTTTTGCTAGATAGAATATCCTTTGTTATAATATTTATCACCTGTGCTATTCTGTTCCAAACTCTTATCTCCTTTCTTAGCAGCTGCTATGAATTGTGTTGTCTTTGTTGTGGCTCTTGGTTCTTGAGATACTTCTTTTTGGCTGCTAATTATATCTTTTTTCTTACTTGGAAGCTCTAGATTTTGGCTTTGGTTAGTGTACCTAAATTTGCCATTTTCCTTTTTCTTCAGGAGGAGACCAGTGGATTCTTTTTATTTTCACTTCACCTGCTGTTTCTGAGTTCTAGATAGTTTTCATTTATCATTTCAAGAAGGGAGTACTGCACTCACGCAAAACATTGGGGGACCACTTCTCCTTTACCCTTTGTGTTCCACCCTCATCCCATCTTTGCTCATTTATCCCAAGATCTGTATGTAATACCTGGGACACTCTCTGTGGATTCTTGGTTTGGGGAAATTCTTGGTAGGGGCATTTTTGTCTTATTAGAGTGATGAATCTCTAAGCCCAAAGATAGTATTTGATAGAGATCTAAGATTTTTTGCTAGTATGATGTCATTTCTTCCCACAATCTTCTAGCTCCCTCCCCTAAAGTGATTATCCTAAACCTCAATTCTATCCTTTTTATGATGATAATACCCGCCAACACCACCACCCAGTTTCAATAAACTCTTGGATAAAATATAAATTCATTTATTTGGCATTTGAATCTATTTACAATGCGTATCTTTCTTCTTTTCATATCTTCTTATGTTTTATTCTCTTTCTCACAATCTGTAATATAGCCATACTCATTTGCTTACTGGATTGCATATAGGATTCTCCATGAATTTTTCAGATCTTTGCATTACCTAAAGCTTATACCTGAAATGCACTTATTATTCCTTTTTTCGTCTCTTGAAATTCCTAATCTCCATCAGGACAGCTCAAGTGGGGCCATCAAAAGGATCAAAGTAGAAAAAAAAATAATACAGTACATCTACCCCAGCAATCAATTTCTGATGATCATAAAAGAACACTAGAGCAAGTTCTGATAAGGAACTGCAAATAAAATCAGAGTGAATCATTGTTTAAAGCCTAGTTCAACATAGGGAGGCAAAGATGTCTTGAGATGTTAGAAACAAGGATTGGTCAATGTTATATGTGTAGATCCTTTTGATGGGGGCTGAAAAAAGGAACATTGTATATACACCAAGATAATCAGATGTTCTCCATCCAACCAAATGTTTGACTTCTATTCAGATAACAAGAACAGATGCCAATTGGAAACTCTGTTATTCAGGGCTTAAAGCTGAGTCAAAGATCCAGTATGGGCTGAGGAGAGCATATATGGCCAAGAAATAAGGACTATGGCAAGGAAAGGTCACAGGAGTACCTTGGGCTAATGGTCCATGACAAGGATTTAGCAGTAGCCTTATAATTTGAACTGATTAAGGAATAATACAGACAAGGAGTTCTTACCCTGGAGTGGAGTAGGGGCTCAGATATAGTACTCTTCCAAGCTGAAGTATTCAGTGCAATAACCATGGAACAAGGATGGGAATAAAAGCAATCCTGTAGTTCATAAGTCTTATGAAACTTCCAACCAAGGAGAAGCCAAAAGGAGTATTACAGCCACTCAAATAAAGATCAGGGAAGGATGTGGACTTGAGGCTCTGATCAAGGAGGTAGTACTCAGACTTTCCTTTGGATTAGATGATTTAGGGATTATTGAATGCTTCTAGGTCCTCATATTAAGCTGTTCCTGAGATCATTGAATATGCAACACTAAATAGCCCACGAAATAAACAGCAGAACCAAAGTAGATATGAAGCAGAAATATTTACAGCCCAGACATCCAATTTAATATGTTAAGTATCTGGTCCTAATGTAAAGTCTCAACTCAGAAAGTAAGGCTTAAAGGATGGGTAAACAAAAAAAGAAAAAATGATCCCATCATAAAGAGTTTTATGGTGATAAGGTCCATCAAGACAAAAACTAAAAGAAGTTGACTCCCAAATGTCTATAAGGAAAGGATCAAAGGAAAAAAAAAGTTTTGTCCACAAATTCAAATAAAATTTTAAATATAATTACTTTATTATTAAAAAGTTAAAATAATTTTATAAAGAAAAAAAGAATTCAGGGGTGGCTAGGTGGCACAGTGAGTAGAGCGTCGGCCCTGGAGTCAGAAGGACCTGAGTTCAGATCCGGCCTCAGACACCTAATGCACACACAAACAAAAACCTAGCTGTGTGACCTTGGGCAAGTTACTTAACCCCGATTGCCCTCCAAAAAGCAAAAAAAGAAAAAAAGAATTCTAGAGAAATAAAAGAAGTGGAAAAGAAATAATGTATAGAAGGCCAGAACCAAAATAGCAGAGTAAACACAGGGACTCACCTAGACTCTCCAAAATTTCCCCACAAACAACATTAAAATGATTCCTCAAATGAATTTTACAGAAGCAGCACCAATAAAAGGATTAGGTGAAACAATTTTCCATCCTAAGACAACTTAGAAGGTTGGTAGGAAAGATCTTGCTCACTGGGGTGAAAGTAGAACATAGTCCATTATTTGACTTGATGTGACAACTCAGAAGCAGGGTGTGGCAACAGTTGAATCCACAGTTGTAGATCCAAGAGCTCTCAGCACAGTGGTTAGATAACTTGCCAGAAGGAGATTAGAAGGGGACCTTTGATGGCACATGGAGCAGGCTTCGGTTGAATTGCCCATACCTGCTTTTACATATCAATCCAAATTCCAAAGACAACTTAGAAGGTAAGTAGGAAAGGTCTGTCAGACCTAGGTGAGAGAAGAGTGCAGTCTAACCCTGCCCCCAGCATAGTCCAGCCCCAGCAAACTAACAGCATGTCCTGGGAGTAGTGACTGAATCAGCAGTGGAAGTGGCAGTGGTAGCAGCAGAGGCAGCAGCAGTGACTACTTCTGGACCTCTCAGCCCCCAGAAAGTAAGGGGATTAAACAAATGATCAAAAGGATATTATAGGAGCCTCTTTGCTAGCATCGAGACAGAACTCTACTGCTTTGCCCATACTTGTATTTGGGTCACAGTCCTGGGTGCAGCCCTGGGGCAAAGAATAGCCCTAATATATCAGAGCTTATGGCAGCAGTGGAGTGGGGAACCTACTCAAAGTTCCAGGGCAGAAAAGAGTGCTTATGGTTACTCACAGACCAGAGCCAGGAGAGGAGTAAATACCTCTCCTTATATCATACCAACTTCGAAGAATTTGAATCTTATAATTCCCTAGAAGTATCTCTGAAAAGAGCTGCACAGAACCACTGAAGCTTGGGACAGCACACCCTCCACACTGGAAGCAGAGCCCTACCTTAACAAAGAGTTAAAAAGTCAAGTAATAGGCTGGGAAAAAATGAGCAAAAAATGGAAAAAATAAAACCTCAGACTATAGAAACTTGCTGTGGTGACAAGGAAGATCAAAACATACACTCAAAAGAAGACAATGAAGTCAAAGCTCTTACATCCAAAGCCTCCAAGAAAAATATGAATTGGTGGCAATTTATGGGAAAGCTCAAATAGGATTTTGAAAATGAAGTAAGAGAGGTAGAAGAAAAATTGGGGAAGAGGGGAGGAAGTGAGAGGGAACAAGTGATACAAAAATTATGAAAAACAATTCAACAATTTGGTAAAGGGACACAAAACATGCTGAAGAAAATAACACCTGAAAACTAGATTAAACCAAATGGTAAAAGAGATCCAAAAACTTAACGAGGAAAAAAAGGCCTTAGGCAGCAGAATTGGCTAAATGACAAAAGTGATCCAAAAGCTCACTGAAGAAAACAATTCCTTAAAAATTGGACTAAAGAAAATAGAAGCTCATGACTATGAGAAATCACAAAATTATAAAACAGAACCAAATGAATGAAAAAATAGAAGACAATGAGAAATATCTATTGGAAAAACAATAAACCTTGGAAAATAGGTCCGAGAAAGGTAACTTAAAATTATTAGACTACATGAAAGCAATGCTCAAAAAAGAGCCATCATATTTTTATTTAACTTATGTTGTAAAACAAACAAACAAAAAAAAAGACCAATAAAAATAAAGGAGGTTTAAAAAGTTTGCTTCAGTATTAAAAAGAATACATCAGTTCCTTCTCTGAGGATGGGAAACATTTTTCATCCTAAGTCCTTCAGAGTTGTCATGGATTGTTATATTGCTGTGAGAAGCTAAGTCATTCACAGCTGACCATATTACATTTATTTAATTATTTATTTGTTTGTTTGTTTCTTTGTTTATTCATTTATTTATTTGCTTATTTACTCATTTATTTATCCATTCATTTGTTCATTCATTCATCTATCTATCTATCTATCTATCTATCTATCTATCTATCTATCTATTTTCATTTATCTGCCAGATACTGTGTTATCCTGATTGTGTTTCCACAATGTTAAAATTGTTTCTTCTGGATGCTTGTAATATTCTCTTCCTGATCTGGGAATTCCAGAACCTGGCTATATTACTAGGAGTTTTCATTTTGGGATCTTTTTCAGGAGGTGGATTCTTTCAACCTTTATTTTGTCCTCCTCTTCTAAAACATCAAGGCAATTTTCCTAGAGAATTTCTTGGAGAATGATTTCTAGGTTCTTTCTTTGATCATGGCTTTGAGGTAGTGCAATAATTTAAATTATCTCTCCTGGATCTATTTTCTAGTTCAGTGGTTTTTCCCATGAGATATTTCATATTGCCTTCTCTTCTTTCATTTGTTTGGATTGGTTTAACAGCATCTTGATTTCTCATAAAGTCACTAACTTCCATTTGCTCCAATCTAATTCTGAAGGAATGATTCTCAGCTGCTAGCTGATTAGGACTACCCTGCATCTAAAACCTTAGGCTCGGTGGCTGGGCTCAGCTCCCAGAGCACAGTGCTGGCCACTCCCTGCTGGCCTGCTAGGCTGTCCTCAGTGGGAGGTTAGCTTCTCTGTGTCATTTTGTGGGTTCTGTCCTCCAAAGTTTGTTCAGAGTCCTCTTTTACATAAATATGTCTACTATGGTAATGTTTTGCATAGCTATACATGTACAACACATACTGAATTGCTTATCTTCCCAGAGGGAGTGGGTGACAAGGGAGGAAGGGAATAGACCTGAAATTCAAAGTTTTAAAATTAAATGTTTCAAATATATATAAATACTATTATTAATACTATTTTGCATGTAATTGAGAGATAAGATGTGCAGTCATTAGGGCACAGAGATTCACCTTGCCTTAATGGTAAAGTTGAAGGGGGTATAGGAGAAGACATGGGAGAGAGCAGACTGGATGAGGGGATATCTTGTGGGACTGCTATTCTGGGATCGGTAGGGGGAAAATGGGGATAAAACTGTAACTAAAAATATGGTGGAAATGAATGATGTAAACCAGAAGTTAATAAAGCATTTGTTTGAAAAAAAAAGTCAGTTTGAATTTATCCTGGTATAAAAAGGAATAATCACCAAACCTTTATGAAAGCAAAATCATTTGGAAAGTTTTAAATGGTGTCTTCCTTTTCACTCAACTAAAATATCTCTAATTTAATTCCTTCAATCAATTGTATTAATACCCAACTGTTCTTTCATCACTTTAAAATTACAACCTGGGATTCAAGCAGAGGCACAGGCACCCAAGCAACACAAGCACAGCAACCCAGAAACCAACCCCATCTTTCCCTTAAACAAATGGGACCCAAAATAATTTGGGATAAGGGATGAAGGTCTCAGCTTCCCAAGCTCCTTCATGCTGATGGAGGAAATAGAGCTCTTTCTATTCTGTAGGATCCCACCATTTAAGTGGCTGGGTCTGGGGAGTTATGGGACAAAAAGGTAGAAAGAAAATAAAAATGAAGGTTTGAACAGTCTTAGCTTTAGAGGGTACTTGAGGGACTCTGCTGTCCATTCCAGGGATGGAGAGGATTTCACTAGACTAGCTAGGCTAGAGTGGAGTTGACTTTCATTGCAGACTCGGTGGTCCAGATGATAGTATAAGGACATTTTCCACTTAGGCTTGAGACACAAAGTCGTGTGTTTCCAAATCAGAATGGAATCTCCAGCCAGGAAGTGATGGAGAGGTTCAGAGATCGGGTCCGGCAGGGTCTCTTTGGACAGATTTTTTGAGCGTAGACTGTATGTGCTGTAGACCCTGTAAAAACTTAATGATGGAAGTATTAGTAAAATTGACCTGCACCTCTTCTCTGTTTATGGAGAGGATGGGCAGGAGAAGACCAAAATATTTCAAAAGGGGTTAAACCAAGTTTATTTGGGGTATAAGTGAAAACTGTTAAAATGATCTTAAGCAGCTAGCATAACTTTCTGCACATATGTTAATTTTAGATGAAAAGCAACCTTATATTTACCAGTAAGCTAACACCATATCTGGCTCACAATGGTCACTCAATTTATTACAGTATAAGAGGATTTTACAATTTAGTGATACCATAATAACACAAGAGCATTATGATATTAATATACAAAAATTTTAATAGAAAATTGGGCTTACCAAGTGCAGAAGCTTGTCTCTTTTACCCACAGTTGCAAACCCTGTTTGTGGACCCAGGGATTTGAAAGGAAAAGGGTCATCTGCATTCCTAGAGGTGTGGGCTTCAGGGTGCCCAGGGGCCCAGGGATGTTGCCAGTGGGGCCCCAGATATATAGCTGCTATGCCCTTAATCTGATCTGGTGTGAGAGGCTTTAAGAGGTTTTGCTCAAATGTTTTTAGCTGTTTCAATTTGTTCTCCCATAAATTTCACTTATGTGTCCATGCCTTCCTTTTTTGTCTCTCAGCATTCAAAACTTTGGCCAGAAGGTGAGAATTAAGAGAGATGTGTTTATTTTTCTTTTGTAGTATAGTGCCTAATTTAGCAGCATCTATATAAGAGAAATAACCTCTCTCATAAAATGTAAGAGAAACTGCCTCTCCCATAACACAAATAACACAATTATTTACATTACTATGCATTCTATTTCTGACTTCCTCTTTCTTTTGACACCCCAGTCTACCTGGTGAAGAGGGGAGCGAAAAGAGAAAGAGGGAATTCCATTTCAACCACACTGTCATAAATGCAAAGACACAAACTGTATAGATATAGAGACAGATTCTGCATAAAGACAAAAAAACACTTATTTTAAGTAGAGCAATACAAAACAAAAATGTAAATATAAAAGACTTTCCTTTCCATGCAAAAACAAAAAGAACAAGGACAGAGTATAGACTCCAGAAGCGGGATGCCACCAGGAGTCCCAAGAATTATGGAGCCACCATGTTGTACACTGCAGTGTACCAGTGAGTAGGCCCCATGGTCAAAACTCAGCCACTTCTGGCCCCATCACCTTCTACCCACAGATTCAGAGACAGTAAATGAAATCACGGAAAGGAAGGAGCAAATAAAAAGAGAGACACTCACTGATACTCACAGAAACTCACCTCTGGAAGATTTTTCAGATCCACTATGAGCCCAATAAAGGCAGGTCAGCATTAGACAAGTTGGCTAATCCTGGCCTGTTTCAAACTCCAGAGCCCTGGAAACAATTCAGGTGCCAGCTCCCCTGGATATTGGAATGGTCAGCCCAGGTCTCGAAGGGGGTGGTCTAGGGCCCAAAAGGCACTTTAGGACTTCCAGTATCTTGCTGGAGCCTCCAAAATGTTGTGCAGAGAGTAAGAGCAAGCTGAGACCTGTGTTCAAGGTAAATTTAGGTGTGGATTTATTGATCAAGCATGTGACTATCTGGAATATAAACTCAAATCAGGCAGCCCAAAATTGGGGTACACATAGTTCTTATAAAGGCTAAAACCACAAAAACCACAATTGGGGAGGGGGGCTAGCATGAGCAATGATATACTAAAGCCAAGATATGCCATTGGTTAGAGCTATAGTTCAGCGCCAATTTTGGGAACATGGTGCAAGGGTACAAGGGTCCAACTTTTCCCAGAATAAGGGGCTCCTTCCAAAAACAGGGTGGAGGGTGGAGGATTGTTGGGTAATGGGACAGGCTAGGGGTCATGTTCCAGGTAAAGGGTGTGGGGACTCTGCTTGGTCAGCAGGAACAGAACAGGGTGGTCTCTTCTTAAGATAAACTTGTGCCATAATCCTGGGACTATGTCTTGGGCAATACCCAAGACTATGCCTTAAGCTATTTCAAGCTATCATAGGGTATAAGATAGAGACAAGGACAATATATATATATATGAAGGGGCATAATGGTGGGCTTCAAATCAGGAGATGGGTAATTTGGGTTTGGGCATAACAATGCAATTTTTAAGAATTAAAAGTGTAATATTGCATGTAGGGATGTAAAAATATTTTAGTTCTACTGATTCTCTTATGTTTTATTTTCCCTTTTGTAATAGTAATGGAATTTAAAGATCCTCCTGTATTGTCTTGCTTTTAGGTTTGAGTGTTAAAACCCACAGTTTGTGAATCCTACTTGTGGGATGGACTTGACATGAAAAGAGAAGGCTGTGGATTTAGAGAGGCACAAGCAGAGGAAGAGAGACAGAATAACTTTTGGAAACAGCATCATGGAGGCAGAGAAAGAGAGGATTGCTGAGAGCCAGGTTGAGCTGCCCAGGACTTTTGAGACCTTCCACCCAGAGCTGCCACGGACTGAGAAGAGACATGGCTGTGCTACTGGTATTTTGTCTTTCCGTTTTGATGTTGTTTTGCCATATTCATCTGCTGGTGAAGGACAGTGCTGTTGTTGCAGAAATCCTGGAACCTTGATGTTGTTTCAGTGTTCCTGAGACTGTTCTGTAGACAGATAGTGAATTGCTTCTGCTGGTGAAGGACAGTGCTGTTATTACAGAGGTCCTTGAACTTTGTTGTTGGTTCAGAAGCCGTGAAGAAGGATTTTCTTGTGTGTTTACAGAAATCCTAGAAGAGGTTCTTGCTGATGTTTTCAGGGGTCCTAAGACTGTTCTGTAGATAGAGAATGAATTAATGAGGACAGTAGCAATGTATATTGTGGCCTTGTTAAGCTTTCTCTCCCCAGAAACAGAGATTGCTGAGAACTTTCCTCAGGTCAAGATGAAGAAGATACCTCTCTTTGGGTTGTAGCTCAGGGGTAGATAGCCTTTGTGCTCTACTGCTCCTTTTGAAAAGGTGCTGGGGGTTAACTGATGATAATTGTAATTCAGTTGTGATCCAGGGGTGGGAAACTTTTGACTTTTTTGTACTCTGTGACTGAACAAATGAATGTACTTAGTTTATGATTGGAAACTAATCTCCATTTGAGAAGAGGGACTTTGTGATTGATGAAATGAATATACTGCCTAGGGATTGGAGTAGTATTTGGAAGAAGGATTTTGTGATTGACTAGATGAATGTACTGCCCATGGGTGGAGTAGTATTTGCAAATTATTGAATTACACTTAGTGAATGCTGTATTTTGATTTTCTCTGTTCTTAATTTGTCACTGAATAAAATGGAGACCTGCTTTGCTGGTATTTTTAACCTTGGAAGTTGCCTTTGCTTGGCATTATACCTATTTACCTGCATGTTTCTATTTGGTCTTGATATTGGAGCTCAAATTTTTTATTTAGTTCTAACTTTCTCCTTTTGAAGACTTAAATTCCTTCCATTTCATTGAAGGATCATTTTTCCCCTTGATGTCTTATGTTTAATTTTGCCAGGTAAATGATTCTTACTTGTAGTCTTATCTCCTTTGCCTTCCAGAACATCATGCTCCATGGCCTCTGAGCCTTTAATGTTATAGATGCCAAGTCCTGTGTAATCCTGATTGTTACTCTCTGATATTTTAATTGTTTCATTGTTTCTTCATCACAACTTGTAGTATTTTTTCCTTGATCTAATAGTTCTGAACCTTGACTATCATTTTCCTTGGAGTATTTATTTTTGGATCTCTTTCTTGAGGTGATCAGTGGATTTTTTCAATGCCTATTTTGCTCTCTGGTTCCAAGATATCAAGACAGTTTTCTTGGATAATTTCTAGAAAGATGTACAAGTGTTCCTTTTGATTATGGCTTTAAGATAGTCCAATGATTCTGCTCCTGTTTCTCCTGGGTCTATTTTCCAGGTCTGTTGTTTTTCCATGAGGTATTTTACAGTTCCTTCCATTTTTTTCATTATTTTGAATTTGTTTGGTTGATCCTTGATATCTCTTAGAGTCATTAGCTTCTACTTGCCCAATTCTAACTTTTAAGACACCGTTTCCTCAATTAGCTTTTGTACTTTCTTTTCCATTTGGCCCACTTTATTCTTGAAGGTGTTTTCTTCAGTGGATTTTTGTATCTCCTTTTCCATCTGACCAATTCTACTTTTAAGGAAGTTTTTCAAGCTGTCGATTCTTTTTTTAATATAATTATATTTCATCACTCATTTCTTTTCCCATTTTTATTCTATTTCTCATATTATATTTAACTCCTTTTTGATTCTTTCGATGATTCTTTCCTTCAGGGCTTACGACCACTTCCCATTTTTCTTTGGTATTTTGCCCATAGAATTTTTGACATTTTTGTCTTCTTCTGAGTTTGTATCTTAGTTTTCCCTGTCACAATAATAACTTTCTAAGGTCAGATGCTTTTTGTTGTTGTTGTTTTGCTCCTCTAA
Organism: Gymnobelideus leadbeateri; assembly: GCA_011680675.1. Classification (NCBI taxonomy): domain Eukaryota; kingdom Metazoa; phylum Chordata; class Mammalia; order Diprotodontia; family Petauridae; genus Gymnobelideus; species Gymnobelideus leadbeateri. The sequence goes on from WOXC01006535.1 coordinate 246,360, forward strand.
ATTTTTTGGGAGGCTGCTTTCTCTTGAATTTGAGCTCTGTACCTGAGAAGGAAGGGGCTCTGTCTTAGCCTTCTTGTGCAAGTGGCTGTATACCCTAGCTGTTTCCCTGGTGTTGTGCTTGTGTGTTCCTGAGGTATCTGGGGTACCCTCATGTCTGGTGCATTGTTGTAAGGTTCAGTGGGTGCTGGCTGGCACTGCAGGAGGTTGTAGGGACCTAGAAGCTTACCTGGTGCTAAGCTGTATTCCTAGTGATGGTGTCTGGCATGTGCTAAAGCTCACTGGGTTGTTTTCACATTTCCTTCAGAACTATATTGAAGTATTTAGAGGTCTGACTCCTGGATGATGTCTGTTTGCCTGGGGGTGTATTGAAGCACATGGTGGTTCTCCAGGCTGAGTCTTCACTTAACATTGAATATTTGTTACATGATATTTGATTTTTTTCTTTCTTTTTATTAAATGGGGCTGTGAGGGAGGAAAAACAGATATCTGTTCCTTAAAAAAAAAGAGATGGGGATTGATACAGATGTGAGATATTTTATACTCTTTCAGATAAGGCTTTTCTTATTAATTATATTTAGATATTTTACCATGTTACAAGAGACTTCTCATGAATTGAACATAATTTATAAATGCATAGCTAATATAAGAAAATAAATATTAATAAAGTTTAAAGTTATGAAAAACCAACCATGTGAAAAATATTCTCAAATTCACTTATAATAAAGATGAAATTCAAAAGATCCATTAGATTTTACCTTACTCTCAGCAAATTGGCAAAGATGACTAAGAATGGGAATAGTCAATGTAAGAGGGATTGTGAACATATGGGCACATTAAAGTATTTTTCATGGAGCTGTGAATTGGTTCAATCATTTTGGAAAACAATTTGGAATTATGCAAAGAAAGTAACTAAAAAGGTTATTCAATTTGAGTTTGATATTCAGATTCTAGGCATGCAACCCAAAGAGGTAAATGACAAAACTAGAGTTGCCATATAGAATGTAATGTTTATAGCAGCTTTTTTTTCAAAAAATAAAATAAAACAAGCAAGCAAACAAACTAAACCAATGAAAATAAATTAGATCCCCATTTATCAAAAAATGGATAAACAGACTGTGGTATATGAATATGATGGATTATTACTGTGCTGCAAGAAATAATGTACATCAAGATATGCATGGGAATACATATAAACTGATGCCAAGGAAAATAAATAGAATTAAGAAAACAATATATACAAGGCTTAAAATGATGTAAATGTAAGCAACAACAACAAAACAGTCAAATCTCAATGCTGTGAAATTATAATGAGACCACTTATCCTTGAATAGGAAATCTGAGAAGATCTCAACCACATTATTTTGAACAAGCAAGGGGCTATGTGTGTGTGTGTGTGTGTGTGTGTGTGTGTGTGTGTGTAATATTTCATATAATGTCATACTATTCTTTTAGATGTTGTTATATAGCTTCTCACTGTCTCTGTCTCTGTCTCCCTCCCTCCCCTCTTTATTATAAAAAGTACCACTCTCAGGTTGGGATTGGGGAGGAATACAGTGCATAATAGAGATAACAAATCAAATTTCTCACTGATTTTCACTATAAAGAGAGAACTTCTCCCAGAAAATTAAGTTGTTGAATATTTCAAATTCTAGCTTACTATTTTATTGCTTCTATGTCTGCTTATCTATTTTCTCCCACTAAATCACTTTTTTATAATTAATTCTTAATAGTTTCATACAACTCTAGAAATATGATATTATTTTGTGTCTGGCCATGATTTATTTCCTTCATTTGTATTTTTTCTCATTATTTTGTCTGGTATTTAAGACCTATTGTTCCTCCAGATGAATTTTTCAATTGTATTATTTAGTTCTATAAAGTATGCTCTTGGTAATGTGAATGAAGTCACTTAAAAAGCAATTATTAAGTTCCTATTTGCTATGATCTATTTTGTATTAGTAATAAAAAGAAAAAAACATAATAGAGTTCTTGCCTCAAGGAGATTACCTTCTACTAAGACAATAAAAATATGTGTGTATATACACACATATACACAAACATGTATATATGTATCATGCATAATGTGTATTATGTGTGTATATTATGTATACATGTAATACATGCAACAACAAATGATGACTGGAGGAAAGAATGAGGCTGATGACTACACAGTCCTGCCTCACTTAAACCCAATTAACTTTCAATTTAAGACATCATTCTCACGATGTCATTGATCTTCAAGGACAAAGGATGAACAACATAGCACCTGTGTAGACCCAACCTGCTAGTTCAAATCAGGAAATAATATTATTGTTTTTCCTCCTCCTCCTCCTTTTCCCACAAGTGGTTCCTGGTTCCCTCTCCACTTGAGGTATTTTACCCTAACATGTGGTTCTTTTGCCTAAAGAAACATATTTTTTTTTGCTTTTTTTATTTTAAGATATCTTGTGGATTGGAGGCAATTTTTAAGAATCCTGTATTATTATTATTATTACTATCATAATATTTTTTAAAAGTTAGGACAATTTACCTTTTTTGCACAGTTTTCATTTATGATTTTTTTAAGCAATTGGGGTTAAGTAACTTGCTCAAGGTTATTATTTATTTGTGGGTGTTCATTTTCTGAGGCCAGTCATTATTTATGTGTGGGTGTTCATTTTCTGAGGCCAGAATTGATCCCAGTTAGTCCCAACTCTAGGGCCAGCGCTCTTAGTCACTGTGCCACCCAGCCACCCCTCATTTATGATTTCTTGAAGTATAGCTCTGAAAAAAAGCAGGTTTCAAGTAAGCCTATTGTGATTCAAACTATTCAACTATGCTTTTAAACCCAAACCACTTTGGCTTTCATTGAATGGCTCATAATATGTCTCAGTCTAAGCCATTGTTACTCCTTGTTTGGATTTTGATGGCTTAGAGTGAGTGCAAGTAAGCAATTATTTTCTGTTCTGGCCAGAAACTCTGAGGGTCTTCCCTTCCTGCATTGGTAGTTTTCTGATAATAAACTAGGCTATTATTTGTCTCAATTCTTATCTAGTCCTTAGTCTGGGCATTGCCACAGACAAACTGAGACTTGGGAAAGACATTAACTTAAAAAGGCTAAAGTCACCCACTGCATCCTGAATCATTTCCAGTCATCTTGACCTTTGTCTTGACACCAAACTCTGATGAGTCTAGAGGAGAGAGTGAGTCTGATGGCTTCATACAGAACTACCTCACTTAAATCCAATTCACTTGCAAGTCAAGACATAAGCCTCAGGATGTCATTGATCCTCTTTGAGAACAAAGGGCAAACAATAACAAAAAACAATAGCAAAGTCCTCTAAAATAGAGACTTCATGCCCAAACCAAAGAAATACAAAGCATAAAAAGGAAACTGACAACTCTTATGTTTACTCAATAGCAATGCAAAAAATATTTTTATTTTATTATTTTGTTACATATGTGATGAATTGTGCTAAACATTTTGCTAATTTTGGAGCATAATTGCTATGAATTCATCTAATGACTTTCATAACATATTTCTATAATGTCCAAAGGATTTTATTTTAAAATTTTCACATACATATCTATTAACAAAATTGGTTCATGGTTCTTTCTTTGGATTTCTATTCCATTTTGGGGGTATCAAACTATATTTAATTCATAAAATAATACTGTGGAGTACTTTTTTCTATTTTTGAGAATAGTTACTGTAACAAGGTTATTAATTGCTTTAAATGTTTGATGGAAAACTGGAGTATATCTGTCTAATCTATATGTGTTATCCTTAGGAAATGATTTTTTTGAAGATTGAATTGTTTTGTTAATTTGTTTTACATACTTACATACAGACAGACAGACAGATAGATAGATATCTTCCCTTATGTATATTTTGATTCTTGTTTCTGAAAATTCTCTTCTTTTCCTCTCTGTTGAGAATGTGTTTGCTCATTTTTTTTTTATTAATTAGTTTATTCTTATTTCACTTTCTTGATCATGAATAAGATTATTTTAAGGAACTTCTTTATAATAAGTCAAGGACTATGTAAATGTAATCAGTCTAAAAGTGTATAGTTTTACATGTCTTTTAAAGATTCTTAGTTTTCCTTTTAACTTCTATATTCTTTATCTTTAATATTTTATTTTTTCTTCAATTATCAAGGATTCTTTATTTGTACTTTTTAAAGATTTATTTTTGAGTCTTTTTAATTGAATGTTTAATTGAATGATCAGGTTCTCCCATTTTTTCCCTTAAATTCTGATTAGTTTTTTATATTTTTTTATTTAATGTGATTAAAATGTATTAATTCTTTCTGGTTTTTTTATATTATGCATGGTTCTACCATGACCTAGAATTTTTTTTTTGTAAATGTACTATAGGATTGTGAGAAATATATGTATTCTTTAACATTTCCTCTCAGAAATTGCCAGTAGGGCAGATATTTATACACAAATGTTTTAAGAAGAATCTGTTTAGCTAATATTTTCTTTTTATTTATCTTTCCATTGCATTTACTCATCTCTGAAAATGAAATATTAAATGTTTTATGCTGCTTAATAAACTATCAATAATGTTTTTTTCATTTCCCCAACTTCATATTTTAGATTTTATATGTGATTATTTGGAAACATACTTACATGCATACACATGTGATTTCTGGTTTGTCTTCAATATCCAATTTTTCCTGGTTGATATTATACATATTAAATGCTACATTATCTGAAAGCATGATTGTAACTACTATATTTTTTAGAGGATGGGACGTTGTCTGAAACGAAAAATCTTGGTCTGTTTCTTAATTTTCAATCTGTGTATGTCTATGTGTTTAAATTATATTTCTCATATTTAGCAAATTGTTGGGTTTTGTTTTTATATGTTATCTGAAAAAAAAGTTCCCTGCCCATTAAATTTCCTTTGAAAATTTAATCTTCATTTAGGTTTCTATTATAAATCTGTGGTTTATCTCATTAAATAGCATATATGTACATATTCATATTTATCTAGCAATCAACCTATCTATCTACCCAAATACCTCTCTATTCATCTAACTCTTTATTTAGAAAATTGTGTTGGAATTGCAAAGGAATTAGGCAAAAAGGAAAGGAGATCACCCTAATGTTATTAGAGTATGCAAAACAAATCACAAAACCTAAATGCTTATTTAAAAGAAATGGAATTGACATTATTTTTATTCTCTCTGTCTCTCTCTGTCCCCCCTCTGTCTCTCTCTGACTCTGTCTTGCTCTGTCTCTCAATGCCCCCTCCTCCTTCCCCCCCCTTTGTCTCTCTCTTTGTTTTTCTCCAGATTTTCCTAGATTCGAAAAAAAAGTCATTCCACTTAATCTACCTTTCCCTATTTTCAATAAAGTTAGTTCTCTTATTTTAGTTTGATTAATTTATCCACATTTATAAAATGCTGTTTTCCTTCCAGCACCATTTTTACTCCTTTTCTTCCTTTTTCTATTCCCAAGTTTCCCAAGAAGTCATTACAAAAAGAAAGGCTTTCAGGGTAGCTAGGTGGCACAGTGAGTAAGAGTGCTGGGCCTGGAGTCAGGATGACCCAGGATTGATTCTGGCCTCAGTACTTAGCACCCACACATAAATAACTAGCTGTGTAACTTTGAGCAAGTTACTTAACCCCAACTGCTTAAAAAAAGGCTTCTGATTAAACAAAATACTCATAGCTATTTTATTATTATCATTATCATCATCATAATTTTGTTAGCAAAGAACTGGAAACAATGCAATTTTTCATCAATTGTAGGATGTTTAAACAAATTGTGCTGCATCACTCTATTGTAATATTACTGTACTGTAAGAAATGATAAACATGGAGAAGCATGGTTATACCTATACAGACTGATACAAAGTAAAGTAACCAGAATAGGAAAAACAATATATACAATGACTATAAAGATGCTAATGGAAAAAAAATTACAAAACAATCTCAGTGGAATGCTTCTAAATTAAAAAAAAAATCTTTGCTGCTGACAAGAGCCAAGGCACCTTTCCCTCTGTTTGCAGAGAATGGGAAAGCCCCTTGGGTTGGGGTAAAACAAGTAAAATTCTTATGTTCACAATAGGAATCTAAAGGTGTCAGGGATACTAAGAATGATTATTAAGAAGCCTTAGGGTTGAAACTAGTCTACATAAATGAGTAACTTTAGTGCTGGGCAATGGGTTACATCATGGAATTTAATCCTGATATATTGTAGGATAAAGAAGAATGAAACATGAATGATTCCTCTTCTTATATAACTTAAAGTCTAATAAGTTGACTCTTTATCCTCACAAACACAAAATCTCCTTCCTGTTCACTCTTACTCATACCACTTAGATTAGGATTATTTCTCCCTTCCAAATATGATCTATTCTTCAAGAATAGTTCCTTCAGGAAGTCATCCCTGACTACTTATAATGTTAATGGGAATTGAATATCTTCCCTACCCATTAATAGGTCTCACATGGAGTCCAACAAGAGAAGCTTGTTTAGGGAAGGCTTGCTTTTCAGGAAGACCCATACCATTTGTTACTTTGTAATTAGACAGTGGCTTATGAGGGTTGTGATACCTTCTGGTTCTAAAGAAAGGTATATAAACACTGAGGTGAGATTTTTTTTTTTTTGCTTTGGGGCTCACTCATTGGAAGAATGTTCTTGTGATTTGGCTATATGAGACCCCAGGTAGCTGTTAAGGAGCTCCCCAGCTTTGAAAGCCCAGATGTTGGTGCTTCTCTCTCTGGTAATGTATGTATAGCTTTGGTCAGACAGCTGGAAGGCCTGTTTGTTGATTTGTGTTATTTTCTCTGTCTGTATTTTTTCTGCTTGTAATTTCTGTTTGTCTTTTTTTTTTGGTAGATATATTGTATTTTTATTTTTTTTTTATTTTTTTGTTTTATTAACTTCTGGTTTACATCATTCATTTCCACCAGATTAAGAGTTACATTTTCCCCCCATTTTTTCCCTACCCACCACCCCAGAATAGCAGTCCCACTAGATATCCCCTCATCCAATCTGCTCTCTCCCATATCTTCTCCCATACCCCCTTCGACTTTGCCATTAGGACAAGGTGAATCTCTGAGCCCCACTGCCTGGACATCTTATGAAACATTTAATTTTAGAACTTCGATTTTCAGATCCATTCCCTTTCTCCCTTGTCACCCACTCCCTCTGAGAAGATAAGCAATTCAGTATGTGTTGTACATGTATATCTATTCAAAACATTACCATAGTAGATATATTGTAAAAGACTGCTTATATTTCCCTCCCACCCGTCTCACCTCCCACCTGGTCCATTCCCTATTATGATCCTGTCCCTCTTTGATAGTGGGTACTTCTAACCTCCCCTCTCCCCAGAATGCCCTCCCCTTCATCATCTCCCTTCTCATCCCCCTTTCCCCTACTCAGGAGAGTGAGTGAGGGTAAGATATTCCATTTGGTATGTATGTGATTCTCTCTTTGAGCCAACTTCAATGAGAATATGCTTTTGCCTTTTTGCCTTCCTGTTCTTCCCCTCCCCTGCAACTACTTCCCCTTGCCTCTTCTACATGAGATAGTTTGCCCTACCCTGTCTCTCTCCATCTCCTCTTGCCACTTTCCTCTCTCACCTCTTGACTTCACCCCTTAAGAATCATCCCTTCCTTGGGGCAGCTAGGTGGCGCAGTGAGCAGAGAGCCAGCCCCGGAGCCAGAAGGACCCAAGCTCGGATCCGGCCCCAGACACCCAACACACAAACAAAAACCCAGCCACGTGAACCTGGGCAAGTCACCCAACCCAATTGCCCTCGAAAAAAAAAATCATCCCTTCTCATCAAATTCAACCTGTGCCCTCTATCCATGTATACTTGTGAACATATGCCATGTACCCTTCTTCAATTATTTTCATAATGAGAAAGGTTTCATCAAACACAGTTATTGTTTTTCCATGTAGGACTGTAAATAGTCCAACTTTGATAAGTTCCTTTTGATTTCTTTTCCTTGATTACCTTCTCAAGTATCTCTTGCTTCTTGTGTCTGAATATCAGATTTTCTATTCAACTCTGGTTTTTTCATCAAAAATGCTTGAAAGTCCTCTATTCCACTGAATGACCATATTTTCCCCTGAAACAAGATACTCAGTTTTCCCCTGAAACAAGATACTCAGTTTTGCTGGGTAGGTTCATTCCCAGCTCTTTTGCCCTCTGGAATATCATATTCCATGCCCTTCTATCCCTCAATGTAGAAGCTGCCAGGTCCTGTGCCATTCTGATTGTGTTTCCACAATATTGAAATTGTTTCTTCCTGGCTGCTTGTAGTATTTTCTCCTTGATCTGGGGATTCTTGAACCTGGCTATAATATTCCTGGGAGTTTTCCTTTTAGGACCTTTTTCAGGAGGTGATCTGTGGATTCTTTCAACCTCTATTTTGCCCTCTGGGTCTAAAACATCAGGGCAATTTTCCTTGAGAATTTCTTTAAGGATGATTTCTAGGTTCTTTCTTTGATCATGGCTTTCAGGTAGTCCAATAATTTTTAAATTATCTCTCCTGGATCTATTTTCCATGTCAGTGGTTTTTCCCATGAGATATTTCACATTGCCTTCTATTCTTTCATTTGTTTGAATCTGTTTAATAGTATCTTGATTTCTCATAATGTCACTAGCTTCCATTTGCTCCAGTCTAACTCTGAAGGAATGAATCTCCTCAGTGAGCTTTTGAGATTCTTTTTCCATCTGGCAAATTCGACTTTTTAAGGCATTCTTCTCCTCATTGCCTTTCTGAGCCTCTTTTGCCATTTGAGTTAGTCTATTTTTTAAGGTGTTATTTTCCTCACTCAGGCTGTTGACTGTCATTTCATACTTTTCTTGCATCTTTTTCATTTCTCTTCCCAAATTTTCCCCCACTTCTCTTATCTGCTTCTTAAGGTCCTCTATGGCCTGTAGCCAGCTTGTATTTTCATTTGGGGCTTTTGGTGCCAGAGTTCTGACCTCACAGTCCTCCTCCATGCTTTGAGCCTCTTTGCCCCTAAAATAGGAGTCCAATGTTGAACTTTTCTGTTTATTTTGTTTCGTTTGCCTAGGCATATTGCCACTTAATTACTTGATTTTGAGGCTTGTTGCCACAGTAGGACTCTGCTACCAGACAGGGGAGCTTCCACCCAAACGTGGGGTCTTCACAACTTCCGCCAGTTGGGTGGCCTCTGTAAAGCCTCCACCCACTCTGGCAAGTTGGATACCCACCCCAAACTTTCCCCCAGACCACAATCCAGATCCAGGCAGTTTAAAGCAAAAGCGATTGACCCCCAGACTGATTGCTTGATCTTCCTACAGTTCGCAGACCAGGAGCTAGAGCCCCTACTGACGCTGCAAAATGGCTTCTGTGCAGCTCTTTCTTAAGCAGCTTTTTGCCCCCAGGGGAGGAAGCCACGTGTTCCCCAAATACTGGTCCCAAAATCCATAGGGCACTAACCTCTCACTTTGTCCTAGGCATATCTGTGCTGATAATTCTGGAATCACCACAATTGCTGGTGTTCTGGGGTTCCACCAGCCAGCTGAAGGCCCGGCCGCCCTGGGGCTAAAATCGCCAACCTGGGCTCTGCTCTGTGTGCTGTGCTGTCCTGTTTGTCTTTTTTATGAAGTTCAGGGTGCTGACTTTTCCCCAGAACTAAGTATGTGTATATATATTCATACATACATACATTCATACACATACATATATATATATATGTATATATGTGTATATGTGTGTGTGTATACACAAAACTAAAGTGAGATTCTTATCCCCTTTAAAGTTGCTTTCCTTTAGAAAAGCAAATCAGAAAACCTGTCCTAGCAGCCATCCTCGGTATATTAGGGTGCTTGTTCTTATACTACCTCAGCTAATAGTATTGTCCCAAGTCTCTATATTTCCATTCCACTTATTAGAAATGTACATTGCCTGTTCATTTCCTTCTATACCTATTGCCCTTTTGTGTGTATACATTTCATCTTCACAGCTAGACTCTAAGGTCTTCAAGGGCAAGGCCTATATACTATGACAGTTTGTATTCCTGTAGCAGCAAGCACCCCAATATCCCCAGGGTAGCTGCCAATATAGGTTCTTAGATCTGCTTTTCAAAGGGAAAGCAACTCAAAATGGGTTAACAAGCTTACTTTAATCAAACAAACACACATTACCTAGTTCAGGGAAAAAAGGTCAGCACCCCAAACTTCAGAGTTACAGAACTTACAGATCACACAGACAGGCTTCCAAACTGTCCAACCATTATATCAATACCAAATCACAGTTACCAGAGAGGGAAGCATCAACATCTGGGTTTTCAAAGCTGGGGGCTCTCAACAACGGCTTCCCAGAGTCTCATCTGGTCAAATCACACAACACTTCTCAAAGTGAGCCCCAAAGCAAAGCCTCTCATCAGAGTTTATATAGCCTTCTCTTGGCTCAGAGAATGTAACAACCTCCTAGACCCACTGCCCAATCACAAAGTATCAAGGTGTGGGCTTCCCTGAAAAACAAGCCTCCCACCACAGGCTCCAGGTGCACTTAAGCTAGGGGCAGGGAAGATCTTTAAATCTGCATTTCCATTACAATTCCTGATATTATTTTACAGAGTAGGTATTTCATACATTTGTTTAATGATGAATTCCTGAGCACTGTTAATCACAAGCCTTGATATGATTACAATTCAATTTATTTTTACTGCATCTTAACTGAGTTTGTGTTTGTAGCATTTATCATTCAGCAAGAAACAGCCACTCCACCCCCTACGCTAAACATACCCCATATAGTTAAATAGTTTGTAGCTTCATAAAATGTTAGCATTGATTTTTCAGAATAATCAAACTCAATTTTTACATTGAATACTGTTTTCTTGGTCCATGAGTCCTACATTTTATGCCAGCATATATTTTGAATAGTGCCTATTACATTATTTTTAATATTTTTAACATCACAAGCTGTGATAATTCAATACTGTAAGTATCAGATTAAAATTCTGTATAAAATATTCTCTTGATATTAAAAAAGTAGTTCCCACTTTTCTCCTAGGGAGTTACTTAAATTATACTGAACATGAAAAATTTACTCTCTCTTTAGTTACATTTTGTCTTCATCTTGTGTCCTAGAAGTTAGAATCACATCTTAATTCATAAATGAATGAGTATAATACTTAATAAGACATTTAAAATCAAATGGGCAGATTTGTTGTCACTTTAAAAGGATAGATAGCCCCCTGTAATGGTCATTACTGTGTATGTTACTAGTAAGGTAAAAGGTGTAAGCAAAATCTGAGAAATCAATGAAGTCCATTGAAAAGTTGATTAGATATAAAATCAGAAGATCTGGGGTCATGCCTTGGCCCTGCCACTTACTATGTGGCCAAGTTACTTATTCTCTCTGAGACTTCATTTCTTTTTCTTCTGCAAAATGAAGATTATTAGAGCAATACCATCTATCTCACAGGGTTCTTCTGAGGATCAGATGAGTTAATGCATGAAAGTGCCTTGTGATAACAAAACACTATAAATGTAAACTATCATCACTACAATCTTTATAATTATTACCTTTTTTTGTCTTAGAGAAATTCTAGCAGAGTCTCAGTCTCTGAGAAGATCTAGGTTTAAATAGCCAACCAGATGTCACAGCAGTTAGTCAGGAAGATCTAAGTTCAAATTTGCCCTCAGATACATATTAAGCTGTGTGACCCTAGGCAAACCATTTAACCTCTGTATCAGTTTCTTCAGTGTAAATTGGAAATATTAATAACACTTACCTCCAATTTTACACCCCTGTTGTGAGGTTTAAATGAGATGATATTTGTATAGTACTTACATAGTACCTGTCACATAATAGGTGGTTAATAAATGTATTCTATATTCCTTCAAATCCTTTTTGTTCCAACTACTACCATGGACAAATAAATTAACCTTGTTTGGTTTCAACTTTCTCATCAGTAAGGTGAAAAGATAATCTTAAAATTCCTTTCTGGTTAAAAGTCAATGAACCTTCAAACTACTTCAGGTTTTATTAGCTATTTATTTAATTGGATTAAAATAATTTAATTTATCATTTAGTATGTGAGCAACACTACTATGGTAGGTCATATAGAGATGTAAATTATAGATATTTCTAACTACTGTTATTCAGGTACTGTCTTGCTTACTAGAATGAGAGCTTTTTGAGTGAAAGGACTGTTTTTTTTTCCCTTTCCTTTTCTTTTCTTCACATGCCCAGTGTTAAGCACAGTACCTGAACATTTTAAGTTCTTAAGAAATTCATATTGGCTACATGGGCACATACACATATATTAGAATATTTTGTAAGAGAGCTGATTAGTGAACATCAAGTAACTGAAGGAATGATCAAAAAGAGGAAGCATAGCTTCAAGATCAACTCCTCCCAAACCAGCCTCATATCTTTTTGTGATAGGTCTGTGGAAATAATTTCAACATTGATGAAATCAAAGATCCATTTGAATATACAAATAGAAATCAATGGAAAGCTGCTGATAGAATTTACCCAGATTTTAGCAAAGCCTTAGGTAAAGTTTTTCTCACCATTTCTTTGGAATAGATGGAGATATGTAGGCTGGCCAATAGTTCAGTTTTGTTTATTTGGCAGTGATTGAATGGAGGAATTCAAGAAGTAATGATTAACAGTTTCTTATCAGATTAGAAGGAAGTCTTTATGGGAGTGTTCCAGGAATCTGTGCTTGGCCTTTTGCTTTTTAAAATGTTTATCAGTGACTGAGATAAAGGCCTTGGAGGTATACTTATCAAATTCATAAATGACACACAGCTGGCAGGTTCAGCCAGAACACTGAATGACAGAATACATGATGAACTTGGCAGAGTGTAATGTTGAACTGAATCAAATAATATAAAAGTTATTAAAGATGTGTATGAAGTCTTCTGTTTGTGTTTAGGGGAAACAACAATTTTACATGTATAAAAAGAAGATGCATGACTACATAGCAGCTCATCTAAGAAAACTCTGGTTTTAATAAAATGTAATCTCAACTCTGATTTAGCATTATGATATAACAGTCAAGAAAATATATCTTGGACTGCATTAAGAGATATATAATGTGCAGGGCTGGGAAAATGATCAGATGTAATCTTTGTATATTCATTTTGGAAAATAAATTTAGGAAAACCATTGATAAAATAAAGATAGCCTAAAGGAGGACAACCAGAGTGATTAAGAATCTTTAGGTCACATCACATAAGGAACCATTGATGCAGTTGGAGACATATTGGAAATATGAAACCTATCATTAGTTACTTAAATGGTTGTAACAATGTAAAAATATTAGATGCATTCTACTCTGCTTGGGAGGCAGAAGGTGGGGCAATGTTCAAAATTTACAAAGAGATGAATATTAGGGGGGAAATAATTTTCTAACCATTAGAACTGTTCAAAAGTGGAACAGAATATTTAAAGATATGGTGGGTTCCACTTCATTAAAAGTCTTCAAGTAAAGCCTGAAAGTCCAGTTGTTGACATATTCTAGGGGAGGTTCTTGTTTAGGTATGTTTTGGGTTCCGTGGCCTTTGATGTCCTCTTCCATGTCTGGAATTTTATACTTCAATAGCCTCTCCATTTATTCTCTGATTACATACATCATGTAATATATACAATAGAAAAACACATAAGAGAACATTTAATAAGTGCTTACTACATGGAAAACACTGGTCTAAGTCCTGGGGAAACAAATGTAAAGAGTATTAGTCCTTGCCTTCGGGTATCTTATATTCTAATGAGAGAAGATAACACAGATGGGAAAGTGGAAAGGGAGCTTTCCATTAGTCATCACATGGTTTCAGAGTTGCTGGTATGCAAAATAGATGAAGACCTTGTTATAGGAGAGGCAAGGATGCTTCCAGGTACAGGGATTGAGTGTAAGGTTCCTGTTGGGAAGAGACAAAGACAGCGAAGAGTATTCTATGTGCATAGATTGAATCTGGTGGCTAAGAAGTGAAACCACAGAACTATAGAATTCTGAGGTTCCTTACAAATCCAAGATTCTTCCATTCTTTTTTTCTGTGACATAAAACAAATGGAACCTAAAGTCCTAGATTTTATTATCATCTGTTTTTAGTTTTTTGCCCTCCTACTATAAACAATAGCTTTAAAATATGTTTCTAGGTAAAGGAAAAAGAAGTGAAGAATGTCCCACAAGTCTTAGTTCAGATTTAAGTCTTAATGGCATAAATATTTAATAGCTTAAATATTAAATGTGTATTTTGATTCTATTATTTATTCTTTCAATAAGCATTTATTAAGCGACTATTGGGTTGTTCTAGGTGATAGGTATAAAATGAGAAAAAATGAAATAGTTCCTGCGCTTGAGGAACTTATATTCTATCAAATGTTTGTTCTATAGGTAACAAACTTCCTTTCATTTTAACCCCTTCAATTTCCCATACCTTTCACCTTCTGGCTGTCACTGGGGTCTGATTTTCTCCTGATGTTACAGTCTTTCCTTGTCTCCTTTTCCAGAACTGACTGAATTTTCATTCATTCTCCCTAACTCACTGGTCAAGGTGAGGGAGTTAAAATATGTGCTTCCCATGACTATTTTTCAGGTTCTCCCTCTATCACCTTTACTCAGAAATCTTCTTCTGACTCTGAGCCTTTGTAGGGAAGGGGCTGTCTTCTGCCTTTCTTTTATATTCCCAGTGTTTATAACAGTGCCTGGCACATTTAGTGACTGACTCAATGAATGCAGTCTCAATGGTCTATGTGTAAAAATGGTAAAGAAATATTTTCTCACATGTCAGTGACTGCTTTGGCTATTGGATTTTTTCTAGATACATCTTTAAATTATATTCCAAAATCCTATCTCCAAGTTCAGAACATTTTTCCCTTAGCAGCTTATTTCATAATTGTATCTCATACATCTAGCATTAAGATTTTACCAGCGGGAGGAAAAAAAGCTTGTAGCTAGAAATAAATACATGCGATCAAGATAATTGAGAGCAAACTATATTCATAAAAATATATGCCTCTGATAATTTTAAAGAAGCTGAAAACATTTTATTTAGACTTGTCAAGAAGCACTTTTTGTGTTGTTCAAAGTGGTTGTCAAGTATCACTGTGAGAAGCTCTATGTATAAAGAAAGAATCAGAGGTAGCCAGAAAAAAATGGTTTGTAGAGAATAATGTGAACTAAAACTGCATTGACAAAGTGAAAGAATGTTATCTGTAGAAATATCAAGAGCTCCATATTTTGGAAATCCTGAAAAATATTGTGTAATTTGTGATATTCCTTTATATTGAAGATTTTTTAAAAATCTACTCATGTAGAAACACATAGGAAACATTCAAGTTTGTCAATGTATGACAAAATTGGTGAACATAAATGGCAGAATAGTTTAAGATTCTGGTCAGTTTGCTAAGTATTTTTTTCCTCATGAAAATTAACTACTGGAAGGATTTCCCAGCACCCCACACACAAATTAACTGATTTGGTAGGGAATTCCAGGAAGGAAAAAAATGCAAATTCTATTTAACCATATGATGCTTTTAGGTAAAATATCTTGAATAAATAAATCTATTAATTTAAATCTATTTCAAATTTCTTCTATTCATGCCATTTGTTTCTACCTATTTCATGTGTGTGTGTGTGTGTGTGTGTGTGTGTGTGTGTGTGTGTGTGTGTGTGTGAAGAATGGACCATAGAAATCATGTAATTGGACATTATTGTATGCTAATAATTTGAGTGAGAGAGACCTGTGAAAAGTCACTAGTCTCACTTTCTCCTCCAGTGTTATCTTGATCTAGTGGCAAAATGCAGAGCAGGATGGTTGGATATGGTCACAAATGCAGTGGAAGATTGTGGCCTTTTAATCTCTTTTTGAGGTGGGGTTTTTTTTCCAGTATTTTTTATGTCTCCTTTAGCCAGCTGTTGACTCATTTTTCATTCTTGTATCACTCTTATTTCTCTTCCCATTTTTCCTTTACTTCTCTTATTTGATTTCATAATCCTTTTTGAGTTATTCTATGGGCTGTATATTTTTCTTGGAGGCTTTTAATGCAGGAGCTTTGATTTTGTTGTCTTCCTCTGGTTATTATGTTTTGATTTTCTTTGTCACCAAAGCAAGTTTTTATAGTCTGAAGGGTTTTTTGTTTGTTTGTCTGTTTGTTTCATGATGTTTTCTCATCTTCTCTGACAAATAATTGACTTTCTATCTCTTTGTCAAGGAAGGACTCTGCTTCCAGTGGGAGTAGGGGTATGTGTATTGTCCTAAGCTTCAGGGATTTTGTATCAGCCACTGGATCCCTTACCATCTGTGGGCCTGGAGCTCTGGAAACAGTCACTACTGCTGCTTCTGCTGCTGCCACCACTGCTGCCACCTCCTCTGCCCTGGGTCTGGGGCCAGACCCCAGCTAGAATAAGCTCCTCTTTCATCTAGTTCCCACAGTGTTTTCCCACTGACCTTCTTTGGGACTTGTGGGTTGAGAAGCCTGGTAATCACCGGAGCTGCCAGTGATTCAGTCCCATGAGGCCTGCTCCATTGCTGTCTGTGCTGGCATGGCCCATGCTGAACTCCATTCTTCTCCCAGTCTGGTGCTATATACCCTTCCTATTGGCCTCCAAGGTTGTCTTGGGCTGTAGATTTGCTTCACTCTGTCACTGTGTGGGTTCTGTAACTCTAGAATTTGTTTAGAGTCATTTTTACAGATGTTTAGAGGGGTTGGGGAAAGAGTTGAAGCAAGTCCCTGTTCTTAGTCATCTTGGCTCCAGCCCCCACCCCACCACCCAGAATCTTGGACCATGGCCTTTTTAAGCTACGATCTTTCCCAGGTCTCAGTCTGACTGAAGAATGCCCATTCAGTTGTTATGGCTAGGTAAGGAATGAAGCAAAGAATGGCCTCTTTCACTTAGTCAAAAATAAATATATCTGGGAGGGTAAAACCCTCAGGGTTTATGGTCCAAACAGGAACCATTGCTCTTTACATTCACTACAGTAGCAATCATTACTTCAGAGGAAAAAAAAAAACAACTAAGAAGCATGCCTTCAGTCTCTAGGTAAAGAGGTTGTAAAATATAGAAGCAGAATGAGCAATCCATTTTTAGATCAATGAACTGATTCTTGGCTGGAGTGGCAACTTAACCATACTACTTTGTTTTGAAGGAGGGCATTTATCTATGACGGAAAAGATACGATGAGATGTTGTAGTGATGCTAAAAGAAGAGAAGACCAATTTAAAAAATCGTTCACTTACATTGGACTCAAGAACTGTATTTTTGGAGTGCTTAAATAAAAGGAAAAATAAATAATGAAGAAAACTAAGTAAAATTAAAAGACAAGATAATTCCTTAATATTTGAGACCTCTCTATTTCGGACTTTCTCTTGCTAGGTCTGTTACGTTCAGTTTTGTTTGTTGTTTTTTTTTTTTTAATTTCAGATTGTTCTGAAAAACTTACAGTTTTTCATGTATGTTGAACATCCTTTTTCATATCCATTTCCTTTTTCTATATAGATATAACATATTTTAGTGATTTCTTTTGATTCTCTTCTGTCAAATCAGACAAAGTTTATCACTGCAGCACCTAATATATGAAAGTTAAGCCTTATGATTTCTTCTTCTTTTTTTATTGGCTACAGCAGATGCAATGTGGTGATGATTCATGTGTCCTTTAAGTATATCAGATTTCTTATGTTGTTTTATGAGGCTTTTTACCTTTGTAGCATTTCTATATTTTTTTTTCTTAAGATTTGACTCTGGTTATCCTTTTATTCATGCATCTTTTCTTTTTTTGAGATTTTTAGGCTAGACAGGTATGTGGTAAACATTTGTTTTGCTATCTTGCCCCTATGGGTTAGAAGAAATTTTAAAAAATCAGAATAGATTCCTGTGAACACAATGATTTATGTGTTGTCTCATCTGAATTCAAAGAAGGGGATAAGTAGATGGTCACTTGAGGTCTTTTCCAGGTTTAGGATTATATAAAATAAGGTTGATAAACTTATCCTTTTTTCCTGTTCTACTATAGTAACAAATGAGTATGTGGTTATTTAGAAAAAAGATTGACAGAAATGTTAGATGAGGACAGAAAAATTGGGGCAAGGAAATACACAGAATTTCTAGTAATATTAATAATGCAACAAATATGGAGGCAAAAACACATATTAAATATATGCAATATATTTTAACATATTGTCACATTATATATACGTATATATGTTTGTGTATAAGCATGTATGCAAGTAACATAAATAACTATGCATATGTGTGTATGCATATTTGTCTATGTTTAGTTATATATATAATACATACATATATACATAGATAGATGGATAGATAGATACATAGATAGATAGATAGATAGATAGATAGATAGATAGATAGATAGATATTTCTCCTAACCCTCTCCAATGATCACTATCCACATAGATTCTTGGTAACCAAATCAGATTCAATTAGACAACATAACTGATTTGGGTAACTGGATACTCAAATATAAATTCCCATATCTCTATTTGTGATACACATTTGTTTTGTTCAGTTATGTACAACCCTTTGTGACCCCATTTGGAATTTTCTTAACAAAGATACTGGAGTGATTTGTCATCTCCTTCTCCAAGTCATTTTTTTTTTTTGGAGGGCAATTGGGGTTAAGTAACTTGCCCAAGGTCATACGGCTAGGTTTTTGTTTGTGTGTTAAGTGTCTGAAGCCGGATCTGAACTCAGGTCCTTCTGACCCCAGGGCCAGCGCTCTACTCACTGCGCCACCTAGCCACCCCCTTCTCCAGGTCATTTTACAGATGAGGAATGTAGGCAAAAAGGCATAAGTGACTTGCCAAGTGTCATACAGCTAATGAGTGGTTTGAGGTCAAATTTAAACACGGGTTTTTCTGACTCCAGGATTGATGCTTTATCCACTGAATCTCTTAGTTGCCCTTGTGCTAACTAGTGCAATATGTAATAATCATTCAATTTATAAGTGTTATTTTGACTTTGATACTTTATTTTAACTAATTGATGTCTTACTATGAGGATTAATAGTCCAATTTTTTTTTAGGATGTGTCTTGATTCAGGTTTAAAATCTTAGACACTATATCACTTGAGATATTATTTCAAATTACCATTCCAGGTGTCAAAATTATCCCCTACTTCAGTATCTTATCTGGAACTATTAATACAATGACAACAAGAACAACAACTAAAACTTTACTCACATTTCTTTGTTCAATCTTCACTATAAATTGCTATCCATACTGCCAAAATCATTACTCCCATGAGAAAGATACTAAGGGAAAGGGCAACTATTTTGAGATATAATAAGCTCTCATGTAAATGGAATTAAAATGACCACATTTCTCATATAGACAAATTTAAAAAAAACCCAGAACTTTATAAGAAAGACATAAATTAAGAGGAAGCTACCTGATGCTATGGTTTTATTATTTTAAATAAAATTAAAAACTTTCAGGATGGTATCCAGGAGTCAGTATAGATTCATTCAGGTTTCATCTACTTGATATCTTTAGTAGGTTTAATATCATTGATGATTAGAATTATGTATCATAGGCACTGAAAGATACTGAGGTGCCTTATGAATCCTATGAGATTAATGTATGATCTATATAATTTCGATGTTAAGTATGTTTTATTATATTTTCATTCCTTGAAAATTGATGATCCATATATGCTAATTCTTAAAGTGAATAATCAATTAATCTTGACTCTCTATTTCTCAATTCTTCCAGGTAATTGAGACTTTCTTATATCATTCTATGAGAACATGACTTTTGCCCATATAAATTGCCAGTCATAAAAACCTGAATGTTAGATTAAATTCGGTGATTAATTATTCTGTGCAAGTAATGCAGACACTTGGAAGAGACAAAAATTTCTTTGGGCACATTGATTACCATGAGGCAAATTTTGAAGCATTGTTCTATATAATTATATACACATATAAAATAATTAATACTTCCCCAATTTATTCCTACAAGTAAATTAGTTGACATGGGAAATGCAATTGACCAATTATAATAATATGATTCTATTTTCTCTAATTTATTTCTCAGCTTCAACACTAAAATATTTCTGCAATTATCTCTTTTTATTCATTTATTCAGTCAAAGAAATTGTATTGAATTTATGTAGAACATTTTTCAGGACACTGAGTTATCAATATAGTTAAGAGAAAGCCCCTACCCTCAAATAGATGACATTCTTAAAGAGCGACATAGCATAAGCAGAGATAACTGTAGTACAAAATATCACAATATACATTGGAGACACAAAAATATTCTATGAGAACCATAAGGAACAGCTATTCATGTTAGCTTTTCATTGTCTTTATCAATTTTCCCACTAGATAAAAAAATAAAAAATAATTTTTCCCACTATGTGATAATTCACTAAAGCAGAAACCATAAACAATATTATATAGATGGTGAATTTGTCATATGTTTTCCTGATGGTTTCTTTTTTAACATCTCCTTTCTATCCTGCAAGGCAACCTATCATGTTTTTACATGTCAGGTCTATATTCCCTTGCTTAGTACATTTTCCCAGAGACCTGTAACTCATATCTGAGGATTTAATATTGCCATATTTTCCCTTTAATGAAAATGTTCTATCTTGTCTATACCTTATCCTTTCATAAAACTCTAAATGACAATTAGCTAATATTAGTCAAGTAGTAACTCATTTTATTAATTAATATTAGAGGTATGTTGATATTTTTGAAAGAGCTATAGATTTAGGTTCAGAAGAACTGAATTCTAATTCCAGCTCAATCAACCTACCTGTGTGAACTAGAAGAAAACACTTTGACTCTCTGTATCTCAGTTTCTTGTTTTAAAAATGTGGCTTTTACATTTAGTGATCTTTCTAGATCTACATGTTGAAGCAATGAAGGATGAAGCTTGAAATAATGGATAAAGAACTGTATCTAGGTTAAAATACTACATTTTATTTTTACTACCTATTTGACTTCAGTCAAATTACTTAATGCCTCTGAACTTCACTTAAATGAATGTTAAATGAAGGGTTTGACTAGATGGTCTTTGAGCTTCCTTATGACTCTGATTCTATGAACCCATGATTCTATGATGATGACATAAATATTGTATAGTCTGCCTCTACTACATATTGGTTATATGAACCTAGGCAAGTGACTTAAACTCTCAATGCCCCAGGCAACTCTGTAAGACTATAAATTGCTTAGAAGGTATAAAATTGTTAATGGAAAATATTCTATAACAACAATTTTCTGGAAGAAATATTTCCTTTATATAAGTACGTGATTGTGTGTGTGTGTGTGTGTGTGTGTGTGTGTGTGTGTATAATCTAGCCCAGTAGAAAACATAAGGTAGGAATTTCAGACCAATGAGAAACTATGTTGTAGGTTTGTGGGATTATCAATGTCTTCTATATATTGTATTTAACTATGTTTAAAAATAGTATAACTTTCATGGAATTTTGAACTCACTGCTTTTATAAGAAATAGTCCAAATTGGAGGGATAATAGGAAGAGTATATTTCAAATCAGAGCATCTATGTTTAAATCAGGGTTCTGCCTCTTACTACATATATGGACTTGACCACCCTCTCTGGGACAATGGTCCCTCATGTGAAAAAAAATGAAATAAGTTGCATTATATCCTCTCTGAAGTCCCATCCAACTCTTAATCTATGATTTACAATTCTGAATGGTAAAAACTAAACAAAACCCAGAGGAATATTGAAACTAGCATATGATAACAGCTTATATTTACATAGTATATTATGATTATAAAGCATTCTATATGTCTTTTGATTCTCACAAAAATCCAGTGAAGTTAGGTATGAGGAATATTTTTTAAATAGATCTACTAGAATTTCTACACCCCTCATTTTAAATTTTTTCTTACTTTTGAATCATAGACCAAATCTACAGCTTCAGTAATCTAAGTATGTCAGGGAGAAAACAAAACAAAACAAAAAATATAGCCTCTAAGCTTAAAACAATTAATCGAAAATGAATACAACTGCCTTAGTTGCTTTAATTATCAATGTTTCTTTAAAAATTATTTGGTAGAATTCTGGGAAGATGGTGGAGTAGGTCAGAAAATTCCAAGCTCTCTAGATTTCCTCTACAAACAAGACAAAATAAGACATCAGGGTGAAGCTAGAGTTGCAAAAATAAGCAAGAGTTTATTAAGAGTAGACATCCTGGGACAAGTGGAGATGATTTAAAAAAAGATCTCAGGACTGATGTTCAGCCAGAGTGAAGGTAAACATCTCCAGGCTAGCTCTGCTGAAATAGCAAGCAGAAAGATCTGAGGGCAGCTAGTTTGGGATGTAGCCTTGACTTCAATCATAGGAATTTTCATCTCCTAGACAGTGTGGGGGGTCAGGCGTCTGAGTGAGAAAAGTATATAAAGGACCGATGACAGGGAGGCAGAAGACAATATGAGAGGAAGTAAAAGAGCGGGGAGGAAAGAGGTGAGAGAAGAAAAAGGGGGGAGAGAAGGAGAGAGACAGGCAGATAGACAATCTTTACTAGATGATTTATGTTAACTGGGGAGATTCGGATTAAAGTTATTTCCCTGGCCACTGGAACCAGCCTTCCTCAAAGAAAATAGGTTTTGTTTTTTGTTTTTGTTTTTAGTCTATTGATACTTTCCTTCCTTTCTTTTTCATGAGCTTCATTTCTTGATATATTCTTTTCCTATCCACCATCCAGATAACCATTTGACACCAAGAATACAAAAAACAAAACAAAACAAAACAATGAAGTTAAACCAATGAATTAATTCTGATAGTATTTGTTACTTTCCACCTCCATAATATTTCACTTATGCACAAAAGGATGTAAAACCAGTTTTCATCACATTTCTTCTTCAGGATGAAGCAAGGTCATTTAAATATTTTAATATTTTCTTCTTATTATTCAGAAGTTACATGTAAAAAGAATTATTAGCATTTTAAAAGTCTTTAAAAATTTGAGTTCCAGATTCTCTACCTTCATCCCTCCCCAACTCTACTAATTTAGAAGACAAGCAGATATACATGGATAGTCATGCAGAACATATCCATAATAATCATGTTGTGAAAGAAAGTATAGAAAAAAGTAACCTCAAGAAAAAGTTTCAAAAAAGTATGGTTCAATATGTATTCAGACACCATCTTTCTCTGAGTATGGATAATATTTTTCATCTTAAGTCTTTCAGAGTTGTTTTAGATTGTTGAGAATAGCTAAGTCATTCACAGCTGATTATCTTACAATTTGGATGTTACTTTGTACACAGTACATTTCCCTTTGCATCAGCCTGTGCAAGTCTCTCCAGGTTTTTCTGATAGCATTCTGCTCATTTCTTGTAGTACAAGAGTATTCCATTATAATCACATACCACTACTTATTTAGCCATTCGCCAATTGATGGACATCCCCTCAATTTCTAATTCCCCAGAAAGGAGCTGCTGTAAATATTTTTGTACATATAGCTCCTTTTCCTTTTTAAAAAATCTCTTTTGGTATTCAGACGGAGTAGTAGTATTGCTAGGTCAAAGGGTATGCAAGGTTTTATAGCCTTTGGGCTAGTGCCAAATTGTACAGAATGGTTGTGTCCGTCTGTTCACAGCTCCACCAAAGGTGCAATAATGGCTCATGTTTCCCACACCCCCTCCAACATTCATCATTTAACTTTTCTGTCCTATTAGTCAATCTAATAGGTATGAAGTAGTACCTCAGAATTGTTTTAATGTGCATTTATCCAATCAACAATGTATTAGAGTATTTTTATATTAAAAAAAATAGCTTGGTTACTTCAGCTGAAAACTGATCATAACATTTATCAATTTGGGGAAGGGCTCTGATTTTTATAAATTTGACTCAGTTCTCTACATGTTTGAGAAATGAGGACTTCGTTAGAGGAACTTGCTTCAAAGTTTTTTTTTTTTTTTATAGTTACTATTGCTATTTCCCTCCATCCTGTTCCACCTGTTTATTCTATTCTTTCTCTTCTTTCACCATCTCCCTCTTCAAAAGTGTTTTACTTCTGACTATTCCCTCCCCCAAAATGCCCTCCCTTCTATCTCACACACACACACACACACACACACACACACACACACACACACACACCCCTTTTACTTATCTGCTTCCCCTCCTACTTTCCTGTAGGATAGGATATATTTCTATGCCCAACTGAATGTGTAGGTTTTTTCCCTCTTTGAGCCAATTCTGATGAGAGTTTCACTCACTCTCCCTCACTTTCCCCCTTCCACTCCACTATAAAATTTTTTTCTTGCCACTTTTATGTGAGATAATTTACCCCATTCTATCTCTCCCTTTCTCTTTCTCCCAGTACATTCCTTTCTTAACACTTAATTTTATTTTTTGATGCCATTCCTTCATATTTAGCTCACACCTATACCCTCTCTCAATATATATACTTCTAACTACTCTAATAATGAGAAAGGTCTTATGAGTTACAAATATCATTTTTCCCAGCATGAATGCAAATAGTTTAAACTTATTAAATCCTTTATGATTTACCTTCCCTGTTTACTTTTTTAAACTTCTCTTAGTCTTGTATTTGAAAGTCAAACTTTCTATTCAGAGGGCCTTTCATAGAGAACATTTCAAAGTCCTCTTTCTCATTGAATTTCCATTTTCTCCCGAAGGGCTGTACTCAGTTTTATGGGTAGGTGATTCTTGATTATAATCCTAGTTCCTTTGCACTCCAGAATATCATATTCCAAACCCTCTGATCCTTTAATATAGAAGCTCATAAATCTTATGTTATCCTGACTGTAGCTCCACCACACTTTTTTTTTCTTTTTGATTGCTTGCAATATTTTATACTTGACCTGGGGACTTTGGAATTTGTCTATAATGTTCCTGGTAGTTTTTGTTTTGGAAAGTCTTTCAGGAGGTAACTGGTGGATTCTTCCCATTTCTATTTTACCCTCCCTTTTATTCTAGAATATTGGACCAGTTTTCTATAATAATTCCTTGAAAGATACTGTCTAGGCTCTTTTTTATCATGGCTGCTTGTTTCTTGATCTCTCATAAATTCATTGGCTTCCATTTGTTCCATTCTGTTCTTTAAGAAATTATTTTATTCAGTGAGGTTTTAGATCCCCTTTTTCATTTGGACAGTTATGCTTTTTTAAAGCATTCTTCTACTCATTAGCTTTTTGGGTCTCTTTTATCATTTTGCCTAGTCTGTCTTTTAAAGTGTTATTTTCTTCAGTATTTTTTGTTTTTTCTTTACCAATCTGTTAACTTGTTTTTCATGATTTTCTTCCATCACTCTCATTTCTCTTCCCAATTTTTCCTCTACCTCTCTTCCTTGATTTTCAAAATCCTTTTTGAACTTTTCCATGACCTGAGGTCAATTCATATTTTTCTTGGAGGCTTTGCACAGATCTTTGGAGCAAGTTTCTCTAACAAAGTCCTCATTTCTCAAACATGTAGAGAATTGAGTCAATTTTTTAAAAAATCAAATTTTTAAATTTTTTTTTAATTTTAAAAAATCAGAATCTTTCCTGAAAGAAAACTTTGTTGTTTTCTGAATATGTCTTGATCTTCCTTTCACCACAGTAACTTTGTACAGTCAGAGTTTTTATTTTCTCCCTATTTGCTCATTTTCCCAGTTTCTTACTTGACTCTTAATTATTTTAAAAATAGGACTCTCCTTTTGTGGAGGGCACACTGTCCTAAGCTTCAGAGCTTTTCTATAGCTATTTTCAGAGATATTGCTGTATCTGTATGTTTTCAGTTCTTCCAAGGTGGCATGATCTGAGGGGTATCTCTCCTGGTATTCTCTCCTGGCCTATCCTCTGGTCTGTGAGTGACCACAAGCACTCTTATCTGCCTGGAACTATAAAGAGTATCCCCCCTATACTGTGGCCACAAGGACTTGTATGCTATTGTTCTTCCTCTCCCTGGGACTTTCACCCAGTACTGTGACCTTGATCCAAGTATGGCCAAAGTAACTGAGTCCTACCTCAGTGCTAGCAAAAATATCTCTATATTTCCTGACAGTTGTTCAACCCCTTACATCTACGGACTGAGAGCTCTGGAAGCAGCCACTGCAACTGCCAATTCAGTCACTCCCAAGGTCTGCTTCTGGCTTCCTGGGACTTGGGGCTATGCTGGCACAGTCTGTGCTGGTCTGTGTAGAACCAAATACTACTGGAAGGTCATCAGAAAGTATCTGTCATACCTGCGTGACATTCAGGAAGATGTCTTCCTGACTTCAGGTAGGCCTATCTCTATGTACTACACCACCTCGCTGTCATTATAAATAGGAACCCGCTTTGTTTCCATTTCTTCCCTAGTAAAACAAAATAAAACAAAAAATAGAAATCTTGCTATAAATGTTTTGGTTCATGCAGGGACTTTATTATTATTTTAATCTTTGAACATTGTAGTGTATATGTCTAGAAATGTGATATCTTGGATAGAGGATATAGACCTTTTTCATTATCAAGTTTCTTTCCAGAAGCTTTGGGAAAATTCACATGTAGCAACAGGGTGCTGGAACATCTGTTTTTCTACAACTTTTCCAATATTTACTCTTTCATGAATTTATTCAATGCTTGCTGATAATTTGCTATTACCAGAATGGCTTTAATAATTTTATTAAGCCTGACTTAGGAAACTTTGTTATATTCTTCAGAATTTGTCGTTTTGGGGCGGCTAAGTGGCACAATGAAAAGAGCACTGGCCCTGGAGTCAGCAGACGTAGTCTTTTTTTTTTAAGCTGACAGTCCAGCATATCAAAACTCCTTCTGTATTATTAGCATGTCTAATCAACTGTCTCAGGCAGTGTTATGTCAGGAAAGAACCCAATTTTATGTTTTGAAAAAGATCCACATTTACCTTGACTAGACAAATCGGTGGAAACCGCATGAAGAGGTGACATATAGCCTGTCCTTAAGGCTATCAGGTTGTCACTGCATGACTACTCTGTTACTGACTAAACTCCAAAATTCTTAATACTGAGAGAAGAAATTTTCCTGCTTGTCTAAATAGAGATATGCCAATATGATTAAAAGCCAATTGTGATTTTGGATTTTATGAGAACATTCCCCTCATGTGTATGCCCAAGATATTTAATTAATTTAATTTAACAATCTTTATTCCTGTTAGAAGATTTTCAAAATTTTCTCTCCCTAATTACTTTGATAAAAGGGTAGTTGCTTTTTCTTTCTATTGGAACTAGGCCTCCATGCCTTCTCTTAGCCACTCCCTTATGATGCCATATCTTTCTATTCATCATCCTAATCTCTACCCTCATAATCCACTGGACCCTCAGACTCAGCTTCTGCATGCTGGACTCTTGCTGGGTGAATTTTTGCTTTATCTTGCCCAGAATTGGGCAGAATTAGAAGTAATACCACTTCTTGGCCATACAGTGTCATAGTAGTTGCCCCTCTCCTCCTCTTTTCAGTTCTCCTTTGTGTGATGTACTCCACCACTAAAATTGAAGCTCTTTCAGGGCAAAGATTACCTAACTTGATTTTATTTATATCTTCAGTACTTTTATAGAACCTGGCATATAAATTCTTAATAAATGATTGTTGTACCCCCTACCTCCTCTATTCTCTGCCTCTCTGTCTCTATCTATCTCTGTCTCTGTGTATGTCTCTGTCTCTTTGTCTCACTTCATTTCTCTCTATCTCTCTCCCTCCCTTCCTCTCTCTCTTTTGCTTGGAAGCAAAAATTAGATGATCTTGTGAGTTTCCCTCATAGCCTATGAGTTGGTTTAATCCATTATTCAGAAAGAAACTTTAATTGTGATTAACTTTTGTGCTCTTTTTTAACCAAAGGTTATCTGGTGAGTAACTGGCCAAGTGGGCAAACTGCCTATTATTTCTCTATATTTCCTTTATTTGCCTGCCAGATGTTTTCTTCAGGAGGGGTTTTGGGAAGGAGTGGTGGTGGGAGCCAGAGAACTGGCAAAGAAACAATGAATGCATATATTTATCTGATGCATTTTTTTAGCTCAGTCTGAATGATTTCAGTGAGACTTTGCTCAAAGAGTAATAAATATCAGGAATGAGGAGCAACATACGGCAATTGAAGCAAATGGTATAAATGAGCTTAAGAGCAAATGAGACATCTTTATGGCAAGAGAAAAGAGTGGGAAGATCTGATTAAAGGAGACGGTGGTAAGAAAAGCAGGTGAAGCTAATTTATTACTAGGGAGACAGGAACATTGGGACAAGTGGCCATTTTCTATCCTGCAGATTCTTGTGTCCTGATGAAAGAACCTGTGTTTTAAAATAATTGTGTATAGTCAGGAAAATGGTAACAGCTGCACACTGGCAAGTTGGCATACAAATTACTAGTTCTATTCAGGCCACGTATGCACTTAGTTGATGAGAGATTTGAGAGGGAAGTACTGACAACAGCTTCTGGTAGGAAGAGCTAATGAGCATTGTGAAAATTAATAAAAATAGGCAGCATTCGTAGGATAGGCAAAGGGGGCAGGGATTCTGAATCCAAAGGAAACAGGGATCTTAGACCCCGATATTAAGTAACATGCAGGATAGCCTCCTACAGGCAGTACAAAACCCTTGAAAGTTTGGTGGTATTGTAATAAGTTCTATTTTCCATAAGCCCAAATTGCATTTTCTTGGGTCCAGTACTTTCATGTTTTGGAACAGCTGCAAATGTTATAATTAGGTCAGAGTGTTTTGTTTTCAGAATTCTCCATTGCTTGCCTCAGCCTTAATAAAAAGGGCATTGTGCGAAGGGGGAACTAACTAGCAAAGAGATTCCAGCTGGGTAGCTGTCCCTGACATTATGCAATAGGAACAGATTGTTTCCCACCAGGGTCTGAAGTTGCTTATTGGAAAACCACTTTTCAGTCTTTATGAGGATGCTCATTAAGCATTCCTCATTGGACTTCACCTCACACTTACCAACTCATCTTCATTTTTCATTTATCATGAAAAAATGTGTCCATTCATTTATTCATTCATTCAGGTTCCAGGATGGCACAGAGGCTAAAGTGTTGAAATTTAAATGCAGAAGACCTGAATTCAAATCCATCCTTAAAGATTTTCAGTAAAAATGTCATTTAGCCTTCCACAGTCCTATTTGTAAAATAAAGATAATAATAACACCTGCTTCCCACAGTTGTTTTGAAGAAACAAAAAGATAAAACATGTACAGGCTTTTGTAAAGTTTTTAGAACACTCTCTGAATACTACCTATTACTATTATCACTATTATTTCTATTAAGGCAATCAAAAGACATTGACTGAATGACAGCAGCATGCCAACTACTGTCCTAAGTGTTTGAGGATACAATAAAGTAACTGGCATTTATAGAGTGTTAGAAAGTCTACAAAACCCTTTATAAATGTTCTCATTTAAATCTCACTGTGACTCTGAGCTAAAGCACTGAAATTATTTTTATATGCATAAGATATGAAATTTGAGACTTAGGTGAAATGTGTTGCTCTTTGTAACATAGCTAGTAAGAAAGACAGGAAAGAAAATCAGCACTTTAAAACTTTATATTGTTTATATTTTATTATATATGAGACATTTCTGGTAAAATTTGAACACAGCTTGTCCTGATCCAAGTCTGGCACTCCACCTACAAAAACATGAAAAATGACACAGTTCCACCCCTCCAGAAATTTTCATGGAGACTGTTTACACAGGGTACATAACCTATGATCAAGAACAAGAGCTATTCAGAAGTACATCTGTCACACCAGTTCAGCCTAGTCACAGCCTTAATAGAGGGATGAAACACCTGCAAAAGTTTAAAGGGCTCAGCTATTAGTTGAGTGTTTCATATGACTGCCATAACTTTGTCTCAATTGCTCTATGTAGCCTTCTTGCCAATAGTCTCTAGCACTGAAGTGATTTTCCTTTTAGGGACAATAAAACGAAAGGTAGATACAGAGGAAAATAGTGACAAAACTCACTGAAAGAGATCCAGTGTTGCCCCACCTGTCCTTATTTGGTTACTTATATTGTCATTCTGGAAGTTTCATCAAATTCACAAGGTTGAAATGAATAACTTAAAATCACTCTTTTTTTTTAAAGCAGTTGGGGTTGAGTAACTTGCTCAAGGTTACATGGCTAGTCATTATTTATGTGTGGGTGCTCATTTTCTGAGGCCAGTTTTGATCCCGGATCATCCCAACTCCGAGGCCGGGGCTCTTATTCACTGTGCCACATAGCTGCCCCGTAGAATCACTCTTTAACTTTCCATTCTGTTAGGAGAGACATGATGATTTTGTTAGTTGTTTCAGGAAAGACAAGAGGAAAAAAAAAGCACTTTTTCATTCAATTAAAATATACATTTTGGGGGCGGCTAGGTGGCTCAGTAATAGAGTCCTGGCCCTGGAGTCAGGAGGACCTGAGTTCAAATATGGCCTCAGACACTTCATACACTTACTAGCCGTGTGACTCTGGGCAAGTCACTTAACCCCAATTTCCCTCCAAAAAGCAAAAAAAAAAATTTAAAAATATATACATTTTATTTACAGACAAATGATGTGTTATAACTTGGATGGCCATAGAAAGAAGGCAAATGGCACCTGACTGCCCATTTGCTGATGTGGACTGGTGCTGTAGATACTTCCTACAGTAGCCTAGGGTTATCTCCAGATTAAACTTCTTATTGGCAGCAGTAGTCTTGAAATATATCCCCACCAATTATTCAACATAGGAGAATTAGGATCATAGAATTTATCATTAGAAAACATAGAGATTGAATAGTCCAGTTTTTTTTTTTATTTTATGCATAAAGAAACTGAAGCCCAGAGAGGGTAAGCATATTGCTGAAAATCCCACAGATAATGAGTAATTAATAAAATAATAAGGGCATTATAGTGCCCTTGTTATTACATCATTTTTTCCTTTACATTATAACTAATTGGAGTTTCTTCTCTCAATTAACTCTTGTTCAACACATTGCAGATATAAATAGTATAAAACAGTTACTAATTTAAATATACCTCATTTTCCTTTTCAGAGAAAAGGCTGCTGACTGACCTCTCTGACCCTTAACTATTTCACAGTCACCTGATCTATATAACATCTACTAAAATAATTAAACAAACACTCATTTCTCTTTTGACTTTTTCTTTTTTTTGGAGGAGAGTGATTACCTTGCTTTTTTTCAGTGTGGAACATTTCTTCATATGGAACCTCCATTTTCTAATGTATATTTTGTTGTTGTCTGCCTCAGGCCAGTCCAGTAATTCAGATTCTGGGAATAAAATTGAAAGTGGCATTCAGACTATCCAGCTCTTAACAAAAGTGGTTAATTAACCATAGCATGGACATTTAGCAGGGATAGAGCACTGCTTCAGTTAAATGTTGACCTTCCCTACATATAGAAATGAGTAGGGTGTGTTGTATCATATGAATTTGGTGTACACAGAGCAATCTTTCACATCTAGAAAATACTGGTTGCTTGTACGCTGTTCTTTTTATGTTTTATGAGAGTAAAAAGCTTGCTCGACTTCAGTGGTCCTAGTTCCCTGGACCAACCAAGTTTTGGAGACAACATTCCTCTGTTTTAGGGAGAAAAACAAAAATAGCCTATCTGATAAGTGATACATACATACATAATATATACATACATACATACATGCATACATACAAACACACACACACACACACACATATATATACATATATATATACACATATATATATATGTATATATATATACATATATTCCATATATCACAACAGTTCTGAGAAAAGTATCTGGTACACTGAGATGATAAATGATTTGCTTTAGATCACACAGCTAGTATGTGTCTAAGGTAGGATTTGAATCCATGTCTTCCTGATTCCAAGGCTGTTTATTGCATCAGAGGTGTCAAACACAAATGACATGTGTCCCATAACACTCCCCAATATGCCCCAGACCACATTAAAATGCAATTAGGATTTTTTAATGTAATTAATAAAATACAATTAAAGAAAGATAATAATGCATGTCAATTTAAAACAAAAATACAGTTAAAAAAATAATAATACATGTCAAATTAATATCTCATTCTTAAACATAATTCAATAGTTCCTGTTTTTGTCTGAATTTGACACCACTGTGGTATACAGTGTTCATTTCCTTAACTGCTGTCTAAATTCTCAAGTTCCAAAACCTTTGCTGTCAAATCTCAAGAATTTCTTAAACCAATTTGTTCTCTGTATCATAGCATACTGATCCATAGCATATCCCTATTATACTGTACCAAGTCAATAGTATAGTTCACATTACACTGGTAGCGTTAAATTGTTTCATGTGCTTTGGCTAGCAATGGTTTTTGGAAAATGTACATTGGTGGGCTGGGTGAGGGCAGGGTGTGCTCATCCATCCTTTTTTTTTTTTTTTAACCCATGTTACACAGGAAAATTATACAGATTATTATATTTGCATAATCTTTATAAAGGGAGAGGTCCTTCCAACTGCTTCCATGTTTTGTTGTAAGTACTTGCTGGGTAAGACTGGAATTAGTTCTAGTGGATTATAAAAAATGAATGAAAGAGGTAGTTAGTCCTCCTCTAAAATGATCTTTCTGCTTGAGTTAACTGGTCATATCAATGGCCCATGAACCTAAAACTCTCACATTCAACTCTGCCTTTGCTTATGCTGCTCTTCCTTGGAATGCCCTCCCCTCTTTCCTCTGCTTATCAAGAGGCATAGGTCATGGAACTTGGAATCAGGAAGATCTGAGTTTGAATTCTGCTTAGAAAGTTATCCCTTTGAGATTCATGGAACCTCTCTCAGCCTCAGTTTCCTTATCTGCAAAATGAAGATAATGAATCTTATACAGCCTAACTCAAAAGGTTGATTAGTGGAAAGCTTTGAGTCAATCAGCACTTTAAAAAATGCTTACTATATGTCATGCTTTCAGTTACATTCTAGGGATACAAGTCCAAAGGATGAAGCAATCACTGCTTCTAGAAAGCTTACATTTTAATGGGGGAAGACAAAAAATTTACAAATATATACAGTATAAATACTAAATGAATCAATATAAATATATACAAAGTGGATAAATATAAGGTAGTTTTGGAAGGAGGCACTGCAAATTAAGGGGATCAGGAAAGACTTTCATACAGAAGATGGTCCTTCAGCTGAAAGAATTCAAAGTAATATGCGAATGGGAGTTTTTATTTTGCTTCAAATTCTTCCCATCTTTCAAAGTTTATTTCAATTATGCCTCTTTCATGAAGCTTCTTTTGGCTAATGCAGCTCTTAGATGGATATGTCTTCTGAACTCTTCTAGGACTCATATAGCACAATTTAGCCTTGAATTAAACCTGACATTGTTTACTCTTGTCACTTTTTTATTTCTTTACTCCCTTGAGTGTGCTTCAGCTTCCCAACCAAATCATTAGTTCTTTGTAGGTAAAATCACCAGCTCTGTGAGAGTAAAAACTTCATATTCCTTTATATCTATGGATATATGGCCTCAGCATGGAGGGAAGAAGGAGACACTAAGCCCCCCCACCCCCACCCCCCACTTGCCTCAATATTCAATTGGCCATGAATGCAGAAGTCATCTCATTCCCTCATACATTAAAGTTCCCCCTATTGTTCACTCAGGCTATTTGAAGATACTGATAGTTCCATCTATTTATTTATGGAAAAAAGTTTCCTCCAACTTAGTGGTAGATCAGTGTAGAATGCCCATTCATCCTCCACTCCTGTAATTGAAATGCAGATTTGAAGATCTTCCCTGCCCCAGGCCCTTTGATTGGCTTAAGTGACTCTGAGAACCTTCTTTAATTTGAAAATATATGCAGCCCCCTAATAGGCTGAATGTGGTCACATGGAGCGTGTAGTAGGAGGCTTGGTTTTCAGGAATGACCACCCCATGATACTGTGTGATTGGGCAGTGGGTCAAGAAGGTTGTTACATTCTCTGAGCCAGGAGAAGGTTATATAAACCCTGATGAGAGGCTTTGCTTTGGGGCTCACTTTGAGCCATGTTGTGTGATTTGACCAGATGAGACTCTGGGAAGCCATTGAGAGTCCCCCGGCTTTGAAAACCCAGATGTTGATGCTTCCCTCTCTGGTAACTGTGATTTGGTATTGGTGTAATGGATGGACAGTTTGGAAGCCTGTCTGTTTGATCTGTCTGTATATTCTGAAGTTTGGGGTGCTGATCTTTTCCCCCTGAACTAGGTAAATGATATATGTTTGTTTGATTAAAGTAAGCTTGTTAACTGATTTTGAGTTGCTTTCTTTTACAAAAGCAGATCTAAGAACCTGTATTGGCAGCCACCCTGGGGATGTTGGGGTGCTTGATAATGGTTGGACAGTTTGGAAGCCTGTCTGTTTGATCTGTTTGTATAATCTGAAATTTGGGGTACTGACCTTTTCCCCCTGAGCTAGGTAATATATGTTTGTTTGATTAAAGTAAGCTTGTCAACCCATTTTGAGTTGCTTTCCCTTTGAAAAGCAGATCTAAGAACCTGTGTTGGCAGTCACCCTGGGGATATTGGAGTGCTTGCTGCTACAACTCCTCTAAATTCTCCCAGCAGTAGCTCCCAATGATCTATCACAAGTATGATGCCATCTTAGCAACCCAATGTTATCAACACATATGCTATTTCTCTGTTGTAACTAGCACAGTGCTGAACAAATGATACTGTATCATGATACAAGAAGCAGATGATTCTTATTGCTGAATTCATAATTATCATTTGAAATGGTAAAAGGAAATGTTTAATGTACTAAACTGTTATGGGCAAAGAAGTGAGCCATAGATAACTGAGTCATGTTGATATGAAGGACTAATATGACTACCTTCTATGTGTGTGCATAAATTAATGTAAATATTCAGATGTGATGATAAAATAATAGCAATAACTTTCATTTTGGCTGATAGAAATCATTGATTAACATAGTAACATGCATGTAGATATAATTTTTTTAAAGTTTGGACATTTTACCTCATCAATGTTGAATTTCCACTCTTAAAAATCCCTTCAACAATGCATATTCACAATTTGCCTGGGATTCTTAGAGATTAAGTAATGTGCCCACATTACTAGAGATGTGTTGTAATATATGGCAGATCTAGGATTTGAATCCAAATCTGCCTGACTCCAAGGTTGGCCCTCTTTCTGTCACAGCATTCTAGCCCTCATGTAAAATAATGAGCATTTATAAAATGTTTCTCCTGAGTTATTGTAAAATTTGATGCTGTGTTGGTTTTATAGTATGTGAATACTCATATAAATG
Source organism: Gymnobelideus leadbeateri (assembly GCA_011680675.1). Lineage (NCBI taxonomy): Eukaryota > Metazoa > Chordata > Mammalia > Diprotodontia > Petauridae > Gymnobelideus > Gymnobelideus leadbeateri. Next base: position 281,511 of record WOXC01006535.1, read on the forward strand.
GATTATTTTTATGTACTTCATCTAAAAATCAAAACTAAAAATAGACATGTTGTTAAATGAAAATATCAACAGAAACAGAAGTGTATATTGCCATTTTGTTGCCTGGCACCTGAATCTTATTAATCTCTATTGGGTTGGACAATGGCCAGTGCAATAAATCATGTCCTCTCTTTATTAAACACCTTACACATGGGGTAGAGTACAAAAGAGAGAACTGTCTTCAGTGCCAGAAAGATCTGGGTTCAAGTTCTGTCTATACTTTAGAAAGCCATGTAATGTCTCAATAATCTAGACAATGTTCAAAGTTTATAAATTTCAGAAAAGGTACTAACCTATATTGATTAAAGGAGTATAGATACCCAGAAGTTCCTCATACCAAAGAAAATCACAGGTCCAGCACTTACATCTATGTTTAAGACTCCCTTCTACACCCCTTGATAACAAAGATAGGTTTCAAATAGCTTCTCCTGCAAAATAACTTAAAATGAAACAGGGGCAAGAATACAATTATCTATGAAGTAAGGGAAATGAAATAAACATAAAATAAGAGGCCCAGGCAAAGTTCTTTATAACACATGACAAGGGAGAGATAGTTTTCATATGTGGAGAATCAGGGACAGTTCTATAGAGAAAAGAACACTTTCATTGGCCCTTGATATTAGGGAGGAATTTCAACACGCACACTTAGAAAGAGTCCCATCTAACATGTGGACAGCATAAGAAAAGTCTAGAACAGGAGACAACAATAATGTGACAGTGAATTGAGATAAATTAGTTTTTTGGCTAGAATGTGGAATATATGGAGAGTAGCTTGAGGAAAGGCTGGACAAGTAGCTTGAAGTCACAATGTGGAAGGCCTTGGATGACAGGATGTTTATATTTTATTCAGTAGAAAATTGGAGAGTACAGAAAGTTTTTGAATTGGAAACTGACATGGTCATGGCACTGCATTAGGAGAATTACTTAGCTAGCAGTAGGGAGGATAGACTCAAAAGGGGATAGAATAAGGACAGGCGGATCAGTTAAAGGGCTGTTATGATAGTCTCGGCAAAGTGAGAGAAGGACCTAAAAATAGAATTCCAGGAGGAATGAAATGTAGGGACCAGATACAATATATATTACAGACGTAGGTATGACAGAAGTTAGTAACATATTCTATTTGTGAGTGAGGGGAAGAAGATTTATAAAGGAGGAAGTTCAGAAGGAGGCACAGACAAGTAGGAAAACTTTGCAATTAATATGCTGAATTTGCTTTATGCTATTAAAATAAGCTATGAATAATAGATTCATAGTTTTAAAAGTGATCCTTTTTATTCTATATAGAGAAACGACCATATTCATTAGTGTTTGTCAAATTCAGAAAACAAATTATTAAAATTATTTTTAAAAAAGGAGAACTGATGAATATTTTGCTATTTTCCTTATTAATTTTTTCTTTTCATGCTACTAAGCCCCTGTCCCCCCAACTGTATCTAGGAGGTTGTAAGAAGAAGACCCAAAAAAATCCAACCCATTGTAAACAAGGATTACTGTAGCCCAAATGACAATTGCAGAGAGGTTGGATGTGTCTTATGAAGTTTTTTTTTTTTTTATGTGTAATGTAAAGAAGTAAAAGAAAACAGAACAGAGAAGGAAAGATCTCTTCAAGTAATTGGAAATATTAAGGGACGGTTTCATGCAGAAAAGGGCATGATGAAATAAAAAAGTATTACCGGTTTAACAGAAGCAGAAGACATAAGAGGTGGTGAGAATACACAAAAGAACTACACAAGAAAGATCTTTGCATCATTGATAATTACAATGATGTAGTTAACGATCTAGGGCCAGACACCCTGAAGAATGATGTAAATTACTAAGGAGGGTAATGAAGGTGATATAATTCCAAATGAGTAATTCAAAACCCTAAGGAATGATGCTGTTAAGGTGCTGTGCTCAATATGCCAGCTAATTTGGAAAACAAAACAGTGGCCACTGGACTGGAAAAGATCAGTTTATGTACCAATCTTAAAGAAGGGAAATGTCAAGGAATGTTCAAATTACCCAACAGTTGTTTATATTGCACACCCCAGCAAACTTATGCTTAAGATTCTTTAAACTAGCCTTCAGTGATATGTAAATCAAGAATTAGCAGAGGTGGAGGATAGTTTTCAAAGAGGCAGAGAAACTAGAGACCAAATTGCCATAATTCACTGGATTATGGAGAAAGTAAGGAAGGTCCTTACAAACAAAGAAACCTATATTTCTATTTCATTCACTATACTAAAGCCTTTGACTGTATGGATCACAACAAAATGTAGCAAGTCTTTAAAGACATGAGAGTATCAGATCATTTTAGTTGTCCCCTGAGGAACCTGCATGTAGGCCAAGAAGCAACAGTTAGACTGAGCATGGAACAAGTGATTGGTTTAAGATTGGAAAAAGTGGGGCGGCTAGGTGGCGCAGTGAGTAGAGCATCGGCCCTGGAGTGAGAAGGACCTGAGTTCGGATCCAACCTCAGACACTTAACACACACACAAACAAAAACCTAGCCGTGTGACCTTGGGCAAGTTACTTAACCCCAATTGCCCTCCAAAAAAAAAAAAAGATTGGAAAAAGATTATGGCAAGACTACATATTATCATTTTACTTATTTAACTTATGCAAAGGGTGCATCAGATGAAATGCAAGACTGGGTGAATCAAAATCTGGACTTGCTGAGAGAAATGTAAGCAATCTGGGATATGCAGATGATGCCACTCTGATGGCAGAACATGAAGAGGAATTAAGAAGCTTCTTGAGGAGGGTGAAAAGCAGTGTGTAAAAGGTGACTTGAAGTTTAACATCAAAAAATTAAGATCTTGGCAACTGATCCCCTCATTTTCTGGAAAGTAGATGGAGAAGAAATGGAAGCAGTGTCAGATTTTTATGGTTGGACTCAACAATTGCTGCAAACAACTATAGCTGTGAAATTTAAAAAGATGCTTATTTCTTGGAAGAAAAATTATGCTAAATTTGGATAGTATACAGAAAAGCAGAGACATTACCTTTCTGACAAAGATCTGTATAGTCAATATTATGTTGTTGTTGTTGTTGTTTATTCCAGTGGCAATGTATTGATATGAGAGTAGCATTGTAAGAAATGCTGAGTGCCACAAGATATGAACTTTTGAATTATGGTGCTGGAGAAGATTTTTAATAGTCCCTTGGACAGCAGAAGATCAAATAAAGCAATACTTAAATTAATTTGGGCTATTAACTGGTAAGCAAAATATTGAAGCCAAAAGTTGAATAGTTTGGCCACATGATAAGAAGATAGTAGACATTAGAAAAGGTGATATTAGAAAAGTCTGAAGGCAAAAGCAAAAGGGGATGACCAAAGAAAAGATGGATAGATAGTATCATGGAAACAATAAGCATGAACCTGGGCAAGAGATAGTGGACGATAGAAGGATTTACCATGCTATGTTCCATGGGATCATGAGAAAGAGTCAGACATGGATGAATGACTAAACAACAACATAAAGCCACTACAATCATGATAAGCATTAGCATATTTGAGGAATGTATCACACAAGTACCTGAGGAAAATTAGACATCAGACTGTCACCATGTCTCAGTATAACATATTTGTTTATTTTAATGTGACAACATCACATAACAGGGACCAGAGAAGTCATCATCTACTGTATTTATGATTATAATGAACTAAAGTCACTGGGGAAAGGTGGCTCCTTGGTGGTGGTGGGTGACATTTTCCACATTTGTTCTATGTGTTTATTAAAAACTATAAACAATTGTTTTCTCTAAGAACTGTGTATTGGCAATAGGGTGACAATACATTGCTCAAATTATACATTTCTCACATTACTTTTTGTGTGGGTAATGAGTCAGTGAAGCGAAAAATCTTCCAAGCATTTTCAATTCTTTTTGTCTTATAAAAGCTTGGATACCAGGATTATAAAGCCCCACAAAAGAAGGACAAAGTCAGAGGCCTGAGTGGCTGAAAGGATGGTAATGATATTAAAAATAAAGCATTTAGTGGAAGGAGGAGGTTATGGAGGAAGATGATTAATTTAGTTGAATACACATTGAATTTGAGGTGCCAACAAGTTATCCTAATGATTCTCTCCAGCATTCAATGAGAAACACTGGCCTGAGTAGTCTGTAAAGGGCATAATTCCTTATGTTGTTATAAACAGTGCATAAATACCATGCTTTAGCATTAGCTCATAACATGCACTCCAGAAACCAACAAAACAAGCAATGCTTAAGCAGCTGGAGTATTTTTTTTTTCTGATGGCAAGTTAGGAGACAGAGTGATAAGCAAAATTGGCAGTCAGATTATAGTGACAAAGGCAGAGTGATGTACAGAGAATGTACTGGAAGTAGGTCTGAGAATGACATGTGTGATCACATTCTATCTTTATTGGCTATGTAATAATTTTAGAATTAAAGTGACGAGATGCACAAAAAATGTTAAACCTTGATAGCTCTACAAAATTCAGTTTATAGCTATAAAGAGGCCTCATTCCCTCACTTTAGCCAAACTCCTGCTGAAGCCATATGGGAAATACCTCTAGGATTTTGTTTCCAAGCCAGGTAAGTAGTTTGAATTACTAAACTGTTCAGATTTTTAAGGGCAAATAATATAATCTCCTGTCTCTTATCCCATCATATTTTGGTCATTTTTCCCTCATAAGTATGTGAATGTACCCAGTATGGTTCATTCTGATCTCTGTCCAGAGCAGATAAGTAAACAATTCCAAGATTCTGGTTGCTGTGGAGCTATATTATATCATTTTTATTTACCCTTACATCCATCTTTTGTGCTTGCAGACATAGAAATTTGGAACTTCAAAAATAATCGGGGATGGAAGAGAAAGGGGAAAAAGAGATTCTATTACACTCCTCCATGGGTTCCCTTTTTTATATTATTTTTTTCTGACATCCTTTTTCTTTTTATTTTCCTTCTCTGGGTGTCTGTTTGCACTAAATCTCAGGGAATCTATTTTATTTTCCATTCACAATAGTTAATCCACCTGGAAATTACTTCTCTCATATATGGGACTCCAAGATAGGTTGTTTCAGAATTAAGGTACTCTATGGGTCCACATGCACACAAAGCCACAGCTCACAAGTCCCTTAGGTGCATTGACTGCACTCCAATTGGTCAGAATGAACATTTAGTGAAATAGCATAGTCAAAAGAATAGCAAAGGAAAATTTCCTCCCACGAAATTGCAGCATATTCTTCAACACATACTATTGGTGGAAAAAAAATCAACGTAGTTGTATAATACATGTAGAAAGAAAAAAACGTAGAACATATTGTGGCAATGGCATGCATATAGGAAAGATGTGTCTTGGGCCAGGATATGCTAGAGGAGTGGTGACTCATATCTCCATTGCTGGAGGACTGCTGAAGATTTCTGTTGATATTATCACCCTAGGCCCCAGGAGCAGCTAGGAATAGGCCCAACATCAGGAAGATATGAATTCAAATGTTCACTCAGATACTACCTCTGTGACTTGGGGCAAGCCATTTAACTGCTGTTTGCCTTGACTACTTTAAAAATAAAATGAGGATAATAATATCACTTATTACCCAGGGATGTTGTGAGGATCTTTGCATAATGCCTGGAACATAGTAGGCACTTATGCGTCCTGGATGCTTTTCTCTAATGTGCCTATTGTTAGATAGTGCTTCGTGGGTCCTATGATTGTTGCTGGTTGCTACTGGTCATGGCTCCACTATGCATCATATAGTAGAGTCCCTCTCCTAATAGCTTCCACATCCTGGCAGGACAAACAAATCAATCCACAGGCTTGCGCTATGAAACGAACCAATGAATCTACCTCTGCTACAGAGATATCTAGCACACTCTACTTCTGCTCTTTCCCCATAATCCTGGTGTAATAGAAGTCCAGAATTCTGCCGAGACACTCAAAGGAATGCTAAAGACACTGGGGGATTGATAGGGATAAAGTATTTCTTCTTCTTTTTTTTTTGGATGGCTCCTGGCTTAGGGAACCTCAAGTCCAAAGACAATCTGCCCAAAACTCTCATCTGATCTTCAACTTGGCAAAAAGTGCAAGATAATTCAACTCTGCCAGAATAGTAAAGGATAGAGGGAACTGGTGGAGAGAACCAGAGTGTATGAATGGAATCCACCAAGGGCCAATCTTGTCCTTCTAGAAACTACTATATGAAGAGTCTAAGGCCTGTAAAAAATACATTCCCTAATACTGGACAAAGCTGATACTAAATTGTAGACTAGGCACAGGAATTAACCTTCTAGTAAACAAAGAAAAATAATCAGAAAGTGACCAAAAGGGCAATATAAAAACCTGTGGATAAAAGTACCACTGGAATAACAAAAAAGAAAATTCCTTTAAAAACTTAGGGCACTAAATATTTATCAATTATGTTCATCTGTTCAAAATTTGTTCTCTTGGTTAACACATTCATGAACACTTTGGACTCCAAATTAACTATTACTCCTCTATTTTCAATCTCTTTGTTTGTACTTCTTTTGCCCTTGTTTATTTATTGGATTTCTGTTCTTTAAATGCATATTCAGTCTATTAATACTCTCCTTCTATATTTTGAAAATGTATGTTCTTAGGCATATAACTTTTGAAGGGAAAATACTTTTAGTTGAATCCCAGGAATTTAGTTTCATCTGTCTTTTAGGTAATTATGTATCATTGAAACACATAATACTCAGCCAAGATGGCGTAGTAGAAACAGCTCTTCCAAGCCTCTCTGCCCCCAGATTCCCCACAAACTATGTAAAAAAGGACTGTGAACAACTTCTGGAGCCCCAGCACCCACAGAACGACACAGAGAAGCTAACCTCCCGCTGAGGACAGCCCAGCAGCCCTGCAGGAAGGACCAGCGCAGCGGTCTGGGAGCCGGCAGCACACAGAGCGCAGAGCGCAGGAGCCAAGCCGAGCCGAGCCCAGGTCCACCTGAGCCGAGGTTTTAGCCCCAGGGCGGCAGGGCCAGCAGTGGGCTGGAGGAACCCCAGAACACCAGGAGCTGTGCCGATTCCAGAATTATCAACATAGACATACCTAGGACAAAGTAAGAGGTTAGTGTCCTATGGACTTTGGGACCTGTATTTGGGGAATGTGTCAGCTCTCCCTCCCCTGGGGGCTAGAAGCCACTGAGGAGACGCGCCATTTTGTAGTTTTCAGAGGCAGCTCTGGCTCCCAGCCTACAAATCGTGGGGAGATCCAGCAATCAGTCTTGGGGGGTAATCGCTCTTGCTTTAACCTCTCTGGATCTGGATTGTGATCTAGGGTGGAAGCTGTGGGTGGGTTTACAGCTTGCCAGAAACGGAAGTTGCCCCCCCACACGTTCGGGACGAAAATTCCTCTAGCTGGCCTTAAAGCCATAGTGTGGCAACAAGCCCAAAAGTCAAGCAATTAAGTGGCAACATGCCAAGGCAAAGGAAACAGAAAAATGCAACCCTAGACTCCTATTTTGGGGGCGTAGAGCGGGAAAAGGACTGTGAGGTCAGAAGTCCTGCTCCAAAAGCCCCAGGGGAAAACATGAGCGGGTTGCAGGCCATAGAGGACCTGAAGAAGGACTTTAAAAATCAAATAAGAGAAGTGGAGGAAAAATTGGAAAGAGAAATGAGAAGGATGCAGGAAAAGTATGAAATGAGGGTCAACAGCCTGACTGAGGAAAACAACACCTTAAAAAATAGACTAGCTCAAATGGCAAAGGAGGCCCAAAAGGGCAATGAGGAGAAGAATGCCTTAAAAAGTCGAATTTGCCAGATGGAAAAAGAATCTCAAAAGTTCACTGAGGAGATTCATTCCTTCAGAGTAAGACTGGAGCAAATGGAAGCTAGTGACTTTATGAGAAATCAAGATGCTGTTAAGCAGATCCAAACAGATGAAAGATTAGAAGGCAATGTGAAATATCTCATGGGAAAAACCACTGACCTGGAAAATAGATCCAGGAGAGACAATTTAAAAATTATTGGACTACCTGAAAGCCATGATCAAAGAAAGAACCTAGAAATCACCCTTCAAGAAATTCTCAAGGAAAACTGCCCTGATGTTCTAGATCCAGAGGGCAAAATAGAGGTTGAAAGAATCCACAGATCACCTCCTGAAAAAGATCCCAAAAAGAAAACTCCCAGGAATATTATAGCCAGGTTCCAGAATCCCCAGATCAAGGAGAAAATACTACAAGCAGCCAGGAAGAAACAATTTCAATATTGTGGAAACACAATCAGAATAGCCCAGGACCTGGCAGCTTCTACACTGAGGGATCGAAGGGCATGGAATATGATATTCCAGAGGGCAAAAGAACTGGGAATGAACCCAAGGGTCACCTACCCAGCAAAACTGAGTATTTTGTTTCAGGGGAAAATATGGTCATTCAGTGCAATAGAGGACTTTCAAGCATTCTTGAGGAAAAAACCAGAGTTGAATAGAAAATTTGACATCCAGACACAAAAAGGAAGAGATGCCTGAGAAGGTAATCAGGGAAAAGAAATCAAAAGGAACTTATCAAAGTTGAACTATTTACATTCCTATATGGAAAAGCAATAAGTGTGACTGATGATATCTTTCTCACTATGAAAATAATGGAAGAAGGGGGTGTGGTCATATGAATACATATGTGAATGTATGTGTATATGATTACAGTTATATGGATAGAGGGCATAGGTTGAATTTGTTGGGAAGGGAGAATACTAAAGGGATGAAATTATGAGGTGAGAGAGGAAAGTGGCAAGAGGAGATGGGGAGAGACAGGGTAGGGTAAACTATCCCATGTAGAAGAAGCAAGGGGAAGTGGTTGCAAAGGAGGGGGAGAATAAGGAAGGCTAAAAAGGCAAAACCACATTCACATTGAATTTGGTTCAGGGAGAAAATGACATACATACTAAATGGGATATCTCAACCTGCAGCAGGATAGGGGGAAGGGGGATGAGAGGAGGGATGATGGATGGGAGGGCATCCTTGGGGGGAGGGGAGGTTGGAAGTACCCACTATAGAAGAGGGACAGGATTATGTAGGGAATGGACCAGGTGGGGGGTGGGATGAGTGGGAGGGAATTATAATCAACCTTGTACAATATATCTACTATGATAATGTCTTGCATAGCTAGACATGTACAACATATACTGAATTACTTATCTCCCAAGAAGGAATGGGTGACAAGGGTGGAAGGAAATGGATCTGAAATTCGAGGTCGTAACATTAAATGTTTCAAATATATATAAATACTATTATTAATACTCTTTCGCTTGTAATAGGGAGATAAGATGTGCAGGCATTGGGACAAAAAGATTCACCTTCCTCTAATGGAAGGGTCGATGGGGGGGTGGGAGAGGGTATGGGAGAGAGCAGATTGGAGGAGGTGATGTCTTGTGGGACTGCTATTCTGGGAGGTTGGGTGGGGGAATAATGGGGGAAAATGATTGTAACTCAAAATCTGGCGGAAATGAATGGTGTGGAGCAGAAGTTAATAAAGCATTTGTTTAATTGACCAATAATAAAAAAAAAGAAACATATAATACTTAGATTTTCATTGTCTCCAGTTAGATATGTCTATTTTGTTATGTTCCCTAAATTGCTTACTATTTTATTGCATTGTGAACTGGAAATTATATTTTTATCATTTCTGCCTTTTTAAATTCATTTCCTATGCCCTAATATATGGTCAGGTTTTAAACACTAATTGTATTGAGAAATACATATACTCTTTAGTGATCACATTCAGAAGATGCCACAAGTCTTTTAACTAATTTTTTGGCAATTTGTTCAAATGCATAGTCCCCTTTTGTTAAACTTTTCATTAAATTTTCTCAACTCTGAGATAGATAAATTAAAATATCCTATTATTATTATGTTACTATTTATTACACCTTGAAATTCAGTAAAATTTCCTTTATTAATTTAGATGCTGTAGCATTTGGAAATTGTAAGTTCAATATTGATATATATTTTTTTAAACTATGGTTTCTTTTTAGTGTGATGTGTGTGATGTCCTTGTTTATCTTTTATCATTTGCTACTTTCATTTTGCCAAATTGTTTAACCAAATCAAATTTAAAGTTGTTAGAGTTAAGTGTATCCTTTCCTATGTCTCAAATTTTTATTTCTGATTTACAATTATTATTGGCTTTGTCTTTTTTAAAGATATTATTTCTATTTAAACAAATGCACATATCTCTGAAAGAATATTGCAAGACAAAGGAAAAATTAATCTATATGTGAGGAGGTAGAGGAACTTGGATATTCCCAGGAGAACACGGAACCAGAGAAAGTTGTTCCACAATGATTCAAAGAAGACATAAGAATTGTGAAACAACAATTGAGGTTTGTACAGAATAAATAACTGGTAGAATAGAAAATCTTGAATCCATGGTGGAAAGTCACACCAATAGAGGGATTTACTCTTTGAGAGAAACAGAAAGACCAACTCATTGGGGATGAAATTACATAGAAGTAAAGAACAAACTGAAAGGAGAAAAACATGTTAAAAGAAAATGAGATCTCTTTGTAAGCAGAATATGTTGATCTTGAAGATAGTCTTCCAGAACAAAAGAAAAATCAAATTAAAAATTTCAGTGCTAATAAGGCAAAGGATAATTTTATAAAACCACATGGAATTTTTGAACACAGAAAAGAGTAATAAACAAGGGAATTCACAGATTACCTTGAGAAAAACGTTTTGTGTTGTTTTATTTTTTTTCAGAATGAAGGGGAATGTCTCTTCCAGAAATTAAATTATATGATAAAGCCGAAATCATCAAAATGTTTGCTACTGGTTAAAAAAATAGATAAGTAGATCAATGTAACAGACTAGACAAGGGAAAATTACAAATAATGGAACTCAATAACCCTGTGTTCAATAAAGGTAAAAACATAAATTACCTAGGAAAGAACTCCTTTGATAACAATTGATTGGAAAAGTGGAAAGAACTCTGGCAGAATATTAGACTTATACCAACGTATTATAATATATTCCTTGATAAATTCAAAATAAATATGTGTTCTGAATATAAATGATCTTGTGATTAGAAAAAATGAGAGAAGTGGATTGTATATATCTTTTCAGTGCTTAGCAGAGTTTCTGTGCTAAGTTCAAACACAGAACTTAATAAGTATTTTTAATGATTGATTTCATAGTTATGAATAAGAAATGTATTTTTAATGAATCAAGGGAAAGGGAATTACATACAATAAAATAGGTAATTTTGATGGCATGAAATAAGATTTAAAGTTTAAAAAATACTTTGCATATGTCATCTTTTATACTTGAAAAAATGTTAGGAGGTAGATCCTATTATTATACCCATTTTGCAGATGATGAAACTGAGCCTAGGAGATATTAAGAGACCTCTCCAAAGTCCATAGTTACTTATTGTCTGAGATAGGATTTGAAGACAGGTTTAAAAATATCTTGAACTCAATTCCAAAATCCCTTATTCCATGTAGCTACATCTGAACAAGTTTTCATGCATCCTTTTAAGAAATTTTATTGTTGAAAATATTGTAAGATATGAGTCTGAGATCAATTTGTACAAGATTTCAAGTTTTTCTAGGAGTTTTTTGTTTTTGTTTTTGTAAAGGCATCATTCTTACTTACTTGATCCTTTTAGCTTTATCAAATACTGGATATGAACAAATAGTTCTCAAAAGTAGAATACAGGCTATTCATAACCATATGGAAAGGTGTTCCAATTAATTAATTATAAGAGAAACACCAATTGATAGAACCCTTCTCCTAGTATATTAACATAGATGAAAAAGAAAGTAATAGTCAGTATTGGAGAACTTGTGTAAAGACAGGATGTACAACCATTCTGAAATGAGTCAGGGATTATACTGGTAGGTACATATCCCAAGGAAGTCAATGATCAAGTGAAAATTCCCATATTCACCAAAATATTTCTAGCAGCACTGTTTTTTGGTAGCAAAGAACTTTTGTCTGGTTTATCCTTAATTCTTGAGGAAGACTATGATATCAGGAAGATGATGCCATGACTTACAAGTGAATTGGATTACAGTGAGGGAGAACTGTGCAAAGTCAACAGCCTCACTTTCTCCTTCACAGCCATCTGGGTCCCATGGCTAGATATAGATCAGAACAACTGGAGATGGTCCAGTGTAAGAGGAAGACCTTGGCTTTTTAAACTAAAATCTTTCCCAGGTCTCAGACTGATTGAGGCAATACCCATTCAAATGATTAGGACTGTTTAAGAAGTGAGTCAAGGGATGATTCCTTTAATTTTTAATTACTTTTAGATAATATCTAAATATTATATAATATTTATTATTATTATTTATTTATTATTTGTCATAATTATATAATAACAAATAATAATCTTTCAGACAGGGAATCAAACTGGAAGGGGCAAACTCCTAGGCCAGACTTCTGGCCCAAAGAGAAACAATTACTATTTACATTCACGCTGATCCATTAAGGCCCAGAAATTAACCATTAAGTGGTACTTGGGCAGAGACCTATTGTTGACCAATCAATGAGTGAATAGGGTTTCAGACATGATCTTTAAGAAAGAAATATAGCCAGTAAACCCCAATATATCAAGGTAGGCTTCAGCCATCAAAATTTACCTTCCTTTGGGTAGAGTATTGTTAGGTAAGGGCATGATACCCACAAAGAGAGGAGAAGAAAAGAGAGGAGAGGAAATTAGAAAAGAGAAGAGGAGAGGGGAAGACAGGAAAAAAGAGGAGAGGAAAGAAGAGGAGAGGAGAGGAGGGAGAATGATAAATCTAAGGAAATATATATAGTAAAAGCAGAAGGTATTAAAAATAATTTAAAATTGAATGAAATTTTTTGGAAATTTATTAACCCTCAGAGTGAATAAAACACTGTTTTCTGTACTGAAAAGGTAGTGGGGGCAAACTATGAATTTAAGAATGATTTCATGAATTGTTTCAGAAATACATGCATTCTTCATCAGCTTAATTCCACATAGATTAAAAATAATAACTAACATTTGTCTAGTGCTTACTAAATGCTAAGTTCTTTGCAGTTATTATCTTATTCTATCATCAAAATAACCTTGGGAAGTAGGTATTATTATTATTATCCCCATTTTACAGATGAGCAATCTGAGGCAAATAGTGGTTAAATGACTCACCCAGGCGGGAAATAAACTTAGATCTTCTGCCTCCAAGTCCCTCATGCTATACAGTGTTTCACCAAGCTGTCCAATAACAAAGGTAATAACAAATAAAATCAAAGGGGAAGGTTGGAGAAATGAGGATCTATTTGCTACCATTATTTCATTCATAAAAGGTTGAACAGGACAAAGAGAAAACAAAATTATAAACATAATAAGATGAATTTTATCCTTAAAAATTGTGGTGAGTCCAATGTGCTCTGCCCCACACAAATTTCAAACAATGTGAAAGGGAGCTCGGAACAACTTCTGGAGCCACAGCACCCACAGAACGGCACAGAGAAGTTAACCTCCTGCTGAGGACAGCCCAGCAGCCCTGCAGGGAGTGGCCAGCGCAGCACTCTGAGAGCAGGAAGCACAGCGCACTGGGAACCAACTTCGCAGCCCGAAGAGCCGAGCCCAGGTCCTTGGTTTTAGCCCCAGGGTGGCCGAGCCTTCAGCCAGCTGGTGGAACCCCAGAACACCAGCAATTGTGGCGATTCCAGAATTATCCGCACAGATATGCCTAGGACAAAGTGAGAGGTTAGTGCCCTATGGACTTTGGGACCAGTATTTGGGGAACACGTGGCTTCCTCCCCTGGGGGCAAAAAGCTGCTGAAGAAACAGCTGCACAGAAGCCATTTTGCAGTGTCAATAGTGGCTCTAGCTCCTGGTCTGCAAACTGTAGGAAGATCCAGCAATCAGTGTGGGGGTTAAACGCTTTTGCTTTAAACTGCCTGGATCTGGATTGTGGTCTGGGGGTGAAGTTTGGGGTGGGTATCCAACTTGCCAGAGTGGGTGGAGGCCTTACAGAGGCCACGCAACTGGCGGAAGCTGTGAAGACCCCACGTTTGGGCGGAAGCTGTGAAGACCCCATGTTTGGGCGGAAGCTCCCCTGTTTGGTGGCAGAGTCCTACTGTGGCAACAAGCCCCAAAATCAAGTAATTAAGTGGCAATATGCCTAGGCAAATGAAACAAAATAAACAGAAAGGTTCAACATTGGACTCCTATTTTAGGGGCAAAGAGGCTCAAAGCATGGAGGAGGACTGTGAGATCAGAACTCCTGCACCAGAAGCCCCAAATGAAAATACAAGCTGGCTACAGGCCATAGAGGACCTTAAGAAGCAGAAAAGAGAAGTGGGGGAAAATTTGGGAAGAGAAATGAAAAAGATGCAAGAAAAGTATGAAATGACAGTCAACAGCCTGACTGAGGAAAATAACACCTTAAAAATTAGACTAACTCAAATGGCAAAAGAGGCTCAGAAAGGCAATGAGGAGAAGAATGCCTTAAAAAGTCGAATTTGCCAGATGGAAAAAGAATCTCAAAAGCTCACTGAGGAGATTCATTCCTTCAGAGTTAGACTGGAGCAAATGGAAGCTAGTGACTTTATGAGAAATCAAGATGCTGTTAAGCAGATCCAAACAAATGAAAGAATAGGAGGCAATGTGAAATATCTCATGGGAAAAACCACTGACCTGGAAAATAGATCCAGGAGAGATAATTAAAAATTATTGGACTACCTGAAAGCTGTGATCAAAGAAAGAACCTAGAAATCATCCTTCAAGAAATTCTCAAGGAAAATTGTCCTGATGTTTTAGATCCAGAAGGCAGAATAAAGGTTGAAAGAATCCACAGATCACCTCCTGAAAAAGATCCCCAAAAGAAAACTCCCAGGAATATTATACCCAGGTTCCAGAATCCCCAGATCAAGGAGAAAATACTACAAGCAGCCAGGAAGAAACAATTTCAATATTGTGGAAACACAATCAGAATGGCACAGGACCTGGCAGCTTCTACATTGAGGGATAGAAGGGCATGGAATATGATATTCCAGAGGGCAAAAGAGCTGGGAATGAACCCAAGGGTCACCTACCCAGCAAAACTGAGTATCTTGTTTCAGGGGAAAATATGGTCATTCAGTGGAATAGAGGACTTTGAAGCATTCTTGAGGAAAAAACCAGAGTTGAATAGAAAATTTGACATTCAGACACAAGAAGGAAGAGATGCTTGAGAAGGTAATCAAGGAAAAGAAATCAAAAGGAACTTATCAAAGTTGGACTATTTACAGTCCTACATGGAAAAACAATAACTGTGTTTGATGAAACCTTTCTCATTATGAAAATAATTGAAGAAGGGTACATGGCATATGTTCACAGGTATACATGGATAGAGGGCACAGGTTGAATTTTATGGGAAGGGATGATTATTTTTTTTTAGGAGAGCAATTGGGGTTGGGGGACTTGCCCAGGTTCACATGGCTGGGTTTTTGTTTGTGTGTTGGGTGTCTGGGGCCAGATCCGAGCTCGGGTCCTTCTGGCTCCGGGGCTGGCTCTCTGCTCGATGTGCCACCGAGCCGCCCCACGGAAGGAATGATTCTTAAGGGGTGAAGTCAAGAGGTGAGAGTGGGAAGTGGCAAGAGGGGATGGAGAGAGACGGGGTAGGGCAAACCATCTCATGTAGAAGAGGCAAGGGGAAGTAGTTGCAGGGGAGGGGAAGAACAGGAAGGTAAAAAGGCAACAGCATATTCTCATTGAAGTTGGCTCAAGGAGAGAATCACATACATTCTAAATGGAATATCTTACCCTCACTCACTCTCCTGAGTAGGGGAAAGGGGGATTAGAGGGGGTATGATGGAAGGGAGGGCATTCTGGGGAGAGGGGAGGTTAGAAGTACCCACTATCAAAGAGGGACAGGATCAAAGTAGGGAATGGACCAGGTGGGAGGTGAGACAGGTGGGAGGGAAATATAAGCAGTCTTTTACAATATATCTACTGTGGTAATGTTTTGCATAGATATACATGTACAACACATACTGAATTGCTTATCTTCTCAGAGGGAGTGGGTGACAGGGGAGAAAGGGAATGGATCTGAAAATCGAAGTTTTAAAATTAAATGTTTCATAAGATGTCCAGGCAGTGGGGCTCAGAGATTCACCTTGCCCTAATGGCAAAGTCGAAGGGGGTATGGGAGAAGATATGGGAGAGAGCAGATTGGATGAGGGGATATCTAGTGGGACTGCTATTCTGGGGTGGTGGGTAGGGATAAAATGGGGGAAAATGTAGCTCATAATCTGGTGGAAATGAATGATGTAAACCAGAAGTTAATAAAGCATTTGTTTAATTTTAAAAAAAATTGTGGTGAAAAATTTGGTAATTACTTATGGATTTATGTTAGTCAGACTATTTTATTATACCAATGGAGCACCCTTGGGTTCATTCCCAGTTCTTTTGCCCTCTGGAATTTCATATTCCATGCCCTTCTATCCCTCAGTGTAGAAGCTGCCAGGTCCTGGGCTATTCTGATTGTGTTTCCACAATACTGAAATTGTTTCTTCCTGGCTGCTTGTAGTATTTTCTCCTTGATCTGGGGATTCTGGAACCTGGCTATAATATTCCTGGGAGTTTTCTTTTTGGGATCTTTTTCAGGAGGTGATTAGTGGATTCTTTCAACCTCTATTTTGCCCTCTGGATCTAAAACATCAGGGCAGTTTTCCTTGAGAATTTCTTGAAGGGTGATTTCTAGGTTCTTTCTTTGATCATGGCTTTCAGGTAGTCCAATAATTTTTAAATTGTCTCTCCTGGATCTATTTTCCAGGTCAGTGGTTTTTCCCATGAGATATTTCACATTGCCTTCTATTCTTTCATTTGTTTGGATCTGCTTAACAGCATCTTGATTTCTCATAAAGTCATTAGCTGCCATTTGCTCCAGTCTAACTCTGAAGGAATGAATCTCCTCAGTGAACTTTTGAGATTCTTTTTCCATCTGGCAAATTTGACTTTTTAAGGCATTCTTCTCCTCATTGCCCTTTTGGGCCTCCTTTGCCATTTGAGTTAGTCTATTTTTTAAGGTGTTGTTTTCCTCAGTCAGGCTGTTGACCCTCATTTCATACTTTTCCTGCATCCTTCTCATTTCTCTTTCCAATTTTTCCTCCACTTCTCTTATTTGGTTTTTGAAATCCTTCTTAAGGCCCTCTATGACCTGTAACCCACTCATATTTTCATTTGGGGCTTTTGGTGCAGGATTTCTGACCTCATAGTCCTCCTCCTGTTCCATGCTTTGATCCTCTTTGCCCAAAAATGAGAGTCTAATGTTGCATTTTTCTGTTTATTCTGTTTCCTTTGCCTAGGCATGTTGCCACTTAATTACTTGACTTTTGGGCTTGTTGCCACAGTTGCCACTGGAGGTATTAATTGGGTGGCCTCTGTGAAGCCTCCACACCCTCTGGCCAGCTGGATACTCACCCCAAGACCTGCACACCAGACAGCAATCCAGATCCAGGGAGGTTAAAGCAAGAGTGACTACCCTCCAAGACTGATCACTGGCACTCTCTACAATTCACAGACCAGGAGCTGCAACTGAAGCTGCAAAATGGCGTCTGCACCCTGTCTCCTCAGCTGCTTCTCACCCCCAGGGGAAGAAGCCGACATGTTCCCGAAATACTGGTCCCAAAGTCCATAGGGCACTAACCTCTCACTTTATCCTAGGCATATCTGTGTTGATAATTCTGGAATTGCCACAGCTGCTGGTGTTCTGGGGTCCCTCCAGCTGGCTGTTGGCCCAGCAGCCCTGGGGCTAAAACCGTGACTCAGGCTGGCCTGGGCTCGCCTCCCAGAGTGCTTCGCTGTTGGCTCCAAGCACACTGTGCTGTCCCCTCCCTGCAGGGCTGCTGGGCTGTCCTCAGTGGGAGGTTAGCTTCTCTGTGTCATTTTGTGGGTGCTGGAGTTCCAGAAGTTGTTCAGAGTCCACCTTTTACTTGCTTTGGAAGTGGTATGGGCTGGAGTACCTTGGAAGAGCTGTTTCTACTTCACCATCTTGGCTCCCCCCCCCAAACTTTCAATGATTTCTAAAATGTTGACAAAATAATTTATTTCTTCATGAAATATATAAGAATAAATTAGTTTTATATAATAACTAATAACCACATGTACCCCACTTGGTGTCATGAGATGAAAAAAATTGAGCTGTCATAGCAGAAGAGACTACCTCAGTCCCATTGTTTGGAGCCCATCAAGGTGGAATAAGGTTTAAGCTTGAGGGTCATTTGAAAGAACATTGAAGTTATAGCTTCTAGGGGGCTTTTCTGGGATTTATCCTTGCCCCATAATTGATGCACACACAGGAAAATGGGAAGTATAGAGTAAGTTCCATAATAGTGCTTATTTATTTTTTTATCTTTGCTTAAGTATAATAGCACAGAGTAAGTGTTTTATTAGATATTTTCCCAAATGCTATACCACAGAAGTTAAGGAAGAAGAGAATATCAGGATGGATCAGTTAATCAACACTATTATATATTCAGAGAATCAGGGAAAGTAAAGAATGAAAAAACAAAAAGAAAGCTTAATATGTGTCAATTAATTATGACCTTTAATAAAGTGGTTTCTGTAATAGGTATAGTAGCCAAATTGAATGGTGTTGAAGAAAATAATGGATGTTGAGGTAGTGGATACAAAAAATGTGGAGTAACTTTTTCTAAAAGCTTGGAAATGAGAAGGGTTAGAAGAAATAGGATGCTAACTGTAGTTATATACCAGGATCTAAGAAAGATCTTTAACAGCAGAAAGTAGATAGATAGATAGATAAAACCACTTATAAATCATTGTAATCATCCAGGCACTGTGGTAAGTGCCCACCCTCAAGAAACTTACATTCTAATAATGAAAATAAGTCTGGGAACAGGAGAAAGACAGACATTCATATGGAGAGGACCAAGATTACTGATAAGGAGTTAGAGAATTCTCCAGAATTGACCTATCAGATTGGCTAACATGACAAAACAGAAAAAAAAAACTGGGAAAATGGTAAATGTTGAAGAAGATAAATGTTCAAAAATATGAGAAAATTGGAACACTAATGCATCCTTGGTAGAGTTATGATCTCATCCAACAATTCTGGAGAGTAATTCAGAACTATTGCCAAAGGGCTGTAAAGCAGTTCACACCCTTTGACCCAGCAATACCACTTCTAGTATGCCAAAGAGATCATAAGAATGTGAAAACAAGCTATGTGTATTTATAGAGACTTGTTTTGTGTTTTCCAAGAATTGGAATTGAAGGGATGCCAATCAATTGGGGAATAGCTAAACAAGCTGTAGTATATGAATGTGATGGACTACTATTGTTCCATAGGAAATGATGAGCAAGCAGATTTATGAAAAACCTGGAAAGACTTATATGAACTGATGCTTGGTGAAGTGAGCAGAACCAGCTGAACATTGCACATAGCAACAGTCATATTGTGTGATGACTAATTTTGATAGACTTAGCTTGTCTCAGCAATGCAATGAGCTAAGATAAATTAAAAAAAACCCGGGATGGAAAATGGTACCCATGCGGAGCGTGGATGCAGATACTATGTGCTCTCCTTTCTGTTATTGTTTTGTTTTGTTTCTTCTTTCTCATGGTTGCTCTCATTGGTTCTATTTTTTCTTCACAACATGACTAATGTGAAAATAAAAATAAATAAATAAACAAGTGAACAAATGAAATTAATAAAGAGTGAAGCGATTATAGCCTGACCAACTCATGAAATTGTGGCCTGTATCAGGAATTCACCAATAAGAAAAGGCTATGAGGTGTAGGCCTCTCTAGAGTACATAGGTTGCTGATAAAAAGGTGGAAAAGTCTGGAGGGGGAGGAGTGAAGCTGGAAGTTATCACCTGATCATCCTAATAGACTAAAGTGAAAGGACCATTACAAAGGAAGCTAACAAATATTCATGAGATAAAAAAGAAAGTCAGTGGAGAAGAGGTTAAAGATCATAACATCATCTTTCTAGAACCTTAAGATATTTCGAAAACCATCTAGTCCATTTATTTTTTTAACAGATCAGAAAGCTGAAGCCCAGAGAGGTTAAGAGATTTCTTCCTAGTCAAAAAAGAAGAAATCTTCAGAGACAGAATTTGAATTCAGGTCTCCTAATTCCAGAGACTGTACTCTTTACATTAGAATAAGGTTAAACTTCAATCTGTTCCATGCATGTAATCATTTAAGATCTTCCTCAGTAAATGCAATAAATTTACAAAAAAAAAACCTTACAATAAAAATATAGCAACATTTATTACTATTAAATATATATATATACATATATATATATATTATTTTATTGATTTTCTTGCCTTCCCTTTCTCCTTCTCAGCTTCCTTCTTTCCCATTGTAATTTCCTATTTCCTAATTTCTCAGGCTGTGAGCTAAGGGCCTGGTTGTTGAGTTTGAATGCTGTAGCCTCTGGGTTTCTAGTTTGAGGCCAAGGCAGGAGTCTCAGTGAGGTATGCTGATGTGCACAGAG